>OX336391.1:494345760-494945760 GCA_946902985.2 Meconema thalassinum
GCGGAGATGCGAAACACAGTGTTACTATTAATAAATATAATACGGAGGAGGAAGAAACTGTTGTTATGATGTAAGAGGAAAGTGTAACTATAAATAAATATAGAAGCGAAGAAGAAGGTGATAAGAATTTAAAAATGCCAGATAGAGTAGTTATGTGAGTCGGTATTACTATTTTGAGCGAACCGTATGACCTAAATATTCGTAATGATTTATTAAGTGAATTTATGGAGGTATCTAAAGAACCTACCGTTATTAATTTTAACTCAGTCTTAAAATTACAAGTGTTAGGGGCGTGTATCGATACACTTTTTGATAGTGGCTGTCAGGTTTCTTGCATCAGTGCAGCATTTTATAATAATAGGAAGGAACATGGTATAAAAAATTATAGGAAATTCCAGTTAGAACTACTATTGTGTTAACTGCGATGGGAAAGATATTCCAAATAATTTCTAAACAAGTGGTTGGAGAAATTTTAAAAGAAAGTAAGATTGGAACATAAGTATGTTTTTTTTTATTCCAAATCTGATATATTCACTAATTATGGGTTCGGACAGGATGTCGCAACATTCTGCACAGCTATATTATGAGGAGGGTAGTGTTAAATTTAGATGAATGGGTGGAGATATGATCATGTCATTTAATAATTGAAGTGAGTTGTATGGTGGTTCTAAGAAGATATGTATGATTGAGGAGGTATTAACGACTAAAGGAGTCGATATTTGTAGTGAGGTGGTGAGTGGTGAGATTGTTGGGGTATCTCTTGAGAGGGAACCTTGTTTTTTACATTTTTAGGCAGTATGATGACGAAGGATTATCTAGAGGATTCCTTGCGTGAGGCTGCATTACAGAGTGCGTTAGAGTGTGATCGTGTGGATCGATTGTTGATCGTGTGGATCGAGTGTTGAAGGTGTTGTAAGAGAATTAGTATATATTTCAGAACCGTATTGGATTAGCTAATTGCTACGAACATTCATTATATGTACATGATCATAGTATTTTTGTAGGTCATCGCTACCCCGTGCCTTACAAATTTCAGGAAGCTGTGAGAAGGCAGATTGAAAGCATGTTGCAGGATAAAATTATAGAACCCTATATTAATTAGCCCATATATTAATTCGTTAAGGGTAGTTCCCAAGTCAGAAAAGAAAAGAAAGCTATATTTTGATGCCCGTAATTTAATTATGCAGATTTTGTGAACAGTTAATATTTCAGTAGCTAGGATGATAATGCAAGGATTTAAAGGAAAGTCATTTTTTGTAATGGAGAAAGTAAATTTTATCGGTCATACGGATTTAGCGAAAGAATGGTAATCTGAAGTATAAAGAAGTGCAATTTTGAGAAATAAAGTAAGTGAATACGGATTCCGCGAAAGAAATGTATCATGAGTAATAAGAAGTGAAGTTGATGGTAAGTAAGGAAAGTCGCTTAATAATAAGTGAATGATTGTGGTCTGAACGAGCAGGTAATGGCGAGGGTTTGCATCAACCTATGATATTGTGTGTCTTGGAGAGCACAGAGGAAATATAAAGAATAATTTGTCGGCTATAGGCTGGTGTATTTGAGTAGGATATAAATATACATGTGTGGGGTAAATTAGCGCTCTACATTTGCACTGAACGATGTTGCCTTAGGTAATATAAGCTAATAAAGTTTCATTTTTTCTATAATATGCCTGTGTTACTAGATACATAAATTCCTGAGAGACTGGAGTAGATCTGGGTATTCGCATCACATACCAAGTGTTGTGAAGTGATAAAGTGAATTAATCAGTTGGCAGTCCCACCAACTAGCCATAGTGTATTCTGTTCGACACCAGGCTGAAAATTGAATTCTACGTCCTCAAGATATAAAGCTAAGGTGTATGCCACCCAAATATACATAAGTGCAACGATGACTTATGTCCTAAACAAGAATATAAAAGTGAAGGGTATTTTGATGTACATTGTTTACAGGTCGCTTTAATTATGTAAAGAAGAAAGAAAAAGACATTATGAACAGTGAAAGACTGAAATGATGAAATTTAAAAAATATATATATATTAAACTTGAAGGGTATATTTTTTGTATGTTGGTAATTGCTTTGAAGAGTATAATATTGTCGATGTTGGTAATTTCTTTGTAGGGTATAATATTTCATATTTGTACAAGTGTTGAAGAGAAGTATGATTGTTGACATATACCATAATTCTCTGGGGCGAATATGTGATGGTCCCAATTTGTGACCAGAATGAGATAATTTTATATATTTTATTATTATTATTATTATTATTATTATTATAAATATTTTTTAAGTTTACATTTTACCTTTTATTAGTTATTATGTTAACTAATATATTTATATCTATTATTATGCGGTAATGTAGAATATTATGGCAATTGAAAGGACTTGGAGCGATACACATTATATTTGAAATAAGTTAAGACGCTTGACTGAATATTATTTCTGAAGGAAATTCGAACAAGAGAAGAAGAGGGTTGTTCACAGAAGGGCGGCTTATTCACGGCTTCTTGGAAATGACGTAAATAGACACTTATGTCTGTCACATCAAGTATTCTACCAATATACTAATCATACTAAGAAGGGATTCTAAGAAGACTTGCCACTAACAATGCTGGGCAGATGAATGAGACCTTTGCAACTGTATACAAAAGGTGGGCTGGACCTCCCGAGAAATGGTACAATGAAGTATTGTCATTGTTGATATGTGAAAGGCGGGCTTATATCGCCTAGCGACTTCTGAAGAGGTGACAGACACGTGCCTTACCTGGGAACGTTATATATATGACGGCCTCCCAACTGAAAGGTGATTATTATTATTGAATTGCTGGAGGAGAGGGAATGATGCTGAGTGGAGCAGAGGAACTTGTAGCGAGATGGAGTCTATAACGCAGTTCTAAACTAGACAGTTGACTATTAAGTATGTGAATTTTGTAACAGACTCTCATCCCCCCCTTTCTCTTCTGATTACCCAAGATGTGATAATAATAATAATATCAGCGTATCAAGATAAATAATCACATGACATTTACCACACCAAAAATTAATAATGAAAAACACATGAAAGGGCTAATTTAATTACTCACTAGGTCAGCTGAGTTCACAGCAAATAAAACCTAGGAGTGAATGTTCCAAATTTTCGTGGTATTCAAGAACATCCCCGATTTGAATAGGAGAAGAGATCAGGCGGGACGAAGCATGTGTCAAGACCAGCTTGTTTAATGGAAAGCTGGGCGTACCCAGAAAGGCCGATAATTCTAATCTTGCCACACATGGTGAAGGGAAGAGAAACAATCTTCCTACTGACTGCCGTCAATAAAAAACAACATCTCAATAACAAATATAATGAAAATCAAAAGATACAATTAAATCATGATTAAATTACAACTAAAACCCTAAACCGCTTAACTTAGGCTTATGTTTAAAGGTAACGCAAGTTACGAATAATACTGTGAATAAAATAAAGTCAGACATTGCCCAGTTGGCAAAATTACTTTTCCCCATCATACGATTAATAGAATTACAGAATTGAGGGTAGTTTCATCCGCAAGGATACAAGGAACAAGAAGTTCCGTGAAGAACTATACAGCCTACTTTTCATGCCAATGATTATTCTACAGAATATGAACCTATCTAGAATAATGACGAAATTAAGTTGCTAATATCGAAATTTCCAATTAGTTCGAAATACTGTATACCTGGCATAATGTATCCTAATAGAGCACTACAATTGGCAGCCCTGATGACTGAATATATTCTTAGTTCCGTCTCTTAAGATACAAAATACAAAATTTGGTTGAAGTCCAATGAATAGCATGGACGTTACATGCAGTTAAACATTGGATCTAACAGCGCGCGTAAAATCATGTTGGCAACAATGTCATGCATGTATTGGTCAGAAATAATCTGAAATAATATGATCTATTGTTGTGCCAATTTTGAATGAAATCCATTAGTTAGTATAGAAGTAACATGCATTTTAAAATTGGACCTATCAGCAGGCTTAGAATCATGTTGGCAGCACTGACCTATATTTGTTACTCCAAATTCGTCTAGAATGCCAGGTACTATACGTGTGCAAAGTTTAGAGCTATTGGCTTGCATACTTTCTGATATATTGATATTAGGGTAACAGAAATAGGGACAGCACATATTAACAGTTGGCAGCACTGGTTGCTCCTTAGAATACGCATAGTCATATCTGTTATGGTACACATAGCACATACGAAATTTGGTTGAAATCCAAATGATAGTATGGAAGTTACATGTATTTAAAGTTGGACCTGTCAGCAGGCTTAGAATCATGTTGGTAGCACTGACGTATATAAGTTACTCCAAATTAATATAGAATGTCAGGGACTATACGTGTGCATAGTTTAAAGCTGTCGGCTTGCATACTTTCTGATATATTGGTATTTGGATAAAATAAATTAGGAGCATTTATTAACAGTTGGCAGCCCTTGTAGGTCTCAAGAATACGCTCAGTCATATCTGGTTATGTACACATACAACATACGAAATTTGGTTGATTTCCAATTGATAGTATAGAAGTTATATGCATTTAAAAATTGGACCTATCAGGAGGCTTATAATCATTTTGGCCACACTGCCATGTTTAGCCTCCTGGAAATGAAACTGAAATATTATGATCTGTACGTGTGCCAATTTTGAAATAGCTCCCATTCATACTTTCCAAGATATCCAACATGGAGCTCAAATTTCAATTGCGATTTTTTAGCAGTTGGTAGCACTGACATCATTTTCAAATATGGCCGTGAGATATTCAGGTATAGATCTTTACTCCTACCAAATTTTGTTTCGATTTCTGCAGCCTTTTAGGAGTTGATAGGGGGGGGGGACACACACACAGCCAGACAGACAGACAGAAGGACAGACAGACAGACAGACAGACAGACTGACAGACAGACAGACAGACACACATTTGCCCGATCTCATAAGTCTACTTTTTCCTCATTTTTGCAAAATGTGAAAAGTAGGCTAAAAATAAACAACATGAAATTTAGGCCTGGTGCCGTTTCACAAACAAATTGCATAAAGCAACAAACGCGTTCCTTAGTGAACGAAAGCGTCTGAGAAGCTCCAGAGTCCAGCACTGACTGTCTTCTGAAGCCTATCTGACCAAAGTTAAATCCACGAGGTTCCCATCCAGCTAACCGGAAATAGGGCAATAATAACCCACCCTGCAGTAATTACATATAAAGGTACCACCAAATCATACAAACACTTCCAAAATATTGCATGCTAATATACTAAAATAAAATGTCAGTCCGCTCAAAATACGGTCCACCGTCACATGGCCTTAACGACATAGCAAAATGACACTGTTTAATGTTCCATCGAACGGTTGCCCCTTCTAACAAATTGAGTTCATACCACCTGGTGTATTTCGGCCCTCCGGAGGAGCTGGCTTCAGTTCCCCCGGAGGCGATCGCCTTTAAGTCCTTCCGTCACCAACCTTCCTCTCGTACTGTCTCTTGAGTCACAGATTCCACCCTTGTATATCAGCGTACCCCCACCAAAACCCTCCAGTAATACCAACTGCGACTAGAGGCACAACCGGCCAAAACAAAGCCAGAGTTCAAGGCCAGAATCCAAGGTTTTGAGTGGGTACTATTGAATCTCACCCCAACACAGGTTACTGCGTAGAAACCTTCTAGGAGTCGAGGCGTTACACAATGTCCTTTGTAAGATTTTTCTCAGAACAAGGGCTTGGCGGATGTAGCTGACAGTAAATGTTCGCTTTTCCAATGTTTGCAGACACAAAGCTCGATTTATCTCCCTTTACAAGTGTCTTACAACGATAAGCCTATAAGTGACAGGACACACAAAGGCACAAATCCTGGCAGAAAGAGCTCGGCGAACCCATTTCACAAACAGTCAGGCGCCGGATTGGCGAATGGAATTCTCAGAAGAGGTCTGGTGTATGCCCTCATGATAATCTGGTCAGACCTGGAGCTCTTGCTGCGTCTCGAAGATAAGGTGAACATGTACCGATTTGCAAAATTGGTACATCCTCCTCCTCCAAAGCAAGACGATGGGGAGATGATGAACAGGGTGATGGTGTCCAGCTGGTCTCTTGGCAGCTGAAGAGGCTACTCCAATCTCCGCCAGCAGACCTTGAAGTAGATCTCCTCGGGTAGAATGATGCCATGGGACCTAGATGGTACCTCCAAACTGGGCCCAGATTGGTAGTACACGTCCCACATAGTGACCACTGAAACACACATCAGAACAGCAGCGTATGGTCCAAATACAGTTCCCTTAGAGGGAACAATCGTTCCAGGCCAGTCAACCAGCCCATAACAGCTGAAGTTATCCCAGGAAGGATAAAAAAAACATCACACGAAGCATTAGTGTGCCATCGAAGTTCACTTAAGAGTCTTTCAAATCACAAGGGATACTTGATGCTTCAAACAAGGTTCTGCGCAAAGAGATAGTGTCCAGGGCATAATTAAAGGTCCACTGAAGTACGAAAAACACACGAAAGGGGCAACCAACTATACGATATGACTGACGTTAACAAGCTTAATTGAAATTTCACTACAATACTTAGCAAGAATAACTAAAATTTAACCTAGGTGTACAGAACCCAGAATTTTTCTTTAGAATTCGCAAATCAAAGGCACCTACAAACTTGCCCACCAAAAATTTTAAACAATTTCTCAAAATGAATTTACTTTAACAAAACCGAAGGACCATTTTTCTGCGACTTCACGAAATCAGGACAGCACGTAACTATTTCCAAAATTCACAATGACAATTACATTAACATGCCGCACGGGGCATTCCATAAAACTACATTTATTATACCGCCCGTGGTATAGCTCAATTTAAATACATTACAAAATTACCTACCGCACTGAAGGCATCACACAGAGCTCGTTTTGATATGCACACAAACACAAATTACATGTCTTGCTCAATTTTACATGTTCCTGACCCACACTGCCCTCAGTGGCCTCCAAGGGCAGGAGGAACAGAGACCACAACATCCTATCACGCAAGCACACTAGCAGCAAGACAAACAAAATAAGGAAAAACCACGTCACCCACATAATTCACACACACATTCACACTTTAATAATAAGAATACCCTAAATTCCATCGGGCGGTCACCCCGATATTTCTCCCACTCCATAACTGCCAACGGGCATTGTTCCCGGTGACGACACAAAACATAAATAACCCTAAATTCCATCGGGCTGTCACCCCGATATTTCTCCCACTCCATAACTGCCAACGGGCATTGTTCCCGGTGACAACACAAAACATAAATAACCCTAAATTCTATAGGACAGCTAGCGAACCAGGAAAACAGCACGAGGACTGTAGTTCATAACCTGACGTGAATTATTAAAACAGTATGCACTGTCATTCACACACTACACAAACAAACACCGCCCTGTCCTTCACATGACAGGTCCTCTCCCTTATGACACCGGGAGGAACATCACTCTTGCGCCACCAAACCCTGGCCATCACGACATAATCAGCTCGGTACCTGAGCTCCCCCTCCGGATCAACACACGACCCCACAGAGGGTAATTAACATCTTCCCCCACAAAGGCACGGCCGCCTCAGAAGATGACAGTACAACACATTACCAAAACATAAATACACATTCGACACAAGGTAGGGCACCCACCAAGCGTCACACACACCCTAGTGCACGTGGTTCACCTTCCAATCACACAACACAGACAATCACAACCCCGAAAATTTCTCTAAGTGGCGTTACCACAGACTACAGACGTCTCTAACTAACAACGTGTGTCACCTACCATTAATATTCACCATCCAAATACCGGGTGACACTATGACCACACTCAAATCGAACCCACGATGCTTCAACGCACCATTGTCATCAAAACGTTCTTAAAACATTAACTTCACGAAGCTACTTAAAATCTCAAAATTCACAACCTCCTCAACTAACAACAAGTGTCTGTATCTCACCAAATTCTAACGCCAATAAAATTCCTCCCAGAATATCAACACTAAATTATTCAGAATTACAAATCACAGCAGTGACAGATGTTACATCTCAAAAGGCACGAAGCGATTAAAATCTTCAAAATAAGTCCATAAATCCAGCTCACACCTAACCACTTTGGAACCTCGCATACCCCAAAAAAACTGCCAAGCTACCAACAAACTATTACTCAGAGAATTTAAATCTATTTACCACAAAAGATGATTACTCCAGTAACTACCCAGGACACTGACTGTCACTAAGGCTCACAATCGATCAGAACATCCGGTGGCAACAGCCAAACTCACACACACACCCAAGGTGACGGGGCTACACAAAATTTTAACGAACCCAGAACTTTTCAGAGTTGAGACTACAACAGAGACCCTAGCGGTCTAACAGATCAAGGCTGCAAGTTATAAATAACTAACCAACTAATGCACTGAAGCACCCTCAAGTGAAAACTCCAGAATCAAAATATCAAAATATGCATGAACGCCTACAACAGCTGATTGTGAAACGAACACACCCAAGCTAACGGGAGTCTACATGAAATCTCACGAACCTACAACCCTTCAGAATGTGACCACAATAGAATAACCTAGCCGCCTAACAGCAAGAACTGCAAGTTATGAATAACTAACGAACCAGCCTATTTCAATGCCATCGCAAACGAAGCACTGCAACCTCAAAAAAATCTCAAAATCAGACTAGCGAACACAGCAGCTGACATACAGCGACAGCTCAGCATGCCACCGCAGGATATCTCCCTAAAGGAAAACTTTCACCAACCGAACTACCAAATAACTTTTTTTTATATACCAAAAATCAACAAGTATTCCCAGAGCTAGCAACTTCATCACTGGAACTCGAACACAGGACTCCAGTTCCTAACATTCATCCATCATCCATCACACATCCTTCTCAAACATCTCATTATAAGATTTTACCACCCACTACAATAACCCGTTACTTTCAATTATGCAAATTAGCAATCGTACAAATATCATGAACACAAAATACCCTATGGTATAAAAACACTTACCGACAGCTCAGCAATTGTGGCCCGACTCTCCATACTAACTGGACGAGTGGCTTCTAAATACCCAAAAAAAAAATTGCCTGTCACCGAGATAACGAAGTCCCATACCTCCAGTCACTCGACTCGGGCAAATACTATATACACCCTGCCCGGGCCCAATCAAGATGGTACTCACACCCCAAATTAAATGGACTCCTGACAGTAGATCCCCATACGAAGCACATCTGCATAATAGGTCCATTTTCAAAATGCAACTAATACAACTAATATAAAATTAATAATAATCCATCTTACGTTACTGGCAATTAGGCCTCAATTTACTCCCACCGAAATTCAAATTGAAAACTTACATCAATTCTTTCACACATGAGTAATGCATTCAATCAACAGGAGGAAGAAAAAAAATTTAGAAGGACTACAGAAGAAAATAAATTTGACATCAAAGGAAAACCAGTTCGATCCCTAGTCAGGACAGCAATAAAAATCGCATCACACACACTCTTTCATCCTGAACACAATCAACCACAGAAATACATTCATACCTCCACCAGACATACCTCCCTTCCCTGACCAATCCTAAATTCCCCATTTACACCAGTATGTTAGTATTCGGATCGTCAAGACACTATAACGCCAACGGAGTATCAACTCACGTGAGGACCTGATAAAACAACCCGTAGTTGTAGCCCTGAAATCACAGTTCTCCTTACATCGTATAAATACGTCCTAAAACGAAAGACACGAATCGGGGGAAAAAAATTATTTACACCCTAAATGAGATGCGACCATGCCTCCCAGAAACATCCCACTTAGTAAGTCACTCAACGAACACACACTAAGATACTGAATATTAAAGCCATTTAATACTTGACCAATTTAGATGACAAACTAACCTCAAAATCCCATGTCACAACAAGACAATTTACTCGCCCCCCAATTACTAGGCAAACTTAAACATAAATCAAACATACATAAACACTCACCTGATTCATTTATACTGAATTAGCACACACGCAATTCGACACTTAACATCATTCAAAACACAATTACCGAACGTACATATAGACAGCAATTCGACCATTTTCCAGAATTAATTTAACGCAGAACAAGTTGACAATACCAAATTTTAATACTCTCACGGTCCAATTTAATTTGACAGAACTACCAACAGCGAAATAATTAACCCCCAGCTAAAGAAATGACAACAAAACTTGAAATGCTTGGCCTAACGAACAGCTGACAACTACCAATAATACCTCACACGTATTATGCACAGCGAATTGCAGAATTTCAGCCTTACATCACTAACAATTATTAAGTATAATTACAGATTTACCCCAAGGAACCTGCTGATGATAAATCCACACACGCAATTCACATTTTTACTGACATCAGTTGCATAAAATAATAACTTGTCACAGTCGCCGCCATGATAGTTCAAAATCATTACGTGATTCAACAGACGTGCACTAAACGCACATCAAAACAGACACTAAGTTATTCTTACTGGAAATACAAGTTTATCAATTTCAGCCTATTTTCAAGAGAATTTAAAACGTCACTAATTTAAGTTTTACCAAAACTACTTCCAATCAGACAAACACTTTATTCTTTCCAAACACGTGACACAATTTGTCAAAACAACACTTCCAGAGGTGTACATTTAGCACAGGCGCAGTAAAATTGAGCTAGACTATTTCCTACAAGAACCAGAATGAATTTACAACCACCCCAAAACCATACAAACAGCATATCAAAACTCACCACGTGTGAAATTCTTTCAGCCGGTCAACTGTCAATCTGGCAACGCAGCACCGCCATTATTATTTCAGCAGTCCTGACTTCCGTTCAGCGCACGTGACTGCCACTTACAGTTTTCAGCTATCTTCTCGTCTAACAGCTGACGATATGATTGCTCATTTGGTCCCCGGTGTACACAGCAGGTTATTTTACATGAAATCAAATCACAACATGTATTAGGTTCTGCTCTAATAACTAGCCTACCTATGTGGAGAAAAGATTAATAATGAGGAGGGCCCAATCTTCGTTAATTAAGTTACTGAATTTAATTTTAATTAATTACTGCAATCAGTCAGCAGGAAAGATTATTTGTTAATGGCAAGATCACAGAACAAACCACGCTCACTGCTACCACTGTAACAGTGGCTCTCATCCCCCCCTTTCTCTTCTGATTACCCAAGATGTGATAATAATAATAATATCAGCGTATCAAGATAAATAATCACATGACATTTACCACACCAAAAAATAATAATGAAAAACACATGAAAGGGCTAATTTAATTACTCACTAGGTCAGCTGAGTTCACAGCAAATAAAACCTAGGAGTGAATGTTCCAAATTTTCGTGGTATTCAAGAACATCCCCGATTTGAATAGGAGAAGAGATCAGGCGGGACGAAGCATGTGTCAAGACCAGCTTGTTGAATGGAAAGCTGGGCGTACCCAGAAAGGCCGATAATTCTAATCTTGCCACACATGGTGAAGGGAAGAGAAACAATCTTCCTACTGACTGCCGTCAATAAAAAACAACATCTCAATAACAAATATAATGAAAATCAAAAGATACAATTAAATCATGATTAAATTACAACTAAAACCCTAAACCGCTTAACTTAGGCTTATGTTTAAAGGTAACGCAAGTTACGAATAATACTGTGAATAAAATAAAGTCAGACATTGCCCAGTTGGCAAAATTACTTTTCCCCATCATACGATTAATAGAATTAGAGAATTGAGGGTAGTTTCATCCGCAAGGATACAAGGAAAAATAAACAACATGAAATTTAGGCCTGGTGCCGTTTCACAAACAAATTGCATAAAGCAACAAACACGTTCCTTAGTGAACGAAAGCGTCTGAGAAGCTTCAGAGTCCAGCACTGACTGTCTTCTGAAGCCTATCTGACCAAAGTTAAATCCACGAGGTTCCCATCCAGCTAACCGGAAATAGGGCAATAATAACCCACCCTGCAGTAATTACATATAAAGGTACCACCAAATCATACAAACCCTTCCAAAATATTGCATGCTAATATACTAAAATAAAATGTCAGTCCGCTCAAAATACGGTCCACCGTCACATTGCCTTAACGACATAGCAAAATGACACAGTTTTATGTTCCATCGAACGGTTGCCCCTTCTAACAAATTGAGTTCATACCACCTGGTGTATTTCGGCCCTCCGGAGGAGCTGGCTTCAGTTCCCCCGGAGGCGATCGCCTTTAAGTCCTTCCGTCACCAACCTTCCTCTCGTACTGTCTCTTGAGTCACAGATTCCACCCTTGTATATCAGCGTACCCCCACCACAACCCTCCAGTAATACCAACTGCGACTAGAGGCACAACCGGCCAAAACAAAGCCAGAGTTCAAGGCCAGAGTCCAAGGTTTTGAGTGGGTACTATTGAATCTCACCCCAACACAGGTTACTGCGTAGAAACCTTCTAGGAGTCGAGGCGTTACACAATGTCCTTTGTAAGATTTTTCTCAGAACAAGGGCTTGGCGGATGTAGCTGACAGTAAATGTTCGCTTTTCCAATGTTTGCAGACACAAAGCTCGATTTATCTCCCTTTACAAATGTCTATCAACGATAAGCCTATAAGTGACAGGACACACAAAGGCACAAATCCTGGCAGAAAGAGCTCGGCGAACCCATTTCACAAACAGTCAGGCGCCGGATTGGCGAATGGAATTCTCAGAAGAGGTCTGGTGTATGCCCTCATGATAATCTGGTCAGACCTGGAGCTCTTGCTGCGTCTCGAAGATAAGATGAACATGTACCGATTTGCAAAATTGGTACAAATTTGATAAGACATTCTGTCTCATCAAACTGTGACATGGTTGTGTACGAGGCTATTGTCACAGGGATGATTTTTGGAATTTATTCCGTCATCCACATATAAATTAATTACTTCGAGGAACATCAGGAACTCTCTACGCAACAATCCAACTACAAAGATCTTCAATGCGGTGAGCGATTTAAACAGTTATACTCCAGTCAAATCAGAAGGCTTTCATGCTTATTAAATTCAATATATTATATTCAATTAAGTCAGTATACTCCAATTTCCAATCAAGACCCATAATACAAATAAATTCAGTAGATTCTTTCATTTAAATTTATTATTATTATTATCTTTAGTATTTTATTCTTTTTGCACTTGTTGTTTTTATATATTAAATTCATTTTAAATTCAAATGTTTGACTGGTTTCCTTTAGTAGCTAGAAATTACTATAGGGCAACACCATACTCCTGAACTAATTATCGTAAGGTTAGATTACGTAAGTTTCACTACGGCTGGAGATAGGAATTTCGATGCTCTACCTCTATTTAACCGAGGTTTAATATATTATTTTGATCATGATATATAAATGATCTGGCGCCCTGGCAATACATATGATACTACACATTATGTACTTTTTTTTAGTGAAGCTGACAACAATACAAATGCACTATTAGATTAATACTCAATTAAATGTTTTATTTTGATCACCCAAAAGTGGGCGACTATTTAAATAATGAGCTTTACATAATCAGTTTCTTATTAACATTGTTCTTAATAAGTTCTTTAACCCATTACATATAACGCCCAACTAGCGGAGCGCTTTTCTTATTATTAATAGTCAATTAAAATCTCTCTAAACCATTACAATATCCCTCGGAATCCAATAATCTGAAAGTTTCCAGACGCAATTCCTTATGGGAAAAGGTGTAATTCCACGGGAGAGGAAACAGTACTAAGTAGGACAACAAAAGAAGTTGGTCAATAAAATGATTTTGAATAAAAGTAATTATGACTAATTAAAATTATTTATTTAATTCTATTAATTTTCACACCTCTATATGTAAACCAACACTTACATCTCTAAATTCAAAATATAAAAGACCCATCTTTTATTTTAAATTTATACCATTGTTCATAAGTAGACAAAACACCAAATTGTACCGCTGTAGCCTTAAATTGTGTGGATATCTCTATCTACTTATTATAAAACAAAGTTCCCAATTCTTGGATGTAACGAGTAATCTCGAGAGCAACTTGATGGATTTTGATGCGTTTTTCACCATTCTGTAAAGGATTTCTCGATGAAGGATTAGGTAGAAAAACATTTATTTATGACCAAAAGAAGCCGAGCATTTACGATTTCAGTGAATTGAGTTGAAGAAAAACCTAACGTCCATGTGTCTTTTAAGCTTACACTGGGTAAACCGTTAAAAATATCGATATTCTCTGAGAATTGTTCAGCATGAAAAGTCCTGCAAGAAAGTCCGCGACAGCTCCCACGTCGACCACTGTAAGTGTTTTTACGTTTTCATTTCTTCCAGCATTCTCCATTCAGTGGAAATTTAAATTACTAGCTTCAGAGTGAGTTTAGGAGCTTGCGAGCGACCTATCACCCTAGCTTCAGCCAGCATCAAACTGCCGAGTCGTGTCGAATTAATTCTTCAGAGAAGAGTATAGCTTATGTGTTTGGAGTTAGCTGTTCACCTCGGCCTGACGTCCGTGCGCCTTTTAAGCTTACGCAGGGTAAATAGTGGGACACACACACAGAGGACAGGCAGACACCCACACATTTGATCTCATAAGTCTTCTTCATCATTTACCCAAAAGCGACGCACCGTAAATGTCTTTTCAGGTCACTAGCATGAAGACATGCAAATGTCATATGGACAGAAGTGCTGTAGGATTGTTGAAGTGAATGCTGCACGGGTCTTCTAGTATTAGTTTATTACTACTAATTATTAGTGCAGGTTTCTAATGATACTACTATCTGTTTTACAAAAATAAAGAAGGGCATTAAAATACAGACAGTTTTTGTTGCTGTTGTTGTTGATGATGTTGTCGTTGTTGTTGTTGTTAATAAATCCTAAGGGGCTTTGCGACATCGTGGTCATGAAGCCCCGTGTACTTAGGTGTGTGTAATCTGTCTGATAGCCTGTGTCACTGTGATGTCTGTATTAGTGTGTGGATTTGTAGTTGAGGTAAGATTCGGGTGGGATGTGACCGTGGCGTTAGATTAGATACTATTGTGGCATTTGTCTGGATTAGAATTGAGAAACCACGGAAAGCCACTTCCTGGATGGCTGAGGTAGGAATCAAACCCCCCTCTTCTAGGTTTTGCCTCACGAGACTGAGTGTAACCCGTTCCACCCCAAAGACCAGAATTATATTTATCGCCAGAGTCGAGAATCAAACCCGGGCCTCCATGGTGACAGCCAAGAATGCTAAACAATAAACAAAACAAGACGCTAGGATAGGTTTGTAAACGCAGAGTAGGATATTCTAGGATGTTCGGTGCTTTTCACAGACACAGTACAGTATCCAGATTGATTGATTGTTGTTGTTGTTGCTTCATTTTAGGGACTTGGGTCATCTTGGTCAACAGCCCCGTGTAATTGGGTGTGTGTTAAAATTGTCTGAAAACCGGTATTTAGGTGATGACTGTCGTCGTGAGTGTAGCTGTATTAGGAACAGGGATGATGTAGGTTCTCTGGAACTGGAAATAAGGTACTATCCCGGTATTTATCTGGAGATAGTGTGGAAGAACACGAGGAAGAACACCACTCAAGATAGCTGCTGTGGTTTTCCGTGGTTTCCCACTTCTACTCCAGGCAAATGATGGATGGTTTGAGGGCCACGGCTGCCTCCTTCCCAATCCTCATCTGGATAACAAATACACACACTTCTCTACAGTCCTCACAATAACACAGCTTATTGCGAAACCCCACACAAGACACGGCACGAACCTAGAAACATTGCTGAGTTTTACCATTCTGTAAGTTTATTTCCACCACGAAAGAATGTCTCGTTGCGACCTCCCGAGGCTGTGCCGGTCCATGAGACATGTTGTATCTTGCCCAGTGAGTCAGAGCGCGTGATGTGAAGCGTGGGGAGAGTGAATGAGTGATGGCATACCTTTTAGAGGGTCGCCGCAGGTGAGCAGGTAGGCTATTGCCCCGCTCGCGCTCAGCCCAACCACAACAACTTGCGTCATCGCGTATTGTGTCGCTAACCGTCCTTCTATTTTCTGCTGGTATGTAATGGCTCACCAATGTGATGGGCCAATTCTCATTTTTAGACCTTCCTTTTGCTCCTGTGGAGAAAATTCAGTATAGGCGTGGAAAGAATGCCATTGGGAAGACTGCCATGAATTCTGCTGCCATCGTCCGCGTCACCTTAAATTGCTAACAATGTAATCTTATCATTTGTCCCCCATTACTAAGCAAAGAAGCGGCTTCGGTGGCGTATAGTTGGTAGCATGCTGAACTGCTGTGCCCAAGATAGCGGGTTCAACCCTGCCGATTTTCGATTTTTTTAAAGAGCGTTCAAAATCCTTCCGAGGGGAAGTAAAGCCAGCGGTCACATGTCATAGATTTATGGCATGTAAAAGATCCTTCCACAGAGTAAACTTGTGTGAAGCTAAATTGTTAGGTTAGATTTCGTCGGAACGCTCTATCAAAGTTCCAACGTTCACCACAAGGTATCATTGATATGTGGTAGCGAAAGTTGGAACAACTTGAAGTTGAACGGAACTTGTAGCTCACCCTGAGGGTGTCCGCTGGAATCAACTACAGACAGGGGCGTATATAGAAAAAAAATCGGGGGGGGGGGGGGGGTGACTATCCTGGAAAATTGTGAGTATTCTCAGGGGATTGTCACCGCAAAATACCCATAAATATCAACGAATATCTTGGAGCATGTAACTTTGTGTAATTATTTTAGATAAGATTCAAAGTTTATATAGCCTACAATTACAGGCAATACAATCAAACTTGTAAAATACAACACAGAACAAAATAAAAATTTATATTTAATAAATTTTTAATTAAGGCCTATGGAGTATGAATGGCAAATATCTAAATATTTGTCAATTTACTAAGCAGAAAGGTAAACAGTTTTATACATGTATTTCTCAAAAAACGTACTGTGGAATTCACAGCTTTACCTCACAAGGCTGAGTGCACCCCGTTACAGCCCTCAGACTAGAATTAAAATTTCTTGGCAGAGCCGGGAATTGAATTCGGATCTCCGGGGCGGCAGCGAAGAATGCTACCCACTACACCACGAGTTAGTATAATTTCAATTTTAACATTGTTTATAACTTAGCCGATAAGTTAAGATTAGGGTACAACCAAATTTACAATTATTTTATGCTCTTACCAAAGCAACACTTTCTTAATTTTTATTGGCTTTTCTTCGGGGGGGGGGGGAGGGGGCTGGAGCCTCCTCAGCACCCCCCCCCCTCTTATATACGCCCCTGGCTACAGACTCAGGTAAGCCGAACATGTCCTCGGACATTCCCGGCACTAAAAGCCATACGATAAATAAATAAATAAATAAATAAATAAACAAAGACCACCTCGTTGTGTAGCGGCTTTCATTCTTGCCTGTTGCCCCGTAGGTTCGGGTTCGATCACGGCTCTGCCAAGAAATTTTAATTCTGGTCTGAGGGCTGGAACGGGGCACACTGGGTCTTGTGAGGCAAAACTGACAACATAGCCCTTTCAGCCATCTTGGAAGTGGTTTTCTGTGGTTTACCCACTTCTACTCCTGGTAAATGCCGGGATGGTTTCTACCTCAAGGCCACGGCCGCCTCACCTGAATTGCAAATACACACTCTAAAACAGACATCACAATAACACAGGTTATCAGACAAATTCCCCACCCACACACACACACACACACACACACAAGTATACGGGGCTACATGGACAATGTCGCAACACACCTAAATCAGTCAACAGAGTCGAAGATCAAGTTGTTCGGTTTGTATGGATACATGTCTTCTTGCTGAAGTGGGCGGAAACACACCTCCATGACGCAAGAGCCATGCGTCATGCCTGACAACACGACCTATGACAACATCTGCTTATGGGTAAAGCCCTGCGCGGATGCGGATATCCGCAATAATTTACGCCATGCGGATATAGTTTGCATGACTGTGCGGATAACGGATAAGCTGCGGATATTGTATGAAGAAACTTTGCGGATAGTTTTTAGAATACAATCCGAACTTGTTGAATACTAGGACCCGGATGTTTATGCCATATCATATTTGTCCGTAATGTTATGTTTAGCCTAGTTCTCATTTTGCAAAAATGAGGGAAAAGTAGACTTATGAGATCGATCCGGGAAAATGTGTGTCTGTCTCTCTGTCGGTCTGTCTGTCCTTCCTGTCTGTGTGTGTATGTCCCCCAATCTACTCCTAAACGGCTGCAGCTATCAAAACCAAATTTGGTAAGAGTAAAGATCTATACCTGAATATCTCACGGCCATATTTGAATTTGACCTCAGTGCTACCAACTGCTGAAAGAACGCAATTGAACTTTGAGCTCTATGTTGGATATCTCAGAAGTTATGCATGCGAACTATTCCAAAATTAGCACACATATAGATTATAACATTCCAGATTAATTTTCATAAGTCCATACATGCCAGTGTTGCCAACAGGATTCTAAGCCTGCCGATAGGTCCAATTTCTAAATGCAGGCAACTTCTTTACTATCGAATGGATTTCAACCAAATTTCGTATGTACTATGTGTACCACAACGGATATGACTGTGCGTATTCTAGAGAGCCATCAAGGCCGTCAACTGTTAATAAATGCTCTCTCTATGTTTTAACCCTAATATCAATATATCAGAAAGTTTGCAAGCCAACAGCTCTAAACATTGCAAACGTATAGTAGCAGATATTCTATCTTAGTTTGGTGTAAGTTATATACAGTACATCAGTGCTGCCAACACGATTCTAAGCCTGCTGACAGGTTCAGTTTTGAAATGCATATAACTTCTATACTAACAAATGGATTTCAACCAAATTTCGTATGTGCTTTGTGTACCATAACAGTTATTACTATGCATATTCGTAAGAACTGGCAGGGCTGCCAACTATTAATAAATGCTCTCTCTATATTTGTTTAATCCTAATATCAATATATCCGAAAGTATGCAAGCCATCAGCTCTAAACTTTGCACACGTATAGTACCTGAAATTCTAGAATAATTTGGAGTAACTAATATACCTCAGTGCTGCCAACATGATTCTAAGCGTTCTGATACTTTCATTTTTTAATTACAAGTAACTTATATACTATCAAATGGATTTCATCCAAAATTGGCACTATAATAAATCGTATTTCAGATTAATTCTGAGCATGACATACATGCAATTGTTCCCAAAATGATTTTTCGCGCACTGATGAATCCAATATCAAACAGCATGTAACGTCCATACTAGCCATCAGACTTCAACCAAAGTTTGTATGTGCATTCTATACCTTAAGAGATGGCACTAAGAATATATTCAGAGTCACCAGGGCTGCCAACTTTAGTAAGTTACTCTATTAGGCTACACAATTTCTGGTGTATTTCAAACCGCAGTACTTAGAAATATTAGTATTACCAACTTGATTTCGTCATTATTCTAGATAGGTCTAGAGAGATTGGCATGCATATTACATTTTAAGAAAAGAGGCTCTTTAGTTCGTCACGGAACTACTTGGTTGTTTTTTTTTTTTTTCAAGACAAATGTAAGATGATGATTTAAGCTAATCTCATTCAAATTATGTCATTAACTCTACAGGGTTGGAACGATTATTTCCTCAAATGTATAAATGTGTACCTTCTAATTAAAAATATTATTGTAATGCCAGTAGATTCGGATAACAAAGGTGCGAATGCGTAAAAAGGTCGTGCGGATGCGGGGGGATGCGGATAACAGTCGTGCGGAAGCGGGGCGGATGCGGATAACAGTCGTGCGGATGCGGGGCGGATGCGGATAACATTTTGTTTATCCGCACAGGACTTTACTTATGGGGATAATTTTGATTCCCCTGAAAATCTTAAGACAATGATCAATCGAAATTATTTTAAATCTTAAATGACCATTATCACCGACCGGATAGCTCAGTACGCAAGGCCATGAGGCCAGCTGTTCAAGCAGCAAAAGAAGCGATATCGCTACCACTTCCACCAATATAAGAATACATGCAGAAATACTGGGATTATGGAAAACTCAGTGGCTAGCTGATCCAAGATTCAGTAAACTCAGAGCGATCAAGGGAACTACTCGCGTGTGGTGGAGCTCCTTCTGGGCACGGAGGGAGTCCATCTTTTTGCGCAGATTGACGGTAGGTCCACCACTCGTACCTGGTGAGAAGGTAAGACATCCCACTTTGTACCTGTGGAGCCGTATTCACCGTGCCCACGCTTTAGATTATCTTGCGGCTGGCTGCGTGGCTCAGCGGTAACGTTCTCGCTTGCTGGGCCCAAGGTTGCAGGTTCGTATCCTGGCGCAGTCAGCTGGAATTTGAGGATGCGCAAATGTGAGGGAGCCGTGTTAGTAGATTTACTGGCACGTTAAAGATCCCCTTCGGGGCTACATTCCGGCACCCCGGCGTCTCTCAAAGCCGCTATAGTTAAAAGGGACGTAAAACCAATAACATTATTATTATTAAATTATCTTACTGATCTACGAATACGCTCGATATGTCCAATGGCATGATACAGCGGATCACATCATCTGCGTTATAGGAGACTGATTTAAGTCCAGTAATTCCAAATGTTTTTGACTCAAAGAACATGTTCTTCTTTTTGGTTCGAACTTCAATATTTTGTATAATTTTCGTTTGATTGAAGATGTACATCTATTACTATGGTTTGTTCAATGATGTCTTACTCCTTTAATGTATGTCAGCGTGATGAGATGTTACCACAGCAACAGCTTAGCTTGAGACATGCATTGTCTCAGGATTGGACCCCAAGGCACCGGGCTAAGTAAAATTATATGTTTTTTCTTCTTGTTTTATTTATTTATTTCAGGCTTCCTCCACAATTATTTAATAAATTGTAATTTGTATTAAACTGCGTTACGAGAAGCATACGCCCTCGTTGTTCCGCCCCTGAATAAAACAATCATTATCAACAACATCTTGATCATCAATATCATAATCATCAACAATACCATCATCAACAATGTAATCATCTTCATTAACAACATCATCACCATTTTCATCAACACAGCATCATCATTACCACAGTATCATCAACATCATTATCACCAGTATCATCAACATCATCGTCATCATTAACAACATCATCACAGTATCATCAACATCATTATCACCAGTATCATCAACATCATCGTCATCATTAACAACATCATCACAGTATCATCAACATCATCATCACCAGTATCATCAACATCATCGTCATCACCAACAACAACATCACCATCATCATCATCATCATCATCATCAATAAAAACATCACCATTATCATCCTCATCAACAACATCTTCATCATTATCATCAATAACAACATCGTCATCATTCAACAACATCACAATATCATCATCATCAGCATCATCATCAACAACATTATCAACATCATCATCATTATCATCATCATAATTATTAATCATCATCTTTATCACCATTATTAATATCACCATTATTATTATCATCGTCTGCCTAGTTGCGTAGTGGCTAGCATTCTTGATTGTCAGCGCCGAAACATAGGTTCGATTCCCGGCTCAGCCAAGAAATGTAATTCTGCTCTGAGGGTTGGAACGGGGTACAATCAGCCTCGTCAAGCAAATAATTAATAATAGGTGAGTTCGATTCCTACCTCAGGCACCCTGGAAGTGGTTTCCCCAGTCCCATTTCCACTCCAGGTAAATGCCGGGATGGTACCTAACTTGGCCATGGCTGCTTCCTACCCATATCCTACCTCAATTACAATTACTCACGATGGTACAGACATCACAGTGATACAGGTTATCAGACAATTCCTATACACACCTAAGTACACGAGGCTGATGATCATGGAATCCAAGCCCCTAAAAGAAACAAAAACAACGAGAACGACGGATTCGGGTAGCTGTTAGAAATGACGAATTACCAAGCACTGTCTAGACGAATATACAGCAGATATCTTGATTGAATTCTTGAAGAATTGGCTCAAGTATTGGAGAGGATTTAAATGTTCTTGGCCACCTCGTGGTGTAGCGGCAAACATTCTTGGCTGTCACCGCGGAAGTCGGGTCTGATTCCCGGCTCTGCCAAGACATTTAATGGAAAAAGGAAGCTTGTAGTTTAACGTGACCATTAATCTCGAGATCATGAGCCACGGGAACTCCTTTTTACGTGGAATCCGAACCACAGGACATGGCATTTCACTTCGAAAATCTCACATGCTTTGACCGGGAATCGAACCTGGACCTCCTTGGTGAGAGGCATACAGCTAGACCGCTGAGCCACAACGCCCCTACATTTAATGGTGTGAGGGCTGGAACTGGGTAAACTCGTGAAGCAAAACTGAGAATAGGTGGGTTCGATATTCACCTCAGCCATTCTGGAAGTGGTTTCCCACTTCTACTCCAGGCAAATGTTGGGATGGTTCCTGACACAAGGCCACGGCCATTTCCTCCTCAATCCACAAATTAATTACTAATACACACAGAACTACAGATACCACTATAAATCATGTTATCGGACAAATTATACATAAATACATGGTCAATCAGCTTGTTTTATGCAGCCCAACTAAAGTGTGCTGTCAAGAAGGTCAACATTTCTCTGCTTGCATCCCGTTTGATACTCATGTACTGCAAGCATATCCTGCAAACGATACTGTTTCCCTTAATATTAGTGTGTAGTCACATCGAGGGGAAAATAATAGTGTTTCGCGAGAGCCTCCATGGCTTAGGCAGCAGCACGTCGGCCACTCACCGTTGGGTTCGTGTTTCAAATCCCGGTCACTCCATGTGAGATTTGTGCTGGACAAAGCGGGGGCAGACAGGGTTTCCCTGTCACAAATTTCATTCCAGCAACACTCTTCACTATAATTTCATTTCATCTGTCATTCATTTAATCATTGCCCCAGGGGAGTGCGACAGGCTTCGGCAGCCGGCACAGTTCATATCCTCGCCGCTAGATGGGGGCTTCATTTATTCCATTCCCTGACACCGTCGGTCGACTGAAAGAAGCAGGCTGTGGATTTTCAATAGTCTTTATCATCGTTTGCAGGATATGCTTGCAGTACATTAGTACTATACGGGATGCAAACGGAGAAATATCGACCTTCCTTATAACAACGCTAGGTGGGCTGCATAATACAATATTATTAGGGGCAGCTGATTCACCCGCTATAAACTCACACACCTAAGAAC
This sequence comes from Meconema thalassinum, assembly GCA_946902985.2. Classification (NCBI taxonomy): domain Eukaryota; kingdom Metazoa; phylum Arthropoda; class Insecta; order Orthoptera; family Tettigoniidae; genus Meconema; species Meconema thalassinum. The sequence continues at coordinate 494,368,986 of OX336391.1, forward strand.
ACGAGACTAAATAACCGATCCCCTGAAATTATACAACATTAAATGTTCAGGGAGTGAGCCTCCGTGGCTTAGGCGGCAGCACGCCGGCCTCTCGCCGCTGGGTCCGTGGTTCAAATCCCGGTCACTCCATGTGAGATTTGTGCTGGACAAAGTGGAGGCTGACAGGTTTTTCTCCGGGTACTCCGGTTTTCCCTGTCACAATTTCATTCCAGCAACACTCTCCATTATCATTTCATTTCATCTGTCATTCATTTAATCATTGCCCCGGGGAAGTGCGACAGGCTTCGGCAGCCGGCACAGTTCATATTCTCGCCGCTAGATGGGGGCTTCATTCATTCCATTCCCTGACCCGGTCAGTCGACTGGAAGCAGGCTGTGGATTTTCATTCAAATGTTCAGGGAGTAACTTACTGTAGCTGTAAATTTCAAGGGGTTTGGGGCTTGGCGTCACCGTCGTCTCTGGATTGCATGAGGCCACAGCAAGAGGTGTAGTCAAGGTAAAGTGGCGACCTTTCCCTATCTGGGAGCTACTAACCTACTAACGCCTTATAAGTGTTACTGGTATTTGGAAGATTTCTAATGTCCAAACAAATCACGCCTCAAGGTAGTTGCGTAATGCCTATGAGATATATATTTCCTATCAAAAAAATCTGGTGAAGGTATACCATACTAACTCAGATTATACGACTGCTAAGATCAAAATCTGCTTTAGTAGATGGCAATGCAGAATACCGCTAAATGCCAGTTTGTATCGAACACATACAGTAGCCTTCGTATGACTCCTTCCTCCAACCTCTGAACCACCCACTTGTTAATCGTCTGCTTTTAACTTCCTCACGAGGTATTTATACTGCGTAATAACCAGTGGCGTACCAACGGGGGGGGGGGGGTTCAGGGTTTAACCCCCCCCCCCCCCCCCCAGAGACATTTCTTTTCTTGAATCTTTATATTGTCCCAACTATCACCTGTTTTAGACTACCGCTATTGAGGCTTCTTACTCATGTATATATTTTTTAGCCTATTTTCAATTTTGAAAAAATAGGCTTATGAGATCACCTTTTGTCCGTGTGTGTGTGCGTGTGTGTGTGTGTGTGTGATTCGTGTGTGTGTGTCCCCCTAATAAAATCTAAACGGCAGGAGCGATTACAATGAAACTCGGATAGTTCATAGCACTATTCCCGGCGACCTCGACCGTGCCCTTCAAATTTTGTTACGACTCACCAATCCAACATGGCGGCTGTGCGAAATATTTCACCAGCATTCAATATCTCCGAAACTATTACCAATATTACCCTGACATTTTCTAATGTGATAGAGGGAACTACTATAAGTTCACTTATGTGACTTTTGAAAACCTGGTAACTACTGTACCCATGTGAGTAATCTCGATGGAAAATATGCTTCTGCCTCCAGCTAGCTTCAGGACTCGAGGGTGTACCGTCCTCCCACTGAGCAGTTGCATACTTTGGATTTGAGGCTAAAAGGTATCAACTCTACAATGATAAGGCACAACTCTATTCTAAAACTTTAATTAAGTAAATAAAATCATGGCTCTAAACAAATAAAACAATCCCCATAACCATAAAACAAAAGCAAACAAAAATTACTTTCCACAATCCACCAATATGAACATAATATAATCATAATAAATCATATCATACCACAAACCTTTACCCTTATGTGAACTTCACAAAGATCTTCTAGTGCGCTGATGCACGTACAACTTCAGAAACAAACTGTACATTGACACTACTGTCATACAATGTGACTTCTTTAATATCACAACATTACTGATTCATAAAACCTTCTTAATTTGACAATTATGTGTACCGTGTGTGTTTTGATCTTTCTTTTCCCACCAAATGCTTCACATGCATTAGCCTATTCTGGTGTTGCACAGCAGTCAACGTGCAACTCCATAATTATGTAAGCTACCCCTACTCTTCCTCTATTTATATAGTTCCACTGCATGGCGTTTTGTGATTTCATATAAAAACGTTATGTTATTGTTGTGTCGGATGGTATAATCAAACTACCTTGCGCGCGTAGCCTGTGGAATCTGGTAACCAACTTCTGAAAAAGTTGTCAGTGACAGTATAAATGCAACGTCTAACCATTCGTTAGATAGCTAAAATCATGAACCATCAGGATAATATATAATTATCAATGTGTTCTTAAACCACATGGCTTCATTACTCAACATAACAATATTTCACTTCAAGTCATTAACAGGGTCTAAAATCTGTTCCTTTCAAACTTGCTTCTACGGTCCGCCTTGACCGTCCAGACCCTCTACCCGAGCGGTCGGCATACAATAGGAGTGTGGAAGGGGGTTCCAACATTAACTCGACCCTCGCTTTACGTCTGAAGGCTTATTTCCAAAGCAGTATAAGATTTTACAAGACAGTACTGTGCTCCCAATGACACACATATCTCAATAGATTTTAACTGAATATTATGCACACAGGTAGTGAATGAGCTTTATATTTATTCCTACCCCGAGGATACTAATAACTGGCACCAAACTAGGCCCATTTCAACATGAAGGTACGAGGTTCGTAAAACATTGGTCTAGTAGGTAACCGGTGTCTTAAATAAATTATGCGGCCAGTCCAAGCTGCCGACATTTGAGGTTCGCTTCAACAAGCCGAATCACTCAACAATAAGTTCTCGGGAAATCATAGTGTCGAGGTGTCCATCGTTTGCCTCGCACCTACATGGGATTTCAATCCGGAACATTTCATCCATCATCAGAGTTAGGGTCCAACACTAAACACTCTGGCACAAAGTATATCTCCGCTTATGCCCCCGGCATAGGAGATTTCATACGTAGAATAGACCACCTGGCTCCTTTACCTAATGTTACGACTTCGTCCTATAATATTAAGAGAAATCTATCAATTACTCTATAAGCTTCTCACATAAGCTGCAAATTCAATTCACTAAAAGCTCTTCCATTCCTGGCATAATTATATTCCCATTAATACAATATATTCTGATATCAAACTCTTTCTTTAATCCCGTAATGTAATCTTACTGTATAATCTTACTGCTTGGATCGATAAGTCTTGCAAATAGCGTAACTACTTCCTGTTTACAACAATTACCTGATGCGTTCATTAATACCTTTGATATTCATAATTGTTATTATATTATTCTCACTGACATAATTTACCAAATCATTCCTTAATATTATTATTCTCACTGACATAAATTACCAAATCATTCCTTATTATTATTATTATATTTCTGACATAATTTACCAAAATCCGACACAACCAATCATCTCAAAACTCGAACAACTGTGCTCGTAACATTTACATAACTGATTGCCATCTTAATTATTAGTGGTAATGATTAATCCACTTATTGATGCACATTAACATCTCAACTCTATAAAAATCAACACAATAATGATTAAACCTGGAGGGTCTACCTCCTAATCTGATTCTTACTGGCATCTTTACTGAAATCACATAACATGCAGTGGCCTATATTCTCTAATTAACCATAATTTGTGGGGTTCTCACATATTGTAACATTTTTATTGAGTTAACAAAACGTGGTGATGACTATTGTGGTTCAATAAAACAAACATGATATGAATAAATAATATACACTGTGGTGTGACCTTACCTGTGATAGTGTAATATAATAAGTTGTTGAGCGCCAGATTCCTATTTAAGATAGTGAATCGAAATTTATTGATTTAACCTCGGCTATCAGCAGTAGAGTCGAGAACCACTTACCCGGGCCGTAGTGAGACAAAGTCATCTAACCAATCCGTATTTAATCAAGGAGTATGATTGCCTTAAAGTACCAACTACAATGAAAGAAATAGGCATTACGTTAAAGGAAATGAATTTATTTACTCAAGAACAAAATACTAATAAAACAGAATAGTGATAGTCACATAATTGAATTTAAAATTACTCAATGCGGCAATTAATTATTTAAAAGAAAATGAATATTAAAATGAATTGAAAGTTAAATGAAGTTAAATTATAATAGAGACGATAGTTATTGAATTGTTGGCTCACCCAGTCGAAGACTCGTCATATTTAAGAAATGATCGATGATCTCGTTGTTACGTCGCTTATGTTTAAAAAAATGATGTGATATCTCATTTACTATGAAATATCCTCATTAAGTACGTTGCCATCTGTAGAAAGACTCTTGATCAGGGATATAACCCATTATGTATTGATATAGATGTCGGCAAGACATCGTTCAGTGTCGACTCTCGGTGCTCAGTCCATTAGGACCCAGAAAGCAAGGTTACAACTTCCTTCCTTCATTAAGAACTGTAGATCAATGCCATTCTTGTCCGATGTTGCAGGTACAAATACTAATGACTTCCTTGTCACGTGGTGTCACAGCTTCCCTCTCTCTTAGCCTTCTCCATTCTTGACTCATAACTTGCAATATATATTGACGCGTATATACCGTAGAAAATGGCGTGTTGGTTACACCATTGTGGGTTTCTTAACATCTCAGGAAAATGACGCAGTTTGCCGTGGTGAAATTCTTACTACGTCGTTCAGTTTGTGACGCACAGGGTTAGTCCATATCGCCAGTCTTGTTGCAATATATAATACTTCGTCTCTTTACAAGTAATTGTTAATAAAAATCTAATTGAATATAATAATCAAAACCGCTTACAATTATCTGATATAAAAATCATCTCATGGATGTACTAGTTAATAATAATAATAATAACATGATAATAAATGAATAACCCTTTAAATATAACAGCTATGGGATCGAATCGTTACAATCGCCCCTGATATAAATAATTTAAAATAAAATGTAACATTATTTATATCACTACACATCCTACACAAATGAATACAAATTTAAATATTAATACCCCCATAACGACAACATACAAATAATACCCTTCAACAATACATAAAAATATACAAGAACATACTCTTTTCACTTTACATATTTGTACTATCATTTCTCATTCTTCCAAATGTTCATAATGTTCATTCTTCTTTATGTATTAAACGAGCTGTAAAAAATATACATATAAAATGCCCTTCACTTTTATTTTTGACATATATGTCAACGCTGCACTCGTTTATATTTCGGTGATCGTATGCATGACATACAATTTTGGCTTCATCTCTTTTGAACGTAGTTTTTGTATATCAGTCTGGCGTAGAAGTACATTGTTGTAATACCAGCTGATTAACCCATAATAACTATTACAGCACACGATAATAGGATGCAAACAATACAATATTCCTTTCGTCTTTATAAAGGGATTACTCAAATGCAGTAAAATTTCAATAATTGAAGAAAAAAATAACTTAGCAAGATATTCAAGGCAATTCCAATTTCAGTGCATATGTCATACATGTAAATATTTCCCCAAATACATAATGACATCGAAATACCTCAAAGCAGTTATTAAACAGTTCATTTAAATATCCAAGTTACTACTCACCTGCCTTCGTGGCTTAATTCTTTCTTAGGCCACGGCCGCCTCCTTCCAAATTAATACTTCCTAAGTCTCCACGACTTCTTAACTTCTCATAAAACCATAATTCCTCTTTACTACTTCTCGAAAACAATAACTTGGATTTTCAAAATCACCAATAAACATAAAATCTGACTTCTCGTTCACTTTATAAAATTTAACTTAGCGTCAAGATATAACTTTACCGTAACGTCATTCCTTACTTACCATAACAAAATGATTAAGACTTGGACAAAATACTACTCAATACCTGAATTACGTATATCACTAAACTATTTCACAAAAACACATGACAAACTCCTCGGAATAAATATTTCGTTCCACAAAATATTAATGCTCTTATACTTTGAACTTAGTCTATTCATGATTTGACTTTTTGCTGAATGCCTATAAACCCCCCTTAGTTTTCTCTCAAAACTCTTAATTAAGTACCGTGTCCTCCAAACACCACTTCCTACTTGTTCTGACCGCCTGGACTATAGCTCACTCTTGCTATACCAGAATCTCTCAAAACTCATCGTGACATCACACGTCACATACAAAAAAAACTCCCCTATTCGTGGTATAATCCCACTTCTTCTTACTGTTACAGGTCACCTCTTACTGACCAATAACACATTAAATTTCAGCTAAAAAATTTTACATGCTTCGACTAATTCCTTGGAATAATAACATCACCCTTTGCTTTCCTAATTATTGTCTTCCTAAAATAATGACAGTGTTCCTGTTGATAGTTAATAACACCGACACTCCTAATTAGCAAATATTCTCCCATAATCACTTCATAAAGCAAGTTCTGAGTTCTAACACAGTTCAGATACTTTCTTCTCTATCAAATTAAATGCGTAAATTACACCTGCCTTTAATTGAAACTTCATTATTACCCCTTAGGTATACACTTATCTTACCAACTTATTCTTCCTTCAAAATATTAACTTATCTTTACTAACTCCGTATGACATAAATAAAACTTTAATTTCCTGTCTACTAAAAAAAAAGATTTATCTTTAAATCCTCAAACGTCGAATTATAACAAATTCCTTTCAATATTAGTAAATATTATGTCAACCTTTTAATTATAATTATTATCTTTACTTTAACCTGTGTGTAGGACAACAATCTACCACATCATTAATTCGTTATTAATCATCAGTAACTTTTTACTACAAAGTGGTTTAGCTCAATAACAAGCCTTGTAATATCTTTAAAACGTGCGTAACTGTAACAAAAACTTGGACAATCTTACCTTTGTAATCTCTTATTACCTTGTGTGCATACATCCATATATACTTTAAAAAAAACTCCCTTATTAACTTCACGTAGTCCCGTAGATACCATAAAAAACTCATAACTCAACGGAATATACCTCGCTGACCTACTTCATCCTCCAAAAACTTCTTAAAACTCCATTTGGCATCTTACCAAAAACTTCCTCAAAAAACAACTTCATTTGGCATCTTACCAAAAACTTCCTCAAAAAACAACTTCATTTGGCATCTTACCAAAACTTAAAAACCACATTGCTCAACGGCATTACCTTCGTTGGCCTACTTCTTCAAACTCACGTCCATTTACGTGAAAATACACACATACACACACACATATCTGTCAACAAGTACCAGATGTCCTAATTAGTTACTACTTCCTCATTTCAACCCGATGTTGGTTAATTCATACAACGCATTACCATTAACAATTCTAAACCACTTATAAATTTCTCAACATATATCCGCTGATAACCTCGCTGTCCTCAACTGAAACTTCTTTATTAAATCAATACTTAATTCTTCAACTCACTAGTTTTATTACCACTGTATCATCTTATCTTCACTCACTTTTGAATTAAATCTTTATTACCATTATTCTTAATTATGGTTGCCATAATAATTATTACTTTCTTTCGATTACTTACTTATGTAATAACCTTCCTATTTTTAAAATTTAATTCTCACTTCATCCAACTTACCTGCAGTTTAAGGACCTACATTCAACTTACCTGCATTGCTCAATAGCACGACAACCTTTGTCTTCCAAATTAAATGATTTTAGTCAATCTAAATCAATAAGCGTAGGCACTACGCGCCCCTTACCATCCTAACTTCACGACTGAATTAAAATTACACACAGCAGGTTCCTTATCTACCTCTTTTAAGTCATATTAAACTTCATTACTTAATATTTAAGTCATACGGAAGAGTAACTATCGGTAATATAAATTTACATCACTACTTTCTCTGGCATTTCACCGTTCTTACCATCTTCATCTTCAATTCTATCTCTTTCTAGGGTTCCATTTTCCTCTTTTCTTATAACATTACTTTCTACCTCTTTCGGACTACACTCATCAACAGTAACATTATACTTCGGCTTTCCTCCTATCATTTCCCCAAGTCTGGCTAATTCATTACGCCACTGCACATCATATGCTTTCTTTCTCTCTTTCATTCTGATTTCTTTTTCCACTAACAACTTAATTCTCTTCTCTTTCATTTTACTTCTAAAATATCTACCTACATGTCTTCCCTTCACTTCTCCACTACTAATATTTAATTTTCTCTTTAGCCGTTGCCCATTGCTTCTCCTCTTATCTATCTCTCTCCTCCTCTTAACCTGTTTACTAATTATGTTCTTCTGACTATGACTTAACGCACGCTTCTCTGCCACTAATAATTTCATATTAACTTCCTCTATCACAGGACTAAATTCTTCCCTAGTTTGCCTATCTAATTTATCTATGATTGTCTGCATCTTAATCTCTTGGGTGCTTAGTACTTTCTTTATCTTACCTACTTCTATCCCTATCTTTTCTCTCATCTTCTTCACTTCTTTTTCGCTACATTCTATAGTCTCTTCTACAGCTATCCTGCGTTCATCTAAAATCTCCTTCAACTCTACTATGCTTTCTCCTACTATCTCCTCTGACGCTAATCTATTTTCACCTAAAATCTCGTCTGACTCTAATCTGATTTCACCTAAAATCTCCGCTATTTGCCGTTCCTCACCTAAGATCTCCTCCGATTCCAATCTGCTTTCACCTACAATCTCCAATGACTCTAATCTATTTTCAATTACAGTCTCCACTAATTCCAATTTGCTTTCACCTAAAATCTCGTCTGACTCTAATCTGATTTCACCTAAAATCTCCGCTAATTCCAATTTGCTTTCACCTAAAATCTCGTCTGACTCCATTCTACTTTCAATTATAGACTCCTTACAGGCTGTCTTTACTGATTCTACTGCAGTTTCCCCTAAAGTCTCTACCACCTGCCTAGTTTCCACTTCTACCAATTTGCTAAAACTTTCACCTTGAGTTGCTATTTTCTCTTCAATCACCGTTACTATTCTTTCCTGAATCCTACTTTCTGCTGCTTCTAATTTCTTATCTACTGTCTTAATAATATCTTTAGCCTTCATCTCTACCTCCTCCTTAATTTCACCTCTGATTTCCTGTTTCACCCCCTGAATACTCTCCTGTAGCATATCATACTTCATACTTAATTCTTCATTGACTTTAACCACACTGTCTAGTTTTACATTATTCTCTTCCAGCTTCTGATTTATTTTACTCATATCTTGATTTAGCCTACCCATCTCTTCTCTCATCTCCTTACTATTTTTATTCATATCTTTATCTAATTTCTCAAATTTACCATTGAATTCCAAATAATTTCTTTTATTCTCTTCACTATTTTTATTCATATCTTTATCTAATTTCTCAAATTTACCATTGAATTCCAAATAATTTCTTTTATTCTCTTCACTATTTTTATTCATATCTTTATCTAATTTCTCAAATTTATCATTGAATTCCTTCCTACTTTCTAAATTATCTTTCTTACTCTCATCAAATTTCGCACTTAAATCTCGACTCATCTGCCTTATGAGCGCAGTTAATGGATCTTCAGGAATCTCTATAGACTTTTCTTTCTCTAGACTACCACTAGTCTCAGGATGTACCTCTGTATTCGTATCGAGATTTTCCTCTGAATTCGTGTCAGGGTTAAACTCAGGATTATTTTCAGGATTACTCTCAGGATTATTCTCAAGATTTACCTCCGACATCTTGGTATTATTCTCTACGCTCTCAACATCGCTACCGCTATCAACCTCCTTATAATTAACTTTCTTGACTGCATCCCTACTTCTCAACTGCCTCTGTTCCTCCTCCGACATCTCGAAGTACACCGTATAACAATTGCCCTTCCAAAATTTCACTTCACTTCACTGTCCCCCAAAAGCACTGACAATTTGCACTGAAATTATACACTCCTCTGACTAAATACCGAATGGTTTTCGTGCCCTACTTTGTGGCGCCAAATGTAACATTTTTATTGAGTTAACAAAACGTGGTGATGACTATTGTGGTTCAATAAAACAAACATGATATGAATAAATAATATACACTGTGGTGTGACCTTACCTGTGATAGTGTAATATAATAAGTTGTTGAGCGCCAGATTCCTATTTAAGATAGTGAATCGAAATTTATTGATTTAACCTCGGCTATCAGCAGTAGAGTCGAGAACCACTTACCCGGGCCGTAGTGAGACAAAGTCATCTAACCAATCCGTATTTAATCAAGGAGTATGATTGCCTTAAAGTACCAACTACAATGAAAGAAATAGGCATTACGTTAAAGGAAATGAATTTATTTACTCAAGAACAAAATACTAATAAAACAGAATAGTGATAGTCACATAATTGAATTTAAAATTACTCAATGCGGCAATTAATTATTTAAAAGAAAATGAATATTAAAATGAATTGAAAGTTAAATGAAGTTAAATTATAATAGAGACGATAGTTATTGAATTGTTGGCTCACCCAGTCGAAGACTCGTCATATTTAAGAAATGATCGATGATCTCGTTGTTACGTCGCTTATGTTTAAAAAAATGATGTGATATCTCATTTACTATGAAATATCCTCATTAAGTACGTTGCCATCTGTAGAAAGACTCTTGATCAGGGATATAACCCATTATGTATTGATATAGATGTCGGCAAGACATCGTTCAGTGTCGACTCTCGGTGCTCAGTCCATTAGGACCCAGAAAGCAAGGTTACAACTTCCTTCCTTCATTAAGAACTGTAGATCAATGCCATTCTTGTCCGATGTTGCAGGTACAAATACTAATGACTTCCTTGTCACGTGGTGTCACAGCTTCCCTCTCTCTTAGCCTTCTCCATTCTTGACTCATAACTTGCAATATATATTGACGCGTATATACCGTAGAAAATGGCGTGTTGGTTACACCATTGTGGGTTTCTTAACATCTCAGGAAAATGACGCAGTTTGCCGTGGTGAAATTCTTACTACGTCGTTCAGTTTGTGACGCACAGGGTTAGTCCATATCGCCAGTCTTGTTGCAATATATAATACTTCGTCTCTTTACAAGTAATTGTTAATAAAAATCTAATTGAATATAATAATCAAAACCGCTTACAATTATCTGATATAAAAATCATCTCATGGATGTACTAGTTAATAATAATAATAATAACATGATAATAAATGAATAACCCTTTAAATATAACAGCTATGGGATCGAATCGTTACAATATCTCTAGGCTCCTCATGGTGGCTTCAACCAATCATATCCTTCCAAGTCGCCCGCCATATGCAGGTTTAACGCGACATTTTTTATCTTGAATACACACATTTTATGACACATATTTTCCGTTAACCACACGGCACTTGGCATTTCTATAATGAAGCTATTGCTTCCAAACATGTGACACTTTATAACACTTATAAAACCACTACTTCAAAGGATATTTTACATATGCTTTATACATAACACACCTCACTTTGTACACTTTTCATTGCTTGAAATTCCCTAGCAAAGATATCAAAATTGCAGGTGTCGACGGCATCTCCCGTGTTCCTACCAACTCCTGATTGAAAGTCTGGTTTACCTGCCCTCGGAATTCACCAACAGTTTTTATCCATACTCCTACGGTAAGCTTCCTGCGTCGCATAGATATGCTAACTTCCGTCCTGAGCGTTATTATTTGGTATCCTTACGACATTACCAAATGCTTCGTAAAGTTTCTCCCAGCGCATTCCAGCGTAATTAGACATGAATGATCAGTCAATATTTGATACATTGCGCTTAACACTGTCCATAACTTTACACAAATTAATTATTATTATTTACAATAGTTCTGCCACTCATCTTACGCGGTGCTTCCTAAGTGAACACGCCATTGTTCGTACTGCTGAGTATACCTGCAGCACGACTATTATTAATAAAAGCTTATTAAATGCTTCACTCAAATGTAGAAATCTTTGTTCGCGCGTCCTTTCATGAGCCGGACCAACATATGTTCCGCCATGACGACTGTCTGCGACTCTCTTGACAAACTGTGACAAACTGGGGTGAGACTGGCTCCAACTAGGGTAAGACTGACTTAAGACTGACTGAGGTAAGACTGACTGCTCTGCTAAGGGTCGACCTCCTTATATTAGTTTCACACAAAAAATAGAGCGAAATCTTCCCGCGTGATCTCGGCTCCTCTCCCAGCATGATTCTGGTCTCGAAACCATGTTCTTTGGGTCCCATTTCTTTCACTGATCCCAGAACTATCTACGTGCAAAAGAATCGCTCGGCCAATTAATTAATATTAATTCCTTTCTCTATAGCGTGGGGACGCTACCTCACTGGGATTCCCTGGCAACCTCCTCAAATCCAGCCGCGAACAATGATAGTCCTACGGTCCTTCCGCACTTCCTTAAATATGCGTCAATTTCGCAGATTAAAGGCTCTAAAATTAGCCTCCAGTCTAAAGATTCACCTGTGGGCAAGTCTCATGTCATCTCGTTACTCCAATCACGAGTAATCAATGATTTTTCTTGTGATCTCTCCCCACCATTCTCAAATCCATTCTCCGTCGGGGAAGAACTGGGTCATTATTCAGGCCCTCACCCTCTTCCAGACGACAGAATGAGGTCAGAAAGATTGACTTGGCTCCACTGAACACCTCCCACAATTCTGGGCCTATTTGTAAAATGTCAACTCTGCACTTGCAGTGCTCCAAGCCCCATATAGCCTACACCAAGTAGTCTAATAATGCTGTATTCTGCTCAATTTCCCTGCATTATTTTAATAAATAATGTCACTGCAACTGAAATCACACCAGTGATTTAATATACACTTCTCTCTAGGGGTTTTTACAATGAAACTCCCTCCACAGACTTCGGGTTCGTTCCCTGGTGGAACCTTTATACTGAGATCACAGTCTCTGAGAACCACGTTCGATTCCAGTCAGCATAACCTCCTCGGGTTCACTACAAAACCAACATGGAGGCCAAGCGAATTTGCGTCTTTTAATTAGACGTTTCTCGCGATTTGACCAACCAAACGCAATGAAACTTGGTACAGTATATGTTTATATACATTGTTATGCACCGACATCTAACTTCGTTCAATTGTTCACATAATCACAAGATGGCGGATGTGCGAAATATTTCACCGGCATTCTATATCTCTGAAACTATTAGCGGTATCTCCCTAAAATTTTGTACGGAGATAATGGGCACTTCTGGAAGTCCATCTATAAAACTTTCAAAAACCGGTTAACTACAAAACGAACATGGCGGCCAAGCGAATTTGAAAATTTTAAATAGACCTTTCTCGCGATTTAATGTTCCAAGCGCACTGAAACCTGGTACAGGAAATATTTATACACATTGTAATCCACTGGTATCTAATTTAGTTCAATTGTTTACATAACCTCAAGATGGCGGCAGTGCGAATTTTAAAATTAAGTTTTTATTTCTTGTGATGTAGTCATGCGATCGAAGTGAAAGTTTGAATAATGAACCTACGCAATAATTTTCCTTTAATGGTAGGGCCTACATGACTCTATGGCCTATACATTTAACAATCCAACATGGCGACCATCCGAATTATTTAGACGATACTGAATATCTACGAATCTATTTTAGCAATCAAACTGAATTTTTTAATGTTCATAGGGGCTATGAACTTAAGTTCACCTATAGGACTTTAAATAACCTGGTGATCACAAATCCAACATGGCGGTGACGCGAATTATAAATATTCACATGGACGTTTCTCGCAATTTAACCATCCGCGTGCAGTGAAACTTGGTACAGTAAATCCTTATACGAATGTTAATCCACTGGCATCTAATTTATTTCAATTGTTTCCATAACCACAAGATGGCAGCTGTGCAAAATTTTAAAATCTCCTTGTTTTTTCTTGTGTCCTAATTATGCGATTGAAGTTTGAATACTACACGTTCACAATAATCTGCATGTAACAGTACATAACTCTAGGACCTACATATATAAAATCCAACATGGCGACCATCCGAAATATTTAGTCGGTTCTCAATATCTACGAATCTATTACAGCAATCAAACAGAAATTGTGTATGTTGATACAGGCAATTAACATAAGTAGGATATATGAAAATAGGCTGTATAGTTCTTCACGGAACTACTTGTTTTAATGTGGTCACGTTTCTCACTTGGTAAATGTCCTGCATTCTGCTCGCAGCGAGACTCCTCCTTCAGTGTGGAGCTATCCATGGATCAGTTTTACTGTTTAAGTGTGCGATCGGTAACGTTTTTCACGTCGCTTTGGGTTAATTTAATTGTGTGTCCGTTTCGTTAAAGAGCACATGAGGAGTTTCTGCAATTTATTCCAATTAATGATACGGATAAAGTCATCAAGTTAGGTAGATTTTGAGAGTCAAAAGTAAAGGCAGTGGGAACACGGAGAGCAAAAAATTATATTTATCTCAAATCATATCAATATTATAAGCAACCACGTAACTATGGTCATGATGATACTACTGCATCGTTTCACTTTTCATATTTAGTTACTGTTTTCCATATTTTTCATTTTTTCATTGTGTCGAAAAAATAATAAGGCCTAAAATAGTTTTCATGCATAGAGAAGGGTTATTTAATTATTGTTTTTATGAATATTAACCGAAATGTAATTTTAATTATGATAACTGTTGTTTTAAGGGGCGGAACAGCAAGGTCATCAGCCCCTTTAATAATGTACACAATTACCCTATTTTATTAATGACCCCCGCCCCACAGAAGGAAATCCTGCGTACACCACTGGTAGGCCTAATAACATAAACGTCACTTAGTTACACTGGAGAATAATATCTCAAAAACTGTATCAAACGGGTTTCTCCTCCACCGTCCAACCACCGATGCAGAAACGTACGTACAATGCGTTTCGAGCATTCAAAGAAGCTCAGATGTTTCAATGCTTTTCTGTGCAGCGGACAAAATATACGATGGGGCAGATGACCTCGCATTTCTTCCCCCTAAAACAACAACAATAACTAACTAACTACCTAACTTACTAACTAAAATGTACCAGCATTTACTTAACACACACGGGAGACATACAAGAGGACCTCAGTAACATGAACTTTATGGAATTGGTCCTTGAGAACTAGGCAACTACTGCAGAAGCATGCCTCTTATCTATTCACGATACATCGGTGGCGTAGTTGGTAGCATGCTGAGCTTCTATATCCAAGATCGCGGGTATTCCCCGCGTATTTCCTCACTTCCTGCATACAATTGTCGGGATAGTACCTTGTTTAAAGTCCCGGGTCATCAACTCCATTCCCCACTGTAATAATTACAGTTATACACACTACTACAGTCACCCGGCCAAAGTCGTCGGATTTTTTAAGACCGTTAAAATCCCACAGAATGCCTTCCTTCGGAGGGGAAGTAAAGCCGGCGGTACCATGTCATAGATTTATGGCATGAAAAACTACACTGTGGAAGCTAAAATGTGTAGGTTAGTTTGATAACGCTCTATTAGTTCCAACGTTCTCTGCCAGGTGCTGACTGCTATGCCATATAGTAGCCAAGTCCGCAAGCTAGGTGTCGTGGACGGTAGCATTTGGAGGCAAAAGTAGGAACTACTTAAAATTATTGTCTGCAGTCCTTACTTGAATTAAAACAGATAACACACACTAATACAGTCAACACAATTAACACTTGTTATCAGACAAATTCTACACACACCCAAAGTACACGGGGCTACATGACCACGTTGTCGCAGCCCCTGAACTAAGGAACCAACTAACCAACCTTCTCCTAAACTCGTGAAGTTGTGCCCTTTCTAGAGATAGCATAAGGACCAAATATATTTGGAGGTTTCACGACCGAGTTGATGACAAATGTAAGCTTTCACTTATCTAGGCCGTGTATTGTATAGAATGTCAGAAGTCATTTAGATGGGAGATGTGTTTGAGTCTGCAGTCTTTTGACTGGTTTGATGCAGCACTCCATGTCTCCCTGTCCTGAGCTAATCGTTTCATCTCTACATAGCTACCACACCTTACATCCACGGCAATCTGTTTAACATATTTTTATAACCTTGGTCTACCCCTACAGTACTTGTCAATCGACCCTTCCATCCATAACTACGTTTTTGCTCTTTTTTAAAACGGTCGGTTCGATATACATCTTCAATCATATTATTTCCCACTCATAAGCTCAGTTCAGCTGCACTGGCTCGGTGAGGAAAGTAATAGCAAACTACCCCACCAGTCACTTTACGTCTATCTCCGTAAGAGACAATGCCACTTCATTTATTCATCATCATCATCATCATCATCAAGTTTCCACTCCAGTTTCCCGGTGTGGTTTACGAGCGCTCTCCATTTCAGTCGATTCATGTACCACTGCTCCTTCAAGACTTCATCCCAGTTGATTCCCTTGGATGTGATATCTTCCTTCACTTGATCCAGCCTTCTCCTCCTAGGTCTTTCAACAGGTCTCTTTCCAGTAATCTCAGTATGTAACCATTGTTTTGTAATTCTTCCTTCTGTCATACGTTTGACGTGACCAAACCATCGCAAACGTGCCCTCCTTCAGGGACTGATTTATTCCAGCTTGTTCTCCTATGTTCTCATTTCTTACTTTGTCTTTCCTAGTTTTTTGAAGCATGCTTCTTAGAAACATCATTTCTGAAGCCTGAAGTCTGCTGTCATCTTTTTTGTTAGTTGTGCATGTTTCCAACCCATAAGTCAATATAGGGACAAAGAGTTTGTTTTGATCTTAGTGGCACTTGCTCATTCCAGAGTAGATATTGATCTTGCTGATAGAATTGACTTGATTTCTGAATACGGTTATTTAATTCAAGCTGTATTCTGTTTTCACTTGATATTAAGCATCCAAGGTACTGATACTGGTTTACTGTTTCCAATTGCACACCCTCCAGCATTATATTATCTTTACTTCTCTGTCTGTTAACAGACATTGCAGCTGTTTTTGTAGCACTTACTTTCAGTCCATATTTTTTCAAATGATCATTCCAGACGTTCAGCCTTTCCATTTATTATCTAAATAAATAAAACCATCGCTTTAATAAACCTTGTAACACGCCTTAAAAGCCGAATAGTTAACTAACTAGCAAACTGAGCAAGAGAACTAAGCATCTGTGCCTATTTGAGAAATCAGTGCACAACATCTGTACGAGTTCAAATCCCCGGGGCCGTGCATTCTGAGCCAAGGAGTAGCTCTGTTCTGGGAATTCAAGGATTGGCGTGGACATTGTGTTACAACCCTCGACCTCGCTTCTGCGAATATTTCAACTGCCCTCGCTTCTGTGAATATTTCAACAACCCTCACTACGGAGAATATTTCGACAAGCCTCACTTCTGCGAATATTTCAACAGCCCTCGCTTCTGCGAATATTTCAACAACCCTCACTACGGAGAATACCGACAGTAGGTCATGGGGCCAAGCTCTCTGTTGACTCGGTAGACGCGTGAGTTCGAGCCCTACCGTCAGCCGTCCTTGAAATGGTTTTCCGTGGTTTCCCATTTTCAACACCAGGCAAATGCTGGGACGGTACCTTCTGACAGGCCACGGCCACTTCCTTCCACATCCTTGCCCAGTTTCATTCACCTTCATCCATTCCATCTCTCATCCCGACGCGCAGGTTGCCCACGGGCGTCGACTAGAAAGACCTGCACACGGCCTCTCAGCAGGCCACACGACAAAAAAAAAAAAATACGGAGAAAGTTTCGACAAGCCTCGATTCTGAGAATATTGGGAAATCACTTGGTTCTGGAAAATTTCGGTTATCTAGCTATGACGCTGCCAACTGCTGGCAACACCACCATAGTACATGAGGTGACTTTCAACATACCACCTGTAACCATGTGCAGTTACCTTGTTTATGGCAAATTTTATGCCAAGTTACGGTCCGCTGTTAGCAAGGGAAGCTATCAGTGACTGAGCCTGGTGACAACTGGACGTGTAAACTCTGCCTCCCAGGGAGCTCGTGGCTCCCTCGGGAGGGCAGCAAACCTAAGATGGTATAATGGGACTGTACAATAGGGGCAACAAACCTAAGATGGTATACTAGGACTGTATAATAGGGGCAACAGACAAGTAATTCAACGTGCAGACGCAAACTTTCCATTCATTTCTTTAAAACTATATATAAATTTGTGATGCATATGAAACCACGTGCCGGTGGGATGATTGCAATTGAACTGACATTTTAAACTAACTGCTTTTAATTCCTATATTAGCTATATGTTACATGTGTGCATTTTTTGGAAGGGTAAGGAGATTTTCCTTTTATTTTGTTTGATTTGGTTTTAAGGGTGGGGGGTATTGATATTATCCTTTGTTAGTCAGCCTCCTCGCCCCAGTGGAGAGAAGTCTGTTGGACGTTCCAGTCGCACTAAGCGACTTTTCTGATTGCACTTGCAATAATCCTAGTTTTTCTTGGAAGCTATTAGGCTTCATAACCTCACATTTCATTTTAGTCTTTTCTTGTCCTCCCCAGGAATAACTTGTTGTAACTCTCTAAGTCTTGTAGAATGGGTGAGTGTAACATTTGCCTTGCGGGCGAAGACTGTGGTTTTGAGTCCACTTGTGTTATACTAGGGGTCATTTCTTTTATGTGTCTTCAATTCCTAGGCTAAGAGGTGTTGGTTTGTGTTTTAATGTAATTGGAACTGTTCTTGTTCAATATATTTTATTTTGGTCGAATTCATGTTTTTCACGCCATTCCTCTTGATTTTGGTGGGCAACTTTGTTGTTATTCGGACCTCGGAGTAAGTTTCAGCCCTTCCTCTTCACAGGCCTAGTCCTAGTGTGCTCTTGTTCTCCCTTGATGGTTAATTATTAGCGGTGTTTCTGAAATTATGAAAACAGAAACTCTGTCCTACTCCTTTTTCGTGGAGAAATCCATTGGACGAGTATGGCGAATTTCATTGTTAGCTCTCAGCATGCTTTATTTTCTTTTTCCTTCTCATACTAATTGGGTCCATCACAGGGGTAGCAGAACAAGCACCATTACAGCATCTACAGCTGCGTCACCTGTCAATACGTGTAATATAGCCAATCTTGACACAAACTACATACATCAAAAAACATTTTGCATATTGCAGGCCAAGAGGCGTAGTGGTCTCAAACCCATTAGTCGTTCTTGCGTGCGTGTACATTCGCCTGTGTCAATGAGGATAGATCTGTGTGAGTGTGACCCATTGACCGATACCAACAGGGAGGAGGTGGTGTAATGTTTTGTGGTGGCATCTTGTATGGTCACCGAGCCCCTCGTGTACATCCCAGGGCGTATGACGGGCATATGTTACAGGAATACTATCCTGGCACCTGTAGTGAAAGGCTATGCTGACAATTTCAGCTCAAATTTCACTGTCGTGGACGATAACGCTCGTCCGCACAGAGGAGAATGGTACTGACAGAATGGAATGGTCTACCTATCCTCCCGATCTCAATTGCGTAGAGACACTGCTTAATAAATAAGTCCGTCCTCACTTTCATCCCCACTGTGATCCATGGCAATATGCAAAACTTTTTTTAATGTGTGTATATGGTGCTCGCTCGGGGACTCCCACTGCATGTAGCTAGAAGTTCGCAGTCTTAAATTATACTCTCTATATAACAAATAATATGACCCAATACATAAAGGCGTACAGAAGGCGTTGATGAAATATGTGAAAGAAGATTGTGTTGGTCATACTGGATGTTGGTAGGTTGCCCACCTGTGCTGTGTTCTGTCGCAGCAGAAATCTCCATCTCTCGAAGAAAAGTGTTATTATTGGCTTACGATAGTGCAGTTCGCCTTCCCCCAGGCAAACAGCCACCCACCCAGCACTCTTGTCGCTAGCGCAGGCCAGCGGCGAAGCATTGGCCATGACGATGCATTGGCGAAACATTTGGTTTGAGGGTGCATTAGGCCTATTGAGTTGTTGTTGTTTCATTAAGAAGTTTCAATAATAAATAATAATAATAATAATCCTTGGCACTACAGACCATGAAGGGCCTAGGCCTACCATGCGACCGCTGCCCAGCCATTTGGCCTGCAGATATTGGGGTGACACGTGGTCAGCGCATCGGGTACCCTCGGCCGCTAATCTTGGTTTTTGTGACCGGGGAGCTGCCTCACTGTCAGACAGCTACTCAATTGTCCTCACGAGGCTGAGTGCACCCCGTTATTAAGAAGCTTTGAGGCATCGTATTCATGCACTCCGGTGTACTTGGGTGTGTGTTGAATCTGTCTAATGACACGTGTTATTGCGATGGCTTTACTAGTGTGTTTCTTTGTAATTGGGGTACAATTTGAATAGTAGACTACAGTGGCCTTAATTTAGGTACCATCCTGGTATTTGCCTGAAATAGAAGTGGGAAACCACGGAATAACCACTTCCAGGACTGTCAAGGTGGAAATCGAACCCACCTCTCCTCAGTTCTGTCTCATGAGGTTGATTCTACCCCATTCCAGCCCTCAGACCAGAATTTAAAAAATAGATCTATTGAAAAACATTCAAATGAAGTGTATTGCAAAATATAAATATTAATCATGTACGTAAACTTAAAAGTATAAAATGTCAATGTTGATAAGGTTTAACATTTTTAGGCCCGTCTAGTTTGTTCATAGAATACGCCACTGTGGCAGTTGATCTAAAAAATCTGTGTGGAGTCATTGTCCCTGCATGACGCAAGACACGGGGTGTGGAGTAAGCTATGTTTTTAAACACCTGACGCGAAGAGGAGTGTGGGATGAGTAAGGCTTGTTTGTGGTTACCACAAGTCACAACTTGTGGAAGGTGTGGCTTCAGCGCACTGCCTCATCATTGCGGCTTTTAAGGCGCCGCTGTCTGGTAAACAGAGGAACGTCTCATTCTCAAACGACACAGTGGAAAAAGCGTGAATTTTTTTTCTTGGAAACCAATAGTATTGTGATGATAACACATTATCCATCGCTCCATCTACTTCGAGTTCTCGTGTTGAGACAGTCACTGTTATTGCTTCATTCAAAGCCTTGAAATCGCAGTCATCAGTTTATTTATTTTATTATTTTTACTTTTGTATTAATTAATTAATTAATTTATATATTTGGAAGCCTCCGTGGCTTAGGCGGCAGCACGCCGGCCTCTCACCGCTGGGTCCGTGGTTCAAATCCCGGTCACTCCATGTGAGATCTGTGCTGGACAAAACGGAGGCAGACAGGTTTTTCTCCGGGTACTCCGGTTTTCCCTGTCAACATTTCATTCCAGCAACACTCTCCACTATCATTTCATTTCATCTGTCATTCATTTAATCATTGCCCCAGAGGAGTGCGTCAGGCCTTGGCAGCCGGCACAGTTCATATCCTCGCCGCTAGATGGGGGCTTCATTCATTCCATTCCTGACCCGGTCGGAGACTGGAAGCAGGCTGTGGATTTTCATTTTCATTTATATATTTATTAAGCTAACGGCCTGGCCATATTGAAACACCGGATCCCATGAGAACTCCGCAGTTAAGCAGCATTGGGCCTGGTTGGAACTTGGATGAAATGGCAGTTCTGGGGGATTACGCGCTATTGGTGGGAAGAGGGTAAGGAGGAGCGGAAAGGACCTGGCCACCCTACCGCACGTAAACTCCGGCTCAGGGAAGCCTCTTCGGAGGCATGGACCTGACTTAGGGCAGAATACACACAACAAGTAAAATATATTTAGGTCATTTATTCATTAGTTTATTTGTTTTATTCTTTTGATTTTTTATTTATTTATTCATAAGTTTATTTATTATATTCATTTTAGTTTTTTAATTAATTAATCAATTTATTTATTAATCTGTTTTATTTCTTCTTCTTTCCTCGATTTTGTCCATCTTTGGACCACGTAAAATAACCCATTGCATTCACTGTCTCTTATTTCCTTTATCTTTTCTTGCCTTCCAGTAGTTCTTCATTACTTCACTTTGTCTCCTTCGTCTCTCTTCCGTCCTTCAGTATATTTATTTTATTCTTTTCTTCTTCTTTCCGGTGAGGCCTGCTAGGGACCACGTGCCAATTTCAATTCTTCACACTTGTTGTTTTCTCTTCCATTCCCTTCAGTACTCCTTCATCCGTTCACTATGCTGCTTCTTTCTGTCCTCGGACCACTTCGCACCAGGTTTCTTTGGCAATCTTCCTTGGAATCCTTTCATACTTAATACCCCTTTTCTAAAGATCTCTATGTTCACCGTTTCTTCTTCACTTATATTATTTCTTTCTAAATCTTTCTTTACTTCTTGAATCCAGCTAGTTGTTGCCCTTTTCTCCCAAAGGTACTTGAATATCCTTTTTGTTAATCTGGAATCATCCATTCTGTAAATATGTCCAAAAATTGCAATCTCCTTTTTCTTATCGTTTCTGTTATATTTTCTATGTTCATGTATATTTCATCATTAGATCTTAATTTCCATACTTCTGCTGTTTTCACTGGGCCTAAAATTTTCCTCATGATTCTCCTTTCTAGTACTTCAAGCTTATCTAATCTATAGTTTAGTACCAGACATTCACTTGCGTTTAGGCATTCCGGTTTCACCACTGTAGTGTAGTGCCTTATTTTAAGATTTCTAGATAAGCACTTTTTGTTATAAAAATTCTTAGTGAAACCATATGCTCTTTCCATCTTGTGTACCCTTTCTTCTACCGAAGATTTTTCTAAACCATTTTCTTGAATTATTTCTCCCAGATATTTGAATTTATTTACTTTTTCCACTGGGCCAATATCTGTTGCCAAATATTTTGAAGCGTTCTTGATGTTTGAAATAAATTAAGTTTTTTCTACGGAGATTCTCAAACCTGTTTTGTTGGCTATTTCTTCCAAGAGATTGATTTGTGTTGTTACACTTGTTAGGTTTTCTGACAATATAGCAAAATCGTCTGCAAATGCTAGGCAACTTATTTCAATGCATTTGTTTCTTCTCCCCAAAGTTACTGGGGAAATGTTATGTTCTTTTAGCTTTAGATTCCAAATTCTTACAATTTTCTCTAAAACACAGTTGAACAGAAGG
This sequence comes from Meconema thalassinum, assembly GCA_946902985.2. Lineage (NCBI taxonomy): Eukaryota > Metazoa > Arthropoda > Insecta > Orthoptera > Tettigoniidae > Meconema > Meconema thalassinum. The sequence goes on from OX336391.1 coordinate 494,391,793, forward strand.
GGTGATAAACCATCACCTTGCCGTACACCTGTATTTATCTTAATAGATCTTGATATCTCACCGATAGATTTTACTTTTGAAATCGTGTCAGTAAGGGTTTCACGTATTAGGTTTGCCAATTTAGTTTTCACTCCAAATTAACGAATTGTTTTATCTATGGTTTCTCTATCAACCGAGTCAAAGGCCTTTTTAAAATCTGCAAAAGTCACAACTATGTCCTTTGAATTCAGTATCCTATGGCGAATTATGGATTTTAAGTTAAATATTTGTTCTGAACAAGATCTACCTTTTCGAAATCCAGCTTGATACTCGCCCAGTTGCTTCTCAAGTGATGTTTCTACTCTATTCAGCAATATTTTTTAAAATACCTTGTATGCAATTTGAAGAAAAGAGATGCCTCTATAGTTATCAACGTTTTGTTTGTCCCCTTTTCTATGTAATGGGTGTATTAGAGCCACTTTCCATTCCTCTGGAATCCTCTCTGTTCTCCAAATATCTTCAAAGATTAACTGCAGCTCTTCAATGATTGTTGATTGAGACCATTTCAAAAGTTCAGCTGTTGTAGAGTCCTCTCCGCTAGCTTTATTATTTCTTAGATTGTTAATTGCTTCTTTCATTTCGTCAGCATTGGGTGGTACATCTTCTTCCAGATTTTCTGTTGCTTGTGAGAATTCCAACTTATGATCTGGTTCAGGGCAGTTTAAAAGTTGATCCAAGTGCTTCGCAAGTATTTCACAGTTCACAACATTGCTTAGGCCAAGTCTACCATTTTCATCTTTAAAGCATATGCTAGGCGCTTGATACCCCTTTAATTGATTCTTAAAATCTGATAGAAGTTTCGAGAGTTATTTTTAACAAAGCTGTCTTGCAGGTCAGTAAGCTGTGATTTTTCGAATGATCTTTTAACTCCCCTTATTATTCTAGCAGTGTCATTCCTTTGCTGTTTGAATTGGTCATAATGTTCCGTCTTTCGAGAGCATTTCCACTTTTTCCATTGTTTTGTTCCCCTCTTCTGTGGTTTCTGTTGGGTAAGAATTTGAGTTTAATTTTAGACAAATAGTGATCAGAGTCAAATTCTCTGCTTCTTATAACCTTGACATTCATAATTTCTTTCATGTTTCTTTTGGATATAGCTACATGATCCAGTTGAAATTCACCTAGTATTGGATTTGGAGAAATCCATGTTTTAGCTTTTCTTGGCAATTTCTTGAAGAAAGTAAAGTTGAAAGTTTTTACAAATAGTAATTAATCTCATCCCATTTCTGTTTGTTCTTTGGAGTGCAGCATATTCTCCCACTATTGGTCTATGAATCCTCTCTCTTCCTATTTGGGCATTGAAATCTCCAAGTAATATCACCACATTTGATTTTGGAATTTTAGATATTTCATCATCCAGGAGGTCCCAGAATTCCTCTACTTTATTTGGGTTCTTCTTGTTGTCATCGTTTATTGGCGCATGGCAATTAACAAAAGTATATATTTTATTTTTGCATTTCAATGTCGAAACAGACATCCTTTCTGAGCGTGATTTGAATTCAGTTACATTGGCTAATAGACGTTTATGGACATAAAAGGCTGTTCCCAAGAGTGGCATTCCTTTCATAATTTTAATCGCAGGATTACCTATAAAGATTCTATAATCCTTCGTTTCTGTCACATTCTCATCCAAATATCTTGTCTCTTGTACTGCTAAAATTTGAATTTCGTTTCTATCTAAAAGTAGTTCTAATTTCTTCTGTTTACTCACCTTCAGTAAAGAATTTACATTCAAAGTACCTGCAAAAAACTTATGTTTAAACTTAAGTCTGGAAGGGTTCCAAGGATGCTCCGACTCATCCCTATTGCAAATGTTGGGACTCCCCAGAACCCTAGGTCCCGATGCATTGCATAACGCAATGGTGGATTTCTCTTCCGAGCTGCCACCTGGGGTAGTGCTTTCTTTCAGCGGCTTTTCCATTCTGAAATTGAAATTGTGTGTTTCAAGGGTAGGAATAATATTCCAAAGTAAGATCAGATTGTTAGTAGGAAATGATTTGTTTTCGTGGTTGACTCCACTAGGTTCTTCCGCCCTCTCAGCCGTTAGTTTTTTAATTTATTTATTTATTCATCTGTTTTCTTTCTTCTTCTTTCCTCGATTTTGTCCATCTTTGGACCGCGTAAAACAACCCATTGCATTCACTGTCTCTTATTTCCTTTATCCTTTCTTGCCTTCCAGTAGTTCTTCATTACTTCGCTTTGTCTCCTTCTTCTCTCTTCCGTCCATCAGTAGGCTATATTTATTTTATTCTTTTATCTTTTTAATTTATTTATTTATTTATTTATTTATTTATTTATTTCTTCTTTGGCCATTTGGGCCACCTATGAACCACGGTGCTTGTGTTTTAGCTGTGGTCTGGCACTTCTGCTGTTTTTGGTGGTTTGTTTTGTGGCTGCTTTCGTGCTGAAATCTTGAGCCTTTCTATTGGACCAGTATTCTTTTATTTTCTTGCTGAACTCTATCTTATGTTCCTGCACGCATTGTTGTGAACTTCTGTAATGGATGTGAGAAAAGGTGTGGTTTCAATTGCTAGACGGTAGCGACTCCTGTCATTTATTGTGTCTTGCTGAATATAAAGTTCAGCAAGATCCTCCTCAATTGTTTTGATCCACAGGGACCCAGTGGCTTTACCCATCTTGGCTACATTGAACATCTTATAAGACAGCCTGAGGTAGTCCATTCTGTACAGGTGGCCGTAGAAACCCATCCTTCTGATGGCATCTGTGAGCTTTTATTGGTGTTTGTAGACATCACATTTATATTTTATTTCTATTTACTTATTTATTAGATTACTGCCCCCAAATTGTCATTTTATACTAATATTATAACAAATATTAAATACTTTTTACAACAACAACAGCACAACAAGTAACAAATAGCAGTGATGATAGCAAGGGAAGAACCTCGGGAAAGTCACACGGAGAGATTGAGATAGTAACTTAGCCTACGTTATCACGTGGGATAGGGGCTTGGAACAGAGTATGAAAGGGGCCATAAAATGTTTTGTTTGAAGGTTGTGTAGGGAGAGGATATGACACGTTGGAAAATGAGTTGCTGAAGTTAGATAGACGGTGGAAAATAGAGCGCTTCTGTAGTTGATGACGTGGGCCAGGTACATGTGGAATCGTGCTGACGTATTGAATGGGGAGGGGGACGGATGTGAGATGGGAAGTAGGAAAGTAACGTGTTACGTTTTCTGTTATAAACACACATCAGTAAATTGTAAACAGCTTAGGGGCCGATAACCTAGATGTTAGGCCCTTTAAAACAGCAATTATCATCATCAACATGTAAACAGCTTCTCAGGTCGAGCACATTGAGCTGATGTAGAATGTCTGATTTGGCCTTAATGAAGGATTGCGAACTTTGACAATCAAAATGAAGTAATTAAACTTCTCATTGCCGATTTGATCGGCGCGATGGGTTTGTTATCTTTGAAGATTCCTACTAACAGATGACACTTCTGTGTTTCATTTTGTTGGAGGGTTGAGGTTCCAAGCTTGCCTGAAGCAGAAGTATTATTTCGCACCGAGTACATCGAATGTTCACATCACTGCACTTTATCGTTAAAAGTGATAAATGCAAAATATTAATATTCTTTTGGGATGGTTTTATTTAAGTTCATCAACATTAATTAACCTATATAAATTCAAACAAATTCCACATATGGTATTTAAGTAGTCTAATACAGTTGAACCTACATAGCCTATTTTCAGGAACTTAAAAGACGCAGTATTTTGGGTAAAATACAGCTAAAATAACGCATCGAACCCCTTCAAAAGAATGTGTCTTTTATGAAAACTCAATGCTTAATGAATGAAAGTGTCTTGTCATTTTCAACAAGTGTTTCAGGATACGGCTTGGCACTAAAAGACGGTTAAAGATACTGTTCAATTTGGAATTATTGATTGCAGCCACTGTAGAACAAATTAGGGAAGAGAAATTCTCAATGTACCTTGTACTTGGATGTGTGTAGTCTGATATCCTGTGTTACAGCAGTGTTTGTAGTGGTGAGTATGCAATTATGGCTAGGATTGGGAAGGAGGAGAATATCGCTTTAAGTTAGGAAACATTTCAATATTTGCCTACGGTAGAAGTGGTTCGGATTCGACGTGAAAATGCGTGTCAGTGTCTAATGATCGCGAGGTCATAGAAGCCACTTAGGGCTATAAGTTTGATTTAGCACAGTTTTTGCAGCAGGCTTCTTTTTAGCCTATTTTCAATTTTGAAAAAATAGGCTTATGAGATCACCTTTTGTCCGTGTGTGTGTGCGTGTGTGTGTGTGGGTGTGTGTGATTCGTGTGTGTGTCCCCCCTAATAAAATCTAAACGGCAGGAGCGATTTCAATGAAACTCGGAAAGTTCATAGCACTATTCCCGGCGACCTCTTCCGTGCCCTTCAAATTTTGTTACGACTCACCAATCCAACATGGCGGCTGTGCGAAATATTTCACCAGCATTCAATATCTCCGAAACTATTACCGATATTACCCTGACATTTTCTATGGTGATAGAGGGAACTACTATAAGTTCACTTATGTGACTTTTGAAAACCTGGTAACTACAAAACCAACATGGAGGCCAAGCGAATTTGCGACTTTTAAATAGACGTTTCTCGCGATTTGACCAACCAAACGCAATGAAACTTGGTACAGTATATATTTATATACATTGTAATGCACCGACATCTAACTTCGTTCAATTGTTTACATAATCACAAGATGGCGGATGTGCGAAATATTTCACCGGCATTCTATATCTCTGAAACTATTAGCGGTATCTCCCTAAAATTTTGTACGGAGATAAAGGGCACTACTGGAAGTCCACCTATAAGACTTTCAAAAACCGGTTAACTACAAAACGAACATGGCGGCAAAGCGAATTTGAAAATTTTAAATAGACCTTTCTCGCGATTTAATGTTCCAAGCGCACTGAAACCTGGTACAGGAAATATTTTTACGCATTGTAATCCACTGGTATCTAATTTAGTTCAATTGTTTACATAACCTCAAGATGGCGGCAGTGCGAATTTTAAAATTAAGTTTTTATTTCTTGTGATGTAGTCATGCGATCGAAGTGAAAGTTTGAATAATGAACCTACGCAATAATTTTCCTTTAATGGTACATGACTCTCTGACCTATACATTTAACAATCCAACATGGCGACCATCCGAAATATTTAGACGATACTGAATATCTACGAATCTATTTTAGCAATCAAACTGAATTTTTTAATGTTCATAGGGGCTATGAACTCAAGTTCACCTATAGGACTTTAAATAACCTGGTGATCACAAATCCAACATGGCGGTGACGCGAATTATAAATATTCACATGGACGTTTCTCGCAATTTAACCATCCGCGTGCAGTGAAACTTGGTACAGTAAATCCTTATACGAATGTTAATCCACTGGCATCTAATTTACTTCAATTGTTTCCATAACCTCAAGATGGCAGCTGTGAAAAATTTTAAAATCTCCTTGTTTTTTCTTGTGTCCTAATTATGCGATTGAAGTTTGAATACTACACGTTCACAATAATCTGCATGTAACAGTACATAACTCTAGGACCTACATATATAAAATCCAACATGGCGACCATCCGAAATATTTAGTCGGTTCTTAATATCTACGAATCTATTACAGCAATCAAACAGAAATTGTGTATGTTGATAGTGGCAATTAACATAAGTAGGATATATGAAAATAGGCTGTATAGTTCTTCACGGAACTACTTGTTTTTTAGAAGTTAGTGAAGGAATCATTGTGCTGGTAATGATATTTGTAAATGTGATGAAATGAAAACACCTAGGCGTTTTTGAGCTTCTCACCAACAGAAGGAGGCCCCTATAAGACAGTGTGTGTCCTCCCAACAGCTGCCTCTCAGCTATTCTAGAGAGAGACCTCTTTCTAGGCGTAGTAAGTCTTGCGTCAGCCGCCTACAGAGATGAGAAACTAACATTCCCAAGGCTAACATTACCAGATCTCATAGCCTTAGTGAAAAGCTAAAAGTTAAGAAGTATTCTTTGATTGATTGACATTTAAGTTACTAGTGCTTATCATCTGCACATCAATAATGGTATTTTCATTGCCACCACTATTCTAACTAACTAACGAATGAATTAACTAACAAACGAACTAAATAATACTGTAATACTATTTCGTCATACTCAGTACTTCTACAGCTTCAACATTGTTGATTTTTGATCATAATTAATTATAGCTTGCCACGATGGGTGAGTGGTCAACGTGTCGGTCTACTAACTCCAAGTTTGCAGGTTCGCTCCTGTCCGTGGTAAGTGATTTTTGAAAGGCGGCTAAAATACGACACCATGTCATACGATGTTGGCATGTCAAAGAACCCATTTGAATTCAGTAGGCCGAGTTCATAATGGCAAAATTAATCTCGGGAGTTTCCGCCTAACACAGTTCCTCATTTCTCTACTAGAAAGCGCTATAGTGTTCAAGGAGCTTAGATATCTAACCTCCTTACTTTCATAGTGTTTCAAGGAAAGACGAAATTCGACATGCAAGCTATTCTTTGGGTGTCAAATAACAAAGCTTGCACCCGGCACCCGAGGCCATACGATATTATTATTATTATTATTATTATTATTACTATTATCATTAATGATAAAAATATAGGATTATTAATGTTCATATAGGAAGGTGGGAAGTAAGTATATATTATTATTATACCCCGCTGCGTAACCGCACGCGCTGAATCGCTCACCACGACCACGATGGGGAAATGCAGCAAGTCTGGAGAACAAAGTTTCGAATCCTGGCACTGACGGTGGTTATCCTGAGTGTGGGAATTCCCCGGGTATTTCTACACTCCCTGCATATAAATGTCGGGATAGTACCTTGTTTAAAGTCCCGGGGCATCAACTCCATTCCCCTCAGTAATAATTACAGTTAGGCCTATACACACTACTACAGTCACCCTAGTACGCGGAGGTGATGACCAAGATATCTTATGAAACGAATTAACAACAAACATTTCTTATGATGTAGTTGAAAAAAAAACAGTGAACTTGACAATGAGATTATGATAATAATAATAATAATGATAATATTAATTATAAAATAAACAATAATAACTACGGCATGGATTAAGAAAGTTCGGAATGATCTAGAAAGATACAACAATCAGGAAGTTTAGATGTTAGATAAGGATACATTTCGGACCATTATTCAAAATTTGGAAGGACTCCAAGACGAACGATCTGCTACAACTGGAAGAACCTGGCCGGATGAACAGAAGAAGCAGTACAGCGTCCATATGAAGGAAAACTGGAGGAACAGGAAGCTTAAGACGAAGAAGAAATTAAATTGTAACGTGATCCTCAATGGTATATTCGCAAATAAAGTAAAAAATAATATATAATAACAATACAATTATAATAATAATAATAATAATAATAATAATAATAATAATAATAATAATAATAGGCCTAATAATAATAAAAATATCAGGTAGAGTGTGTTCTTGAAAACAATGTATACAAGTTGTATTGGGACCGAACTATTTTGACTGATCAATCGGTATCACACAACAGGTCGGATCTGGTGGTTGTCAGCAAGAAAATGAATCAAACTACCTTGATTGATGTTGCGATTCCTAACAACAAGAATCTTCAGTCAAAACACATAGAAAAGTTCAGCAAATATAGCGAGTTGGTCGTCCTTATCAAAAGGCAACGGCATGTAGAGCGGGTAAAGACCATACCTATCATTGTCTCAAGTACGGGCGTGATCCCAAGTACCTTGCTCCAATGCGTTAAAGAACTGAATCTGGATACGAAACTGTACAAACTAATGCAGAAGGCAGTAGTTCTTTCAACAACCCGAATCTTTTGGAAGTTCATGGTTAGCGACTTTCAGGCTTAGAAGTGGCTGTTCCAGTAACTATACTTTGGTTCCCTGAAGCCCGTATAATTATGTTGTGATGTACCAGCCATGTGTTATATGTGCTGTATAAAACAATTATAATAATAATAATGAAATAACTAGTTGAAACCCGTCAATACATGACGGTCAATAAGAAAATATTTACTGAAGAATTTTCTAATATACACTGAAGAAAATGGAAATTGCAACATCATGAAGGCATTGGTCGTTTGTGTTGATTTTCAAGATATGGAACGATGCCATGTAGGTATGTAAACGATCAAAGTTTCAGACCCATTGGATTGTTGCTACAGGTCTCCCCACGTGATTGGTCGCGGAGTATTCAACTCCAGTATACGGACTCCGGTGTAGCGTAGTTGACTTGCAGTCTGTGCAGTGAAGTGTTCCCCGTCAAACATGCCTCGACGACAGAGAAGAGCACGCTATCAACAACTGTCGCCGTTTGAGAAGGGTCGGATAATTGGGCTGTGTGAGGCTGGATTATCGCTAAGGACTGGCGCTGCACGTGTTGGCCGACAGGCATCTACGGTACAACGTGTATGGCAGCAGTGGTCAAATGAAGGTACCCACACTCGTAGACATGGCACAGGCCCAGCGCGACAGACAACTGTGAGAGAGGTTCGCCGCATCATTCGGATGGCCCGGATGGAACCCCATGCAACAGCAGCGCAAATTCGAGCAGCTGTGGCACCCCACGTTACACAACAAACAGTTGGTAATCGCCTGCGTTCAGCTGGCTTACGATCCCGTGTCCCTGCAGAAGGTGTTCCATTGACCTTATTGTCGAGAGGCACACGGGGCCAACACCAAGCATTATGGTCTGGGGAGCTCTTGGCGATAATGTGAAATCACAATTAGTGCTTGTTGAGGGCACTATGACTGCTCGACAGTACGTTGATAGGGTACTCAATCCAGTGGTTGTCCCTATGATGGCGAACATTGCTAATGGGATGTTTCAGCAGGACACTGCCCGGGTTCACACTGCACGCATCTCCAGAGAAGCTCTCCACGACATCACAACCTTACAATGGCCCGCCAGATCCCCGGACCTTAGTCCTATTGAGCATGTGTGGGACATGATGGGTCGACAACTGGCCAACCGTCCTCAGCCACCCACAACTCTGGAACAACTGACCCGTGCAGTGCAGCAAGCATGGGCCACAATTCCTCAGGAAGCGATCCAGGGCCTTATTGACTCCATGCCTCGACGAATTCATCAATGTATTGCAGCTCGTGGTGGGCACATCCTGTATTGATTGTTGTCTAAACTTGCGGTCAGAGGGCCCTGAAAGTGTAATCATGGAATCACAACCGAACACTCGTCCTGCATGTTCAATTGCAGCAATGTAGCACCACTCTTTCTGGATGTTGCAATTTCCATTTTCTTCAGTGTACGTTCTTTGTACAATTATTTTTTGGCACTATTGATACTTTAAGAGCGTCAAAAGATTCCAGAGTTCCCCATTGAGCTTTATTGATTGTGATAAAGTATGCCAAGCGAATCAGAAAATGTTGCCTCTTAAAAGAAAATGATTGGTTTATCCTATGGTGTTAAATCAAGTCGAAGGATTAGACCTCTCTGCCTAATTTTAACTGCATTTATTTCCAAATCCAAGCATTTTCATGCATATTTCTTGTAATTAATATGGAATCAAATCGAAGGGTTAGATCATCCGCCTGATTTTAACTGCACTTATTATTTTCAAATTCAAGCGATTTTCGTACATATTTCTTATAATTAATATGGTAGTATTTATGAGCCCTTAGGAAACTTCAGATTTCTAAGGAGCATAACTATGGGTCAATCGTTTGGAGTATGTGGAAGCAAATCACTTAATTCCAAGGAATTCATGAATTCTGAGGAGTCTAATATATACAACTGGCCGCAAGAACCGTCGCTTATAATTTTGGAATATACATTAACGAAGAAATGCGATGATGTGCAATTCCATACATTTAAAACAATATGGACCGTATGCATGTGGCATAGTGACATTGGCACCAAATGAAACCAAGGACATAGCATTTGTTGTACTGCCGATTATTCTCTCCTAAATTCCTTGAGGTATCATTTCCAGTGAAAAATTGTTGCAGTCTGTCAAATATTTTATAATTAGTAAGATCAATTTTGCCATTACAACACCAAAGGTCAAAGTAACCAAGCGTAGATTTCTCGCTACAGAAATACAGTGCAGAACAATGTTTACATTTGTTCGTCAAGGACCCTACACTGTACGGCGTAATATCTGGAATTGTTTCTGAAATGGCATATTTATATTAGATTTTAAAAGTGGCTTCGTACTTTTCTTCGATTTCCCACTTTTTTGTGGCTAATGTTCTTCTTTCGTCAAATGGGTATATTTATTGTAGCATTTTTCTCCAAATTAACGTCATATTCAATAACACTATAGTGGCCTGCATCAACGCAGCCGCCAAATATTAAATGGCAAATAATACTTCCATTGCCAAAATCAACAGCGTGGTTAGAGTCATTGTTATGTACTCTAAACAAATAATCATTAAACAATAATATTCATTTATACAGTGAAGTTCAGATACTTCCATTCTCTAGTTTGTTGCAGATGAGAATGCGATGATACTGATCGCCAATAATAAAATCTTTATAATTATTCATGCCAACAACAATTTTTGCAATTTGCTTGCAAACGCAGCTCAGGATGACGTTCTGCATTTTGGAATAAACAGTACGAAACTGCTTTAAATAAGCAATTTCCATCACCTGTTGTAGATAAATCCTTTGCATTTCCATGACAGTAAATTAAGCAAGGGAGCATACTTCGCCAACTACTGGAATGAGCATAGACTCACTCGACAGCCACCGTAATGGAGAGTTTAAGAGTTAGACTGTGTTCAGTGCTTGTCAAAAATCGTATAAACACAGGGAAGCCAAATCTTAAGGCTAAATTCTGAGCTATCGCCCCGGATTCCGGGTTCGAACCCTGGTTTTCCAAGAAATTTAATTCTGGTCTGAGGACTGGTACGGGGCGCACTCTTGAGGCAAAACTAAGGAGAGCAAGGTTAGATTCCTATCTCAACAATCTGGGATGTGGTTTTCCGTGTTTTGCCACGTCCACTGAAGGTAAATACCGGGACAGTTCCTAACTTAAAGCCTCGGTCGTCAATTCTCCATTCCCCACTTGAATTACAAATGCACACATCAGTAAAGGCATCACAATAACACAGGTTATCAGAGAAAAATTTACACACACACCAAAGTAGACGGGGCTGCATGACCACGATGTCTGAGTCCATCAAATGAATTATATTCGTCAATTGTCTCTCATGGCGAAAGCGATTGTGGCCATCTTTTATTTAATAATTTGAAAGTATATGGCAACGCAAATTGTGGAGAATTCCTTACTGTACGGGAATAACGAAAGTAAAATATGTTAAGACAATGAATTACCAATAGCCAGAAAGAATAATTAGGAAATAAAAATACATGTCTGAGGTGAGATGTGAACTCCTTCGACTATGCTAAATTCATTCCTGGGTCCGCAATGTTACCCATGAGCCACCCAGTCAACATGCAAGCTACCCTCTGGGTTTCAATTAACAAAGCTTGCACCAGGCACCCCAGGCCATACGATATTATTATTATTACCCAGTCAACAGACTTCCAAAGCAATATTAAGTTACTTAAACAACAAACGAACTCAAACGCCTGTTGAAGTTCTTCAATCCCCTCTTTTTAATTCTCAAAAACTAAAATCACACTACGATTCGGAGGATCCTTTATCCGCCATTTCTCTAGAAATGTAATTCTGGTCTGAGGGCTGGAACGGGGCGCACTCTTGAGGCAAAACTAAGAAGGGCAAGGTTCGATTCCCATCTCAACAATCTAGGATGTGGTTTTCCGTGGTTTGCCACTTCCACTGCAGGTAAATACCGGGATAGTTCCTAACATAAAGCCTCGGTCGTCAATTTCCCATTCCCCACTTTAATTACAAATGCACACATCAGTACAGCCATCACAATAACACAGGTTATCAGAGAAAATTTGACACACACCAAAGTAGACGGGGATGAGTGACCACGATGTCTGAGTCCATCATATGAATTATGTTCGTCAATTGTCTCTCATGGCGAAAGCGATTGTGGCCATCTTTTATTTAATCATTTAAAAGTATATGGGAACGTAAATCGTGGAGAATTCCTTATTTAACGGGAATAATAAAAGTAAAATATGTTAAGGAAAAGTATTACCAATAGCCAAAAAAAATAATTGGGAAATAAAAATATGTGTCGGTGGTAGGATTCGAACTGCTTCCATTGCGCGATGCATAAATTACGTCGTCAGCGTTACCGTCTGAGCTACCGAATCACTAAGGATACAGCGCAATATTAAGATACTTAGGCAACATTCACACTCAACAGTCAGTGTAAGTTCTTCTACATTTCCGTCTTTTATAATATTCTATTCCTGTTTATATCGTGGAACCTTCATATTCAATATTCCCCTCCTTTATTATAATTCTTATAAATAACTATTACATTAAAACGCGGTGGACATCCGCCATGTCTGTCATTAACCAAGGTGATTCTGCGCATGCGCTTGAGCCAATAATTTTGCAGTTTTGTTTATAAATTTAAAAATATATGATAACATATTTGTTTATTTTAAAGACACTCTGCAAATCTTCATGCCAAGAGCTTTCGTTAGAATGATTTACGAAGCCAATCGGTTAAGTCGTTTTCAAAATCTCGTGATAACAAAAAACGCCTTAGTGTTTTAAATATATAGATTATAACTACAATAATATAATAATAATAGTAATAATATAATAAAAAAAATTATACGAGCCTTACAGTAGTCGCATATGATGTGTAACATGTGACATGTTATCCTACTATGTGTGTCCCGGGAGCGCAAATCCCTTGTGGACAGTGAACTCTGTTGATCATTGAAATAACTACTTGTATAACTCCAGTGCTAAATCCTGACCGTAATGAATCATAATTGTTATTTGCCGTGGCGGAAGCAATCCACTGCCTACTTGATGCGAGCTGCGCTCTATACCGGCCAGTTAGTGGACCCATGCCAGCGATCTTATTGGAAATGGCCTCGTTTAGCCGATAGAGCGCACTGCCAAGTATAGACGCGATAAAAAATTAGGTGTGCGGAAAGTATATTAAATGTGTTTCTCCCAGTGATACGTTTAGACCAACGAAGTTTCAATTATTGTTAGTAGTCGGCGTTAATATACTGAATTCCTACGTTGTTTGGTGTGTTTGTTGATGCGATATAGATTCCACATAGCCACATGGCCGACAGTACATCGAGTGCTTACATTAAATAAGAATACAGCAAAAGTATGAAGATTTAATAAATCGTAATTGTTTTCAGCAAATATGATACAATGAATATTTTCACACCAAAGAACGACAACATGAAGGTGATTTATTGTGGGAATATCTTAAATGGGGTCTCCAAACCTTGAACTAAACTGTATGCGATATACATTCCCCATAGCCACACGACCTACAGTACGTCGTTGTACTGATCTCTGCCACCACGCGCGCTTATTGTTTCCGTCCCATGCACTTCCGTCCCATCCATTTCCGTCCCTTTTCCAAAATCACTCCCACAAACATGTCCAGCTACCGAGCGCCACAATAATATCCAGATACCGAGTGGAAAGATGTTACACATCAATAACAATAATAAGTTGAGCGATTTAAGCCCAGACCATAGCGAATCTCAGCGCCCAACCTGGGTACAGTTTTCTCTGTTTATGTTTTCAGAAAACAAACCTCTGGAAAGCCACCAGTGGCTTAACACGTCTGTGGTAGTGGATGTTAGGACTTTGTGTACCTGGGTATCCCAGCGCGTTAACGCAAAATATCTGGGGCCAGGCTACCTCGAAATATGAGTGTGTTTAAGCCCCATAGTCCATGACGACCTCTCGCTAACTACTGTACTTGCCCAGTTTTATTTATCTTCATTCATTTCTTAACTCCTTTAATGAGGCTGTACCCAGGAAGAGCATCCATATGTAAAAGAATTCCGACGCTTAGAAATCATCTCATCTCATCTCCTATAGACATGATAATAATGAGAGTTTGGTTGGTTGGTTCTTAAGTTTAGGGGCTGCGACAACACGGCCATGTAGCCCCGTGTACATTGGGTGTGTGTAGAATCTGTATGATAACCGGTGTTAATTGTGATGACTGTATTAGTGTGTGTATCTGTTTTAATTCAAGTAAGGACAGCAGATGATCAATTTTCAAGTAGTTCCTACTTTCGCCGCCAAACGCCACCGTCAACGACTACTAGTTAATAAGAGCTACCAGACGTCACCGCAGTCGGCTCTTGGCAACGAACGAAGGAACCAAAGAGCGTTGTTTACATTCTTAACCTATACAATTTAGCTTCACACAGGTGTAATTAGTGCAATGTTCTTTAACATGCCATAAATCTATGACATGGGACCACCGGCTTTACTTCCCCTCCGAAGGAAGGCATACTGAGGGATTTTTAACGCTCTTAAAAATCCGACGACTTCGACCGGATTTGAACCCGCGATCTTGGGCATAGAAGCTCAGATGCCACCGACTACGCCACCGAAGCCTGCTGTACTGTCCATACGGCGTAATGATTCTATTTGTAATATGTAGAGACGAGAATTATAGGCACTAAAAACAGTTAAAATAGGCACTAACGTGTAAAATAGGCAACAAAATAGGCATGAAAAATTTTCTTGTAATTTAATAACATATTTAATTACTATAAAAAGAATTAACAATAAGCAACTTAAAATTTAATAACATACTTATCTTATATATAAATGTGAAAGTCTGTATGTATGTATGTATGTATGTATGTATGTGGGTGGGTGGGTGGATTTGTTCCGTATACACATCTACACCGTTCCACCAATCTCAACCAAATTTTGCATACACATAGTTTAGGACCCAGAAGGAACGGCTGGCTACATGGATTTTCGATAGTCTTTCTCATTCTTCTGATTTCGGCATTTTTGCACTCAAGCAAAGGCTAATAAAAGCAGAAAATAAACTGATGAAGTAATAGCAAGGCCGGCCATCTCCATAGCAACAGTAGCTCGAGACGTGACCACCAAGTTTACATTTATCTTGGTAAGAGACCATGCTACACCCACTGCCAGCTAGATCGCATCCCTCCTGGCTGCTTTAAACTGCCTGTCCATTCAACACAAGATAGGTTACAGCACCAACACTGTGATCGCCGCGACATTTTCACTGCCAGCTGGATCGCATCCCTCCTGGCTGCATGGCAACAGTAGCTCAAGACGGGACCACCAAGTTTCCATCTCGGTAAGAGGCCATGCTACACCCACTGCCAGTTAGATCGCATCCCTCCAAGCTGCTTCAAACTGCCTGTCCATTCAAAACAAGATAGGTTACAGCACCAACCCACTGTGATCGCCGCGGCATTTTAACTGCCAGCTGGATCGCATCCCTCCTGGCTGCTTTTAACTGCCTGCCCATTCAACACTCAGACGCGTACAGGATATACTGTATATTAATTCACAGTTAGGTTGCAGCGCCAACCTAACGCGGCTTTTGAAGGGGACGATACCTGAAACGAAGGGTTTTTAACTTTGGAGGCATAATATCGAGATTGAAAAAACGCGAAAACATGGCACTAAGTTAGTTCTTTTGTTATTCAATCAGCATAAAGTTTATGCTATTAATTCACACACATACTAACGGGTAAATTTTCAACATAAAGAAAAGCGAAATACAAAACGAAGGGTTGTTAAGTATGGAGGCTTAATGTCGAGATCCCAGGCGCTATTTCTGGTGACTTCCGAGAATTCCCATTCTTGTTCGTGGGGTAAACACATATTGAGAAATGAGAATATAATTCTGTCGAGCACACCAGCTGCAATATAATGCACTTTAAGATACAGTCAAAAGGCATCAAATAGGCAATTATACTCCAAATAGGCACAGACCCTTGAAATAGGCATTTATAGGCACAATAAAACCAACGAAATCTAGCATAAAAGAACCTAAAACGGATTTATATCTCGAAAGCCTACGTTTCTAAACACAGGAATAAAATAGGCAAATAGGCAAATTCCCGTCTCTAGTAATATGTTTAAAGATTAAATGGACGAAAAAATAAAACATAGGCTACATCAAATTTGTTTGACAGTGTGCGAAGTAAAGATTAGTTGGTACATTGGCTTTCACGGCCAGTGAATTAAAACTCAGCAATTCTTCTAGGCTTGTGCCGTATGTTGTGTGGGGTTTTGCCTCGGACAGCAAGCTGGCTCATCAGCGGGCTGTGGCGGTCTGGGCGGGGACACCATGAGCCCGCTGATGAACCAGCTTGGTGTCCTAGGTGAAACCCCATACAAGACACGGTACAAACCTAGGAGAATTGCAGAGTTTTAAATAGTTAGTTATTGTTGTTTTAAGCAGCAAAACAGCGAGGTCATCTGTCCTTAAAGAGGAAAAGATCCTCTCCCCTTTTACAGCATAACCATACAGTACCTAAATACGGAGGGCGTGGTGACTCAGCGGTCTAGCTGTTTGACTCTCACCAATGAGGACCGGGTTCGATTCTCGGTCAAGCAAGTGAGTTTTTTAAAGTGAAATACCATGTCCTGTCGTTCAGATTCCACGTTAATAGACGGTCCCGTGGCTTATGATCGCAAGATTAACGGTCACGTTAAACTACAAGCTTCCTTCATTTTAGTACCTGAATAATTAATTAAGAAGATGCGATATCACATCAGTTCGAGAAGGAATTGTGTGCGCCCACACGCTAGGCAACACTTCCTACACAGACTTGCTGACTTCACAAGCAGTATCTTGTTTCCAGCGCGAGCTTTGAACTCGAAGGAATGCTTCTCTTACACTATAGTACCGTACAAATCAGTTCGAAGAGCGATTTTATTTATTTTAAAGTGAATATTGAAGGGCAATTTTAGCCTACTTTTGAATATTTCGAAACAAGAAAGTAGACATATGAAACCTACATGGGTTGTGAAATGTATGTCTGTCTGCCTGTGTGTATGTACTGTATATGCCTGCCGTTTCTAACTCCCACTACCAATTCCAAACAACGAACCCGAATCGAATAAAGAATTGTGAGGAACGTAGCACTGGTTGAGGGCAGTTCAATCCCACATTTTGCAGTATATTGCCGCCATCTTAACGAAAATAAAATGGCAGCCATTCATAAGTTCAATGCCAAACTAATCATCGGCACACAATTCAATTTTGCACAAATCCGTTCTCCTATGGAGATGTTATAGACTCAAAACACAAGGTCATCGGGCAGATAATTTCAAGATGGTACCATACAAATCATTCAAACATTTCAATCCGTAAATCATATCCAATTAAGTAATGCTCACAGTAATTGGTAAACAGGGAGATTTATAAAAGGGCCTTGTGCTGCCCAAGTGTTGACCTTATCAAAATGTATATTACGAGTAGCCAGCATCTTGAAATTATAGAATATAAAAATAAGTAACTTGTAACATTTAAGAGCCACATTTACGAAAAATAGTAGGAAGCTAGAACATTATATGAGGCGTTGTATGCCAATGAGAAAGAAACAATAACGCCATACTTGCAAGATGTTGTCTGTGCGTAATATTAAAACATTAAAGGTGTAATAGAGCAATTAACACGAAATGTGGTAAGAGAGGAGTGCCATATAAGAGACTTGTCTAGCATTAGTCATTAATACAGCGCGAAGCCACCATTTCGGAAATTAATTCATTAAAGTAGATAAGTTAAAAAAGTGAACTTTGCAATATGGTAATCCCGCATAGAATAAGTGACTTTCTATAACCCAGAAAAAAATTGTGACTCCAACTTTCAAGATGGCGGATGAGCGTACTATTGATATATTCAAATCAATAACTCTGAGTGTAATTGCACTATTAACTCAAACCATGATCCGAGAGGGGTATCTTACAACAGACCTCGCTTGCATTAACCATGGGATTGTCACACTAAATTTAGAGCACAGCTGTCATCTTGAAAATATAAGTTATTATAATCTGCAACCAACAATGTATTAGAACTACACTGATGAAACTTCGCAGGAAAGTTGACTATTACATGAGATTTTATCTTCTCAAAGGTGTGATAATAAACATTAAAATCCGTTACTCTTGATGCGTTGCGAAATTAGCACGAACTATTGTAAACTGGGATCATTATGAACTTCGCCAGGACTCTTCATAAAACTATCACAGTGAATAGAGTGCACAGCCACCATCTATTGAAGACACAGTGACGAAACGTAACAATAATGTTTTGTAGACACGTATATGTGGTTACCTCTGCCAAAGAAAGATCAGTTACTACTTATATTCATGATGACGGAAATTTGGAATGTAATTATGCAAGAGAGGAGTGTCACTAGCATTAGTCATAAGGTTAATTAATATGTGTTAAATAAGTTCATGGGTTTTGCTTCATAAAATTGATATCACAAACAAATCCATAACACTAACGTCAATCTTCATGCACGTATCCATAATCAGTTCAGTGATCCCTTACAGCATGCCTGGAATAAAGCTACGTTTAAAGTTGAATACGACAGTGTTATCTGGTAAGAATGAAAATTCAAAATGCCCCACAACCATCATTCGTCATTTGTGGTTGTTGTTGTTGTTGTATTTAATTATCCAGATCCATAAACAGGGATAATATTGTTACGTGCCACCCCCCTAGTGACACTTTTGTTAACTGGATTACGGTGGGTTGAAGCACAACACAGATTGTTCCTTTAAAGAAATAATTAACTTTATTGCGGCCAGAAAGATACACTACTCATCGGCAAATACAAGCAATTAGAACCTTACTCAAGTTTCCTCAAGTCTCTTCCTTATGGAGAGCTCTTGCCCCCTTTCACTTGTCAACAAACCACAGAAGTTAACCCGTCCTAATGAGTCCGGTGGCCTTGACAGAAACTACCTGCACCTCTTCCTTATGTACACAAACTACAGTTACTTACGATAACCTGCTACACGCTGCTTCGCTGTCCACGAGCTGGGAAACAATGTCACTGGATTTTGTAACTCGCACGGCACTTCGCCACAATACCTCTGTCGCTCAGTGAAATCACACTCGCTCAAAATACAGGCAGTCCCCTGTATGCTTCTCACTCCCTCGCTGTCAAGAGAATCAGCTTCACTAGGAGTTTCGCAAGTCACGTCACCACACTTCTGTCGCTCAGGATAAACGCTCGCACTAGCTCGAAAAACACACACACACTGCTTGACAGGTCGCTCTTATATAGCAGGCCGGTGACTCAATAAATGCTTCCAGACCCATCCAGGGTTCACGGCTTCTCGAGGTTTCCATCGCTGGCTGAGTCACGAATGTTCTGGACCATCCCTTTGTCCTAGTAGTCCTGTTGCATAAGGCGCACGCAATACACTGAGGCAGAGCACAGCCCAGCCCTGGGGCAGTTGTGACTCATGCAGCGAGCGATGAAACAAACTCACAGCCGTAACACCACCCCCTTCCTAAAAGGCTGATCGTCCCGATCAATCATTGGTCCGTCTGTGTCCCTCCGTAGGCTGCCAGGCGATCTCGATGCACGATCTTCATCTTCGCCCTCGGGCTCCGCTGGATCCTGTAGACGACATCGTTGATCCGTTTCACGACTCGGTACGGGCCCTCCCAGGACTTCTGAAGTTTAGGTGACAGGCCTTTCTTCCGTAATGGGTTGAAGAGCCAGACCAGGTCGTCCTCGTGGAATCCGCCGGCATCCGTCTGTTGGTCGTATCGGGTCTTCATTCGGTCGGTCTCGATCCGCAGTTTCCTCCTCGCGAACGCGTGCACGTCCTCCAGTTGGTCGACCAGTTCTTGACAATACTGGCTTACCGGGACCGGATCATTCCCAGGTCGGCCGAAGGCAAGATCGACAGATAGACGGAGCTCCCTCCCAAACATGGCCCGGGCTGGTGTGCACCCGGTGGCTTCATGCACGGTGGCGCGATAGGCCAGGATAAATAGTGGAAGAAGTTTGTCCCAATCCCTCTGGTGCTCGCTGACGACTATTCGGAGATGGTTCTCGATGGTGCGATTGAATCGCTCTACCATCCCGTCGGACTGAGGGTGTAGCGGCGTTGTCCTTGTCTTCCGGATTCCCAGCAGCTGGCATAGGTTCTGGAACACCTGCGACTCGAAGTTCCTCCCTTGGTCGGAGTGCAGCTCCAGGGGTACTCCGTACCGGCTGACGAATTCCTTCACCAGGGTCTCTGCGATCGTCGCGGCTTCTTGGTTAGGGAGCGCATACGCCTCCGGCCATTTGGTAAAGTAGTCGCTGACGACCAATATGTAGCGGTTCCCTGCCTCGCTTAACGGGAATGGCCCAGCAACATCGATGGCCACTCTCTCCATGGGGGCGCCCACGTTGTAGGTCTTCAGTGCACCCCGTCGTCTTCGTCCTGGGTCCTTGCTGGCTGCGCAATCATGGCACCTCGCGCAGTGGTTCTCCACGTCAGTTCGGCATCCGATCCAGTAGAACCGCTCTCGTCTTCTCCAGGGTCTTCTTTATCCCTAGTTGTCCACCGATGACCCTCCATGGACTTTCTTCAGGACTTCTTCCGTCATAGCCTTTGGAACGACGAATTGTTCCCGATATGTCTTCCCGTCGGTGCTCTCCCAGGCGCGGCAGATGAGGCCATCCCTTACAATCAGCGAGTCCCACTGCGCCCAGTAGGACTTCAACTTTGGGCTACAGTCACTAACAATGTTCCACCCGGGTCGGGGGACACAGGCCCTCTTCCATTCGGCTATCAGTCCCAGGTTTTCTGCTTGTGCCCGCGTGAAAGATTCGCTCCAGTTTCCTTGAAGTTCCACAGTAGTCCGCCGGCACTGTATCCCGGTGTTCTCCTCCCTCCTAGTACAGAAGGTGCAGTCTTCGGGGCACGGTCTTCGTGACAGGGCGTCGGCATTAGAATGCAGTTGGCCTTTCCTGTGCTGGATCTCGAAGTTGTACTGTTGAAGCCTCTCTAA
The DNA here is from genome assembly GCA_946902985.2 of Meconema thalassinum. Lineage (NCBI taxonomy): Eukaryota > Metazoa > Arthropoda > Insecta > Orthoptera > Tettigoniidae > Meconema > Meconema thalassinum. Next base: position 494,412,745 of record OX336391.1, read on the forward strand.
CCACCGCGCGAGTTGACCCTCGGGCTGTTTGAAGTTCAGGAGCCACCGCAGGGATGCATGGTCGGTCCTGATGAGAAATTCTTGCCCATACAGGTACTTGTGGAAGTGTTCGATGGTCTTCACGATGGCGAACAGTTCCTTCCTGGTGACGCAGTAGCTTCTCTCTGGCTTTGACAAGGCTTTGCTGAAGTAGGCCACTACTCTCTCCTCGCCGTCCACTATTTGCAACAGGATTCCCCCTATACCAAAGTCCTGGGATCCTTGGTACAGCTTCTGTAGTTCTTCTGGCAGTGCGCGTCCTCTTCGGTTGTGCGTCTGCAGGTGTCCGTCTGTCGTATCTGTGATGCGGGCAATCCAGGTAACGGGCTCGCAGACTCCTAGGTTGGTGTCCCGGTGAACCGTAATGTCGTAGTCGTCCAGGTTGGACAGGCGGACGTACGGCCGAGACGTCGTGTTGATGAGGGTCTTGGCAACTAGCAATCCTTTTGTCTGGATGTCCTCATATTTTGGCTCGATGACAGCCGCCACTCCCTCAGCAGTTCCGTCGACAATTACGGCGGCGCTGACCTCCGTCCTGGCGGGAACGAAGACGTCCTCTCTCAGCCTTACTCGTCGTGCGGTGACGGCTTCGTGTGCTGGTTGCAAAGCAAGTTCCTCACCTCCGAAGTGCAGAGTGTTGGTACTCAGGTCCAAGATGATGTTGTTCTGGTCCAGGAAGTCCTGTCCGATGACCACTTCGTTTGATACGTCAGCCACAAGCACTGGATGCTTCACCGCCCGTCGACCAATGACGAGCTCCAGTGATGCTTCGCCATGTACCGGTACAGTCTCTACGGCCGCGGTTATTAGCTGGAGGTTCCATTGTGTGGGTTGCACTTCGGGATCACGGTGGGATTGACGATGGTGCTCGACGCTCCCGTGTCGATCAGCATGGGCCAGCTCACTCCGTTGACGACTCCGTCGACCATCAGGCTGCTATTGTCCCTCCGTAACTTCGTCACACGCACTTGGACTGCCGGGGCTTGACGACTGTCACAAGCCAACCTTTGCCCCCCCCCCCCAAGGCTGGCTAATACTCGTTTCCTTGGGCCGCGCGGTTTTCAGACGACTGATTTCCCGTCAGATACCCCCGGTGGCGGCGATCACCGCAGTCCTTGCTCAGGTGGCCTTTCTTACCGCAGGCCCAGCTGGTCGGTAGTCCTCTTCCGGGCCGCCTCTCCGGTTGTCATCCGGCTGTGTCGTTGCTGGGAGTTCCGCGACTATCGAAGAAACAGCTTAGCGCCTTCATCAATTCTTCGGCCAGGGGCTTGGTCTCGTTGGTTTTTGCTGGTTCGTCGACGTCCACTTGACGCACCCGCGCGTGCATTCTAGATGCCTGTTTTGCCGTCTCGAACTCAAGTGCGTGGCTCAGCGCATCTGCCAGGGTCTTATTGCGCGCGAGTCGCAGCGCCTGTTGATTGTCCGAGTCCCGTAGCCCGTCGGTAAAGGTCTGCGTAGCAATCTGTTCCAGAAAGTCGGCCGGCGCTGTTGGATAGGCGAGCCTTACGAGGCGTGCGATGTCCATCTCTAACTCCTGCAGGGTTTCCGCGTTCTTCTGTACCCGGGTCCGGAGCTGCATCTGGTAGGCCTGCTGAAGATGGCTATCTCCATATCGGGACTCCATATGGGCGGTCAGTGAAGCGTAGTCCCGAGATCCAGTCGGGATGGCCTGAAGGGCGTTAAGGACGTCACCTCTCAGCGCTACAATAAGAGCTGTAGCCTTTTCTGTGTTGTTCCAGTTATTTATGGAACAGGCTGCCTCGAACTGACGTAAGTAGGAGCTCCACGGGACCTTTCCGTCGAAGGTTGGGGACGTCACTCTGCTATGTCCCGTTCCTGATATTCCCGGTGTAACGGTGGGCGGGCGTTGGCGCAGCTCGGCAACTTCCTCTTGTAGAGCGTTGAATCTCGCTTCCATCCCCGTCGGCGGGCGTTGGCTCAGCTCAGCAATTTCCTTTTGTAAAGCGTTGAATTTCTTTTCCACCCCCTTCAGTGGGCGTTGGCGCAGCTCGGCAACTTCCTTTTGTAAGGCGTTGAATTTCTCCTCCTCCCTCATCTGCGGGCGTCGGCGCAGCTCGGCAACTTCCACTTGTAAGGCGTCGAACTTCTTTTCCACTGCCGTGACTTCCTCACGTAGGCACTGTTCTAATTTCCTTTGGCATTCCTCTAATTTCGTCAGCAGACACTCTTCTAGATTTTTCTGGCCATCCAGATATTTGGCGGTTAGATCCTCTGCTAACTTATTCCGGCTGTGCTCCATCTTCCTCTGGCTGTCCTCTAATTTCGCAGTTAGGTCATCGGTTAAATTCTTCTGGCCGTCTTCTAGCTTCTTCTGGCCGTCTTCTAGTTTGGCAGTTAGGTCCTTGGTTAAATTCTTCTGGCCGTCTTCCATCTTCGTTTCCATGCCACTTAACTTTTCTAGCAATGCTGCAAATTGCGCTTCCATTTTAGATGTTTGTCTTGTAAAGGGCATGCACTCACAGGGAAATTTAAAAAAAATGACCTGCTTGGGTTTTGAAACCGGGACCGTCAGGTGTTGTGCTTGTGTTTGAGTTCGTAATCCGGATTCTGACACCAGTTGTTACGTGCCACCCCCCTAGTGACACTTTTGTTAACTGGATTACGGTGGGTTGAAGCACAACACAGATTGTTCCTTTAAAGAAATAATTAACTTTATTGCGGCCAGAAAGATACACTACTCATCAGCAAATACAAGCAATTAGAACCTTACTCCAGTTTCCTCAAGTCTCTTCCTTATGGAGAGCTCTTGCCCCCTTTCACTTGTCAACAAACCACAGAAGTTAACCCGTCCTAATGAGTCCGGTGGCCTTGACAGAAACTACCTGCACCTCTTCCTTATGTACACAAACTACAGTTACTTACGATAACCTGCTACACGCTGCTTCGCTGTCCACGAGCTGGGAAACAATGCCACTGGATTTCGTAACTCGCACGGCACTTCGCCACAATACCTCTGTCGCTCAGTGAAATCACACTCGCTCAAAACACAGGCAGTCCCCTGTATGCTTCTCACTCCCTCGCTGTCAAGAGAATCAGCTTCACTAGGAGTTTCGCAAGTCACGTCACCACACTTCTGTCCCTCAGGATAAACGCTCGCACTAGCTCGAAAAACACACACACACTGCTTGACAGGTCGCTCTTATATAGCAGGCCGGTGACTCAATAAATGCTTCTAGACCCATCCAGGGTTCACGGCTTCTCGAGGTTTCCATCGCTGGCTGGGTCACGAATGTTCTGGACCATCCCTTTGTCCTAGTAGTCCTGTTGCATATGGCGCACGCAATACACTGAGGCAGAGCATAGCCCAGCCCTGGGGCAGTTGTGTCTCATGCGGCGAGCGATGAAACAAACTCACAGCCGTAACAATATACAGGACGTCCCTCAAGTCCGGTAACACTTGTCTTAATTTATTGCACAAAAACTGCAAATGATACAGCTTTCCTATATATCTCATATTAAAGGGGAACTCAAATGGTTTTGATTTCATAGTTTGATTTCACACTAACACTTTTCTTAACACATTTATTAACCTTTTACACAAAAACTACAAATTATACAGAATTCGTACCGGTATACAGTATTCGTGATATTAAAAGAGGAACTCAAATGGTTTTCTTTTCATTGTTTGATTTCACATCAACTCGATATGGGCACCACGAGCAACTCGGCAAATGTCTACACGGTAATCGAACTCTTGCCACACTTTTTGGAGCATATCAGCCTATACAGTGGTGGCAGCGTCTTGAATCCTACGCTTGAGTTCCTCGAGATTTTGTGGTAAAGGTGGCTCATACACACAGTCTTTGATATACCCCCATAAAAAGAAATCGCATGGAGTGAGATCTGGAGATCTGGGAGGACACTTGTCGAAACAGTTATCATTATTCTCTGCTCGTCCAATCCAGCGCTGAGGTAACCTGTTGTTCATAAAATCACGGACATCAGAATGGTAATGGGGTGGGGCCCCGTTTTGCTGGAACAGGAAATTGTCGGAATCTTCCTGCAATTGTGGGAACAACCACTGCTGTATCATATCCAGGTATGAGTACCCATTTACAGTGTTTTCGGAGAAGAAGAATGGTCCGTAAAGTTTCCGCGATGACACTGCACAGAAAACGTTCACCTTAAGTGAATCACGCTGATATTCGAGGAATTCATGAGGATTTGCAGTCCCCCACACACGACAGTTATGCCTGTTGACTTTACCATTTGTATGGAAAGTCGCTTCGTCACTAAAAATTGTGCGATTTAGGAAGTCATCGTCTGCCATCCATTGTTGCACTCTGATACAAAACTCATAATGCTGTTGTTTGTCATTCCCTTTCAACTGTTGCAAGAGCTGTAATTTGTACGGCTTCATGCACAGTCTGCTACGTAGTGTCTTCCAAACTGTCGTACGTGGTATTTGCGGCTCGCGGGATGCTCTATGAACAGATTTTTTCGGACTTCTTACGAATGCCTCATTCACACGGTGAACGGTCTCTGCACTCACTGTTGGTCGGCCACTACGTTTCGTAACACACAAGCACCCAGAACGCTCAAACCTGTCATACCATGCGTAAATAGACTTCCTGCTTGGTGCCTCTTTACGGTACTTAGTCCTAAACTTCCGTTGCACATCTGTAGCACTCTTATTCGTGAGGAATTCCAACACACAGAAAGCCTGCTCTCCGCCAGAAGTAGCCATCTTTACAAATGTGGCCAATAGCGCTAACTGAGACGAATGTGGGAACTACGAACATTGGCGGTAATATCTAACAAAACCATTTGAGTTCCTCTTTAATATGCCATATTGTACCCATGTGAGTAATCTCGATGGAAAATATGCTTCTGCCTCCAGCTAGCGTCAGGACTCAGGCGTGTACCGTTCCCCCATTGAGCAGTTGCATATTTTGGATTTGAGGCTAAAAGGTATCAACTCTACAATGATAAGGCACAACTCTACTCTAAAGACTTTAATTCAATAAAACTCATGGCTTCAAACAAATAATGAGAACACAAATCCCATAAACAATACACAAACAAACAAAGTTACTCCCACAATCCACTAATTATTCACATAGTTGAACAAATTAAATCCATATCACTATTCAATCTTTTACCATTATGTGCAATTTAAACTTTACTCAAGTGCTCTGATGCACATGTAATGTTTCACAAAACTGAACTATTACATTCATGTCACCTGATATGACTTCTTTATCTTCACAAAGTTACTTGTATCTTACAATGCATCTTAATTTACATCATGTGTACTATCTGTGTTACATCTCTCTCTCCCACCAAATGCTTTCATGCATTAGCCAACTCATGGTTTGCACTACAATCTACTTGCAACACCACAATTACGTAATTCTACCCCTCCACTCCCCTCTTTTTATAGTTACACTGCATGTCATTGTGATTTCATTAAATAACTTCTGTTATCGTTGTGTCGGATAGTATACTATTACGCTACCCTTGCGAGCGTAGCCTGTGGCATCGAGTAACCAACTTCATTAACTAGGTGTCAGTGACAGTAACAAATACAACTTCTAACCATTCGTTAGATTGCTAAATTTTTATATCATCAGGGTAATCTATGATTAGTAATGTGTTTTTAAACCACACACATCCATTACACACTAGAACAATTCTTCCTTTCAATACAAGCAAGGTCTTAAATCTGTCCGCTCGAAACGCGAACCTTCACAGTTTGTTTAGCAACCCCAGCCCCTTAGAGCTGCCTGCATACAATGGAACAGAGTAGGGTCGTTCACGGCTGTAAATCGTCCCTTGTCTCCCCGATTCCTGGACTTTACCTCCCCAAGCAGTCTTACGACTTTGAATACAACATTGTGGTCACAATGATCCACGTGATCCCATATGATCTGAACTGAATATTATGCAATGGTTCTGGGTGAGCTTGAATATTTAATCCTAGCCTTAGGACATTAATAACGGCCTCAACAGGTCCGTATCACAATATGAAGGCACGAGATTCATAGAACACAGGTCTAGTGGTTAGCCGGTATCTTAAATAAATATTACGGTCAGTCAACAGCTGCCGCCAATGAATTCGCTTCACAAGAGCTGAATCATTCCATAACAAGTTCTCGGGCAATCAGGTATAGTGTCGAGGTGTCCAATGTTCTCCCCGCACTTACCACAGGATTCGAACCCGGAACATTTCATATCCAACATCGGAGATAGGGTACACACTAAATACGCTCCGGCATAAATTAGTATCTCTGTACGCCCATGCTGTACGAGATTTCACACGTCAATTAGATTACCTGGCCCCTTACCTGTCTACGATCTCGTCCTATAATAAAGAGAACTCTAACTGTTACTCTACAAGCTTACACAAGCCACAAATTCAATTCACTGTCAAGCTCCTACATTCCCTTGCATAATTATATTCCCATTAATACAATATATTTAATATTAACTCTTTTCTCTTCCCTTAATGTAATCTACTCCTTGGCTAGATAAATAATCCAATTAGCGTAAATATTTCTTGCTTACAACCTTTCATCCTGATGTATTCAATTATACCGTTTACCATTATTATAATTATTATTATTATTACTGACATAAATTATTCTTCCGACACAACGTAACTGCTTCAATGATCGAACATTCGCGTTCGTCACGTTAAGTTTCACATAACTGAATTGCCATTTTATTAGTAGCATTAATAGTGGTAACGATTAATCCACTCTCTGGTGTATTCAACATCTTAACTTTACAGAAATCAAACAATAAACATATGAGGGTATGCCTCCTAATATTGATTCTTACTGGCATATTTTATACTTCCGAAATCACATTACATGCAGTGGCTATACTTCTATAGTAACATGATTTGTGGGGTACTTACGTCGGCTTATCCAGGTGGCTCCAACCACCATATTCCAGTGTCACCTGCCATCGGCCTACTTAGTGACACATTGCCATCTTGCTAATACACATATTATATGACATCTGATTCATAAACACACGACACTTTTCCATTTTTACAATGAAGCTAATGCTTCCAAAACACATGACACTTTATAACACTGGTTATATTATTAATTTAAGATATATTTTACATAACATCACTGCACAAACACACGTTACACTTTATATTCCTGATTGGTTGACATTCCCTAGCATGTATCGGAAGTGCAGGTGCGGACGGCCCGTTCTTCGGTCATACCCCCTCCTGATTGAACCTCTCGAACATCTGCTCACGGATTCACCAACAGTCTCTTGATCATCCCTTGATAACCTTCCTACTATTGCAGTGATATGCTTACATATCGTCATGAACGCTACTTACTGGTATACTCCAGATATGTATAACCAATCACTATACTGCGCTCAACATTATACATTGTATTTACATGAATTAGTACTTTCAACAGTCCTGCCTATTATATCACACGGCACTTAATAAACAGTATATAACAGTCTTTCTGCACGGCTTCCCAAATTGAAGTCCGAGCATCCTCTCTTAACTTCGGTAATATGCATTTTGCATAATCAAGTGTGTTGATTACCGACTTCATTCTTAGTTCATGACCATGCATGAATATTTTCTCACAGGTGTGTTACATTGCACAGCTATCATGCTGATTACCAGTGAAATGTTTAAGTCTTTGTGTGCGCGCCTGGGCGCTCCGTAACTTTCAAACACAACTGTACGCTTCGACTGTCTTTTTCAACTGTGTCAAACTGTTCGACTGCTAAAAAAAACTTGTCTCTCTGACTGGGTCCACCCTCTTATATCTGTTTCACACAAAAAGTAGGGCAAGAATTCCCGCGATAAATCAGCTCCTCTCTTAGGATGATTCTGGACTTGGAATAATATCCATATTGTTCCTTTTTCTTCGCTGGTCACAAAAATGTATGTGTGTTCGAGGATCGATCGGCCACTTAATTAATATTAATTGTCTTATCCATGGCGTGGGGACGCTGTTTCTGTGGGAATCCCTGACGATGTCCTCAAACCCAGCCGCGAACCTCCATAGTCCTGTATCATTACACACTGCATTAAACATGCCTTGATTTCGCCGTTTAATGGCTCTAAAATTAGCCTCCTGGCTAGAGATTCACCTGTGCGCAACTCTCATGTCATTGCATTGCTCCAATCATGAGTAATCAATGATTTTCCTTGGGATCTTCCCATTCCACTCTCATATCTATTCTCAAACGGGGAAAAACCTGGTCATTATTCAACCTCCCGACCCCTTGCAGACGACTTAACTGGGTCAGCAAGATTGACATGGCTCCAAGGGTCTCCTCCCACAATTCTGGGGCTATTTGCAAAACGTCAAACTCTGAAACTCCTGTGTTTCAAGTCCAGCATAGCCTGCTTCATGTAGTCCAAATAATGCTATCTTCCACTATTTTCCTGCATTATTTCACTAAATAATGTCAGTAACAACTGATATCACACCAGTGATTAAATATATAATTTCTTCTAGGGGTTCTTACAACGAAACACCCTCAACAGATCTCGGGTTCGTTCCCTGGTGGAACCTTCATTCAGAGCTCAACTTATCTCCGAGATCCACGTTCGATACCAGTCAGCATGACCCCCTCGGGTTCAATATATAGGAAAGCTGTATCATTTGTAGTTCGTGTGTAATAAATTGAGAAAAGTGTTACCGGACTTTAGGGACCCCCTGTATAATTGTGAACATTTTGTAATTAGCACTGTGTGCAGCTGAAAGTGGTAGACTTATATAAACACTGTTTACAACTGGACTTCCAGTTTTACTCATTATTACATGAACACTTGGTGAATGTTCACTGTGAGAGAAATATCTCCTTTCAACGATCTATCCCTGAATGCTAAACCTTAATTCATAGAAATCTTGCATATACCCTGATAGTTCATAGGGATGAGCCGTTACGAATTTTTCTGGTCAATACTTTTTCCGTAGTTAGGTCAAGTGACTTTTTTTAACCTAATTTTATGATATTTAGTTGTTACCTGTAAGTAGTGCCTGATTTGTAAAAAAAAAAAAAAAAAAGGTTCCGGTACTGTGGGCTACCAGCTGGTGATGGGAGGGAATATTTAAATATAGAGTTCTAAAAAAGATATCTTTACGCTTTTCTGAACACCTTTAACAATTAATCAGTGGACAAAATAGCAATCTAATTATGATTATAATAATATAATAATAATAACCCCTGGCACTACAGCCCGTGAAAGGCCTAGGCCTACCAAGCGACCGCTGCTCAGCCATTTGGCCTACAGATATTGGGGTGACGCGTGATCAGCGCATCGGGTCCCCTCGGCCGTTAATCTTGGTTTTCGTGATCGGGGCGCTGCCTCACTGTCAGACAGCTACTCAATTGTCCTCACGAGGCTGAGTGCACCCCGTTCCAGCCCTCACGTCAGTTTCTAAAATCCCTGACGGAGCCGGGAATCGAACCCGGGGCCTCCGGGTGAGAGGCAGGCACGCTACCCCAACACCACGGGGCCGGTCATCTAATTATGATTGCAATTTGAAATTAAATTGAGACTGCTGTAGCAACATTTTTCTTACCCTAGCCGTCGGCCTGTATTAAATTTTAATGTAGCCAACTAGGCTACCATTCAAACAATGTTCATTATTTCAATTTATTTTTTTACGTAATTTTAAAAATGTAATGCATTTGGTTTGAAAATACACCAACAATCATTTATTTCCTGTTTTTAATTTTGTCTTTCCAGTTTTCTAAAATAATTATTCAGTCAAAGACCAAGTTGACGTTGACTTACAACTAACGTTCCACAGTTCTAAATATTATGTTATATATTCGACTTTTCCCCCAATAGTGAGTTCTCAGTTGCGATCTACAGTATTCTGTAAGAAAGAAGTTATTGTAGTGACGAAACTCTCAGTATTTAGACCGACCTTGCTGTATGGAAGTGAGAGCTCGGTAGATTCAGGATATCTGATACATAAGTTAGAGGTAACCGATATGATGGTAGCACAAATGATTGCTGGAATAAATAGATGGAAACAACTGCATGAAGGTACTCATAAGGCTAGGTTAGAAATGAACACGCGAGATGAAGCTGCTCATATGATCCAACTCAGATGGTGGGGTCCTGTGAAGAAAATGGGGGAGGAGAGACCAGCTAAGAGGTTATTGAGTTCAGCTGTAGAGGTTGGTTGGTTCCTCAGTTTAGGAGCTGCGACATGTAGCCCCGTGTATGTTGCGTGTGTGTAGAATCTGTCTGATAACCGCTGTTAATTGTGATGGTTGTATTACTGTGAGTTATCTGTATTCAATTCAAGTAAGGACTGCAGACATTCAATTTTCAAGTAGTTCCTTCATTTGCTACCAAAAGCCACCGTCAACGACAGCTAGTTCTGAACTTGGTTACTAGATGCCACCGCAGTCAGCTCCTGGCGACGAATGTTGGAACATAAGAGTGTTAGTCAAATATAACCTATAATTTAGCTTCACACAAGTGTAATTAGTGGAAGATTCTTTTACATTCCATAAATCTATGTCATGGGACCACCGGATTTACTTCCCCTCCGAAGGAAGGCATACTGAGGGATTTTTAACGTTCTTAAAAAATCCGACGACCTCAGCCGGGTTCGAACCCGCAACCTTGAGCATAGAAGCTCAGCATGCTAGCAACTACGCCACCAAAGCAGCTACGTCTGTAGAGGGTAAGAGAAGTAGAGGTAGTCCTAGGAGGCGATGGTTAGATTCAGTTTTAATGATTTCAAAGTGAGAGGTATAGAAGCAGAAGAGGCCACAATGCTAACTGCTAACAGGGCATAATGGGGGCAATAGTTTTCAAATGAAAATGTAATATAATGTAATGTTGTTATTTTTTGGGGTCTGTGACATCGGCCATCAGCTTCGTGTACTCGAGTGACCGGAGTAGGTGGTGGTGTTGATTTTCTTTTTTAGGATGGGGTGTCAAACAGAATTAGCGTGGACACATTTCTAACACCTAGTTGGCATGGCAACAAGTGCATGCAGACTTAGATTCTACTCGTTGAAACGTGCGCGTTCACCATAAACAAGCCGAAAGTGGTACTTATAACACGAATAGACGAATAAGAGAACATCCACGATTGTATGTTTTGGTTCTGCTACATCATGACTTCAGCTTATTTCAACATGGGTACGTTTTAGCGCAATGATGGACGAATTCCCGACAGTTTGTTGCCAAGGTAACAGGTATTATGCCTAAAACATATCCCTGATTCACTTTAGGTAGAATTCATAAGAAAGCCACCTATTGCAATAGGTACCATGTTGAGACCTCGGAAGAATATGTTTCACATCCTCCAGATCCCAAAACCACCGTCAGTTCAAAAGTTTGTATATAACAATGGCTTCAGGGGCGTAGTCGGCAACATGCTGAACTGCTATGCCCAAGATCGCGGGTCCAAACCCGGCCGAAGTCGTCAGATTTTTTAAAAGCGTTAAAATACTTCAGAATGCCTTCCTACGGAGGGGAAGTAAAGCCGGTATGCCCAAGTAATAGATTTATGGCATGTAAAAGAACCTACCACTGCATTTGGTAGTGTGTAGCAAAATTCGTAGATTACATTTGGCTGGTTTGATAGGCTCTATCAAGTTCCAAAGTTCACCGCTAGGTGTTATAGTGACAGTAGCAACTGATAGCCAAAAATGGAACTACGTGAAATTGAACTTGTTGCGAACCTACGGGCGCTCAATTAAATTACCCTGCTATGGCCATTCGGCTGCAATTCATATATAAATATATACTGTAATTTATACAGTGTATGTATCTAAATTGTATAGCGAGTTCAAACCCGGCCGAAGTTGTCGGTTTATTTAAGAGCGTTAAAATCCTTCAGTATGCCTTCCTTCGGAGGGAAAGTAAAGCCGGCGGTCCCATGTCATAGATTTATGGCTTGTAAAAGATCCTTCCACGGACTAAACTTGTGTGGAGCTAATTTTCTAGGTTAGATTTCGTTGTAACACTCTATCAACGTTCCAACGTTCACCACAAGGAATCATTGACATCTGGTAGCGAAAGTTGGAACTACTTGAAATTGAACGGAACTTGTAGCTCACCATAGGGGTGACCGCTTGAATTAGGTACTGACTCTGGTGAGCGGAACAAGTCCTCGGACACTCCCGGCACTAAAACCCATACGATGAATAAAATAAATCTAAATTCTGGACACGAAAACTACCGTCATATTGCACCAATCACTTTCAAACTTATGCGTGAAATGTAGGTAACCATTCAAAATTCGAGTTTCTTCTTCTTCTTATGGTTCCTATCCGTTCCGGATCGGTTCCCGGTCAATGCATGTGAGATTTTCGAAGTGAAATGCCCTGTCCTGTGGTTCGGATTCCACGTAAAACGGAGGTCCCGTGGCTCATGATCTCTAGATTAACGGTCACGTTAAACTACAAGCTTCCTTCCTTCCTTTTCCGTTCCGGATGTTGGCTACCATCTTGACTGTGCTGTTCCTATCACTTGAAGCTCGGAATAATTCAGTAGATGTTTTTGAGGTCCAGGCTGTGAGATTTTGTAACCAGGATATTCCTCTTCGTTCCAACACTTCTCTTCCCTGGTATTTTTCCTTGAAGAATAGACTGTAGGAGATGGTACTTGGTGGTATTCCTCATGATGTGTCCTAGGTATTGGATTTTCCTGATTTTCACGGTGGTTAATACTTCCTTAGTTTTTTTCATTTTTTGGTGAACCTCAACATGTGTGACATGGTCTGTCCATGGTATCCGCAATATCCTTCTGTACAGCCACATTTCAAAGGCCTCTAACCGTTTACATAAAGACTCTGTCAGAGTCCATGTCTCAGCACCGTAGAAAAGAATAGAGAACGCATAACAACGCAAAAGCCTGATTTTCGTAGTCATTGTCAGCCCATGATGTTTGCACAAATTCCGCATCTTATTGAAAGTTGTCCGGGCTTTCCCAATTCGAGACTTCACCTCATCAGAAGGGTCCCATTGGTCATTTATGTTGGTGCCAAGGTATATATACTTATGCACTCGTGCAATGGGTTTCTGGTCTATATTTAGTTTGCATGCAGAGACTTTGTTTTTACTAATTGTAACATTTTTAATAAGTCCTTTAACGTGGTGACAACTGTAAAGGTTCTATTTAACAAACATACATGATAATAATATATAATATACACTGTGGTGTGACCTTACCTGTGATAGTATAATATAATAAGTGTTGTTGAGCGCCAGATTCCTATTTAAGACAGTGAATCGAAATTTATGAATTAACCTCGGCTATCAGCAGTAGAGTCGAGACCACTTACCCGGGCCGTAGTGTAACTTAGTTGACTAACCATTCAGTATTTATTTATAAGGAGTAGTTAATTTGCCTATAGTATTTACTAACCACTATGAAAGAAATAGGCATTACGTTAAAGAAAATGAATTTATTGACTCAAGAACAAAATACTAATAGTTACAAAAAAGAATTTAATTTACCAACTGCGGTTTAATTATTTAAAAGAAAATGAACATTTAAATTACTTGAAAAAGAAAGCTTGACTCTAAATTGCAAATAGAGACGGAAGTAATAATTGTTTATGCTCACCAACTTGCAGCTTTGTCATATTGAACGTTATAACAGATAACCTTAATGTTCCTTCTCATATTCAAAAAAATGTTGTAGTATGTCATAAGATACAGCATACTACGTTCCATTGTGTTGCCATCTCTAGATTTATTGTAGTATTCCACTATAAGCCATTGTCAGCTTATATATATATATTGTCAACATTGTGGTTATTATGTCGAGACATGATGTATGCTAAAGCTATGAATGATATTTCAGGTAGCAGTCGGTAGACCTCATTCGCTGCTCTGTCACTAATGAGTTGTCGTTCACTAATCCCCTTGTAGACGCGGGAGTGCGGTTATATTCTCCTTGTCACGTGGTAGTAAACAGCCCCCACTCTAGAAGCAAGCTACCCTCTCTCTTCAGTCTTCTTACTTGCAATATTTTGACGCGTACGTACATTAGAAATGGCGTGATTCTTTCACAATAAGGTGAAATATCAAGCTTCTATTCCTTCCAGAAGGAACTCGATGGTCGAACTCGTGATGGTTACTCATGACAGTGACGCTTAGCCGTGGTGAAATAACTACTACGACGTTCTGTTTGTGACGCATAGGGTTGTTCCTTATTGCCAATCTTGTTGCAATATATAATACTTCGTCTCTTTACAAATAAATGTTAATAAAAATCTAATTGAATATAATAATAAAAACCGCTTACAATTATCTGATATAAAAATCATCTCATCGATGTACTAATTAATAAGAATAATAAATATGATAATAAATGAATGAATAACCCTTTATATCTAACAGGTATGAGATCGAATCGTTACATAATGACCATCAATTTTGTCTTCTGAGGGTTTGTATCTAAACCATATTCATGGCTTTTTTGGATAACTTTATCAATGATATGTTGCAGGCTTTCTTGACTATCCGCAAAAATCATAGTGTCATCGGCATATCGAATGTTATTTATCCAGTTACCATTTAAGAGCACTCCCATCTCAACATCCTCTAAAGCTTCTTTAAAGATATATTCCGAATAGATGTTAAATAACAAAGGAGACAATATACAGCCTTGTCTTACTCCTCTTAGAATATCTATATCTTCCGTGTTCTCGTTACCTAACCTCACATAAGCAGATTGATTCCAGTACAAGTTCACAATTATTCGTAAATCTTTATCATCTAAGCCAATCTTTTGTAAAATTTCTATCATCTTATGATGTCTTACTCTATCGAAAGCCTTTTGATAGTCAATAAAGCAGCCATATATATCGCAGTTCACATCACGGCACCTTTGAAACAATACTTGAATGCTAAATAGGACTTCACATGTGCCAAATGCGTTTCTAAAACCAAATTGTGTAAAAGAAACTTGTTCTTCACATATTTTGCATATTCTGCGATGAATGATCTTCAGAAATACCTTCAAGATGTGATTCATGAGACTGATTGTTCGGTACTCACTACAAAACTTAGCTCCGGGTTTTTAGGTAGTGTGATGAATTCCGATTTAAGCCATTCCTGAGGAATGTTCCCAGAATTGTAAATGTCGTTGAATATTTTAGTCAACCACTTCACATTATCTTCATTCAAAAGCTTTAAAAATGCAGCATTCACATTGTCAGGGCCAGTGGCTTTACCAACCTTCATGGCTTTTATCGCGGTTTGTACTTCATCTACCAGAATTTGGGGTCCTGTTTCACCATTTATTCGAGGTGGCTCCTGTCGAGTATCATAAAACAAGTGTTCTATATATCTTTGCCACATATCTTTAAGCTCTTCTTTTCCAACAATTAGTTTTCCTTCAATATTGACCAATCTATTTCCTTGTCTAGTTCTATAATTCCCTGTCACTTCTTTAACTTTTCGATGAACATTGAAGCTGTCATGTTTTAATTGTGACATCTCTATTTCATTACATTTTTCTTGTATGTCCCTTTCCTTAGCTAATCTTATTTCTCTCCTGATTTCCCTGTTGATGTTCTTATATTCATCAGGATTACCCTTTGCTTTCCTTCTCTTATCCATCATTTTAAGAATCTTTTCAGTCATCCATGGTTTCTTTTTAGTGATATCTGTTACTAAGTGATCTTTCTTCATAGATTCAACGGTATTAGTTAATGTTTTAATTTTCTCATCGGTACATAAGGCATCAGATAGGGATCCAAGTTCATCATTGAGCTGCTCTTCTACATTTTGTCTTACTGAAGGTTCAATTAATTTACGCATAACTTATTATACTTTATGGCTCTTCTCTTTTGAATCTTTTTCATTTTGATTTTAAAAACTCCAACTCCAAAGTTTCTTAATGGGCAAAATTGGACCAGTGGAGGTGGAAATGTGGGGCCCTTATAGAGAAAGTGAAATGTCGCTATAAATTACTCACTACCATATGTGGAAAATCGAATCCTTTCAAAGTTCGTACTATTCTTCGGATTAGGGTCAAAAGCGAATCTCAGTTCTGAGAGAAATGGTTGGTTGGTTCCTCCGTTTAGGGGCTGCGACAACGCGGTCATGTAGCCCTGTGTACTTTGGGTGTGTGTAGAATCTGTCTGATAGCCGGTGTTAATTGTGATGGCTGTATTAGTGTGTGTATCTGTTTTAATTCAAGTAAGGACCACAGACTTTTGAATTTTTCAAATAGTTCCTACTTTTGCCGCCAAACGCCACGTCAACGACTACTAGTTCAGAACTTAGCTACCAGACGCCACCGCATTTGGCTCTTGGCAACGGACGTAGGAACCTAAGAGCGTTGTTTACATTCTTAACCTATACAATTTAACTTCACACATGTGTAATTAGTGGAAGGTTCTTTAACATGCCATAAATCTATGACATGGGACCGCCGGCTTTACTTCCTCTCCGAGGGGAGGCAAACTGAGGGATTTTTAACGCTCTTAAAAATCCGACGACTTCGGCCGGATTTGAACCCACGATCTTGGGCATAGAGGCTCTGAGAGAAATAAATCATACCTTCCTTAACAGGCACAATATCAAAAGCATTTAAAATGGCCAATAGTCCTGAGAGCAGAGTACAAGCAGCTGAGATGAGATTCCTGAGAAGTATGGTCCAGAAAACTAGGAGAGAGAGTGAGAAATGAAGATATACGGAAAGAACTGGGGGTACAGAAACTAAATGACAAACTGGAGCAAAACAGATTGAGATGGTTTGGACATGTCAAACGGATGAATGAAGTAAGGCTACCAAGACACGCACTGGAACGACGGATGACAGGGAAGAGAGGACGAGGAAGACCAAGAATGCGTTGGATGGACTCGGTGGAGAATAGTATTAGAAAACGGAACCTGGATTCGAACACTGTGTCGGAAGAGGAATGGTGGAACGACAGAACAAAGTGGAGGGGAATCATATTTTCCCCCACCCAGTGTCAACTGGAAAAGGGGAAATGAAGATGATGATGATGATGATGATGAATAGACCTCTAAACATTACCTAAAACGTTCGTCTGATACCATTTTTGATATAACCCACCCTTACACCAAGGGATGAGCAAAATGTTTTCGTAATTATAAGATGACGAGGATTCTCGTCTGCTAAACATTTGGATCGTTTGTAGCTATACAACAATTGACAAATTTAGTGAATTCGATTTTTTTCCGGTGAAATCTGCCTTTGTCGTCCGGCATGCCGAGAGGTGTTTTTAACCTACTTTTCTCATTTTGCAAAAGTGAGGAAAAAGTAGACTTATGACATCGATCCGGGCAAATGTGTGTATGTCTGTCTGTCTGTGTGTGTGTCCGCCTATCAACTCCTAAACACCTGCAGATATCGAAACCAAATTTTGTCTCAGTAAAGATCTATACCTGAATATCTTACGGCCATACTGTATTTGAAAATGCTGAAAATTCGCAATTGAAATTTGAGCTTCATGTTGGATGACTTGGAAGATATGCATGTGAGCTATTCCAAAATTGGCCCACATATAGATAATAATATTTCAGTTTAATTTCTCGGAGGCCATACCTGATAGTGTTGCCAACATGATTCTATGGCTGCTAATATGTCATATCGTTATATGCGTGCAAATTCCATACTATCAATTCGATTTCAACCAAATTTGGTATGTACAATGTGTACCATAACTGATATGACTATGAGTATTCTTAAGAGCGACCAGGGCTGCCAACTGTTAATAAATGCTCTCTCTACATTTTTACCCTAATACCAATATATGTATACAAGCTAACAGCTTGAAACTTTGAACACGTACAGTACATGCTCTTCTACATTAATTATGAGTAACTAATATACGTCAGGGCTGCCAATATGATTCTAAGCCTGCAGATAGGTCCAATTTTTGATTGCCTGTAACTTATATACTAACAAATTGATTTCAACCCAATTTCATATGTGCTCTGAGCACCATAACATATATGACTTGGCGTATTCTTAAGAGCCATCAGGGCTGCCATTTCTTAATAAGTGCTATCTCTATTTTTTTTTGTCCTAATACCAATATATCAGAAAGTATGAAAGCCAACAGCTCTAAACTTTGCACACGTACAGTGCATTAGAGATTAATTAAGAACAATTGATACATGTCAGTGCTGCCAACATGATTTTATCCAAAATTGGGACAATAATAGATCATAATATTTCAGATTAATTCTGGCCGATACATGCATGGCATTGTTGCCAACATAATTTTACGTGCACTGATAGATCCAATATAACATTTCATTTCTGATATATAGATTAACCATTGGCATGAATCTTAAATTTTAAGAAAAGTAGGCTCTTTAGTTCGTCACGGAAGTACTTGTTTTCTTTGGATTTCGTTAATAACTTAAGAAAGAAGAGTATGGAAAACATTTAAATTTTTTAGTTGTGTGTGTCATTGGGAGCAGAAGGCTTGAGACGATATACGTGAGAGCTCGACGCACGGAAGTCCTCTGAGAGGAGAGGAACGGGTGTCTCCTGACAGGCGCAGGATGTTGTGTCTCAGCAGCGCGCAGCAATTAGTGAGGACACCCGCTTATCATTAACTCATCCGCTTCTCATCGCCTCACTTCCTGCCTCGCTTCACGACCGTCGGATCGATTCCCAGCTGGCACAATTGTCAAGCTCATCAGTACCATACGCGATGTAGCCATGTTAAATTCTTCCTCAATACCTTTCCGTTGAGACAACACTATTTCATATTTAGGTGCCTAAGGTAACCTCTCGAGTTTTAGAAATAAGCCCATGAAAAAATAAACGTAAACACTTGAAGTTTTATATGAATTTACTAAAAGAATTGCCTTTCAGAGTTTATACAAGGGAGAGGCTTCTTTCCGCTACTTAGGCCATATCCCCGAACCTGTATCTGATTATTCCCTTTAAAAACCCTCCCATTAGTTGGGTCACATCCAATCTTTACAAAGGGTCAATTTGACTTAGTGATTGAAGTCTAAGGGTCACATGTCGTAGCTTTTATTCTTATAAAATTGAAATATACAGTAACGTAATTGTATATTACGATTCAAGGAGAATCTGGGAGAGGGTCTTGTACCCTTTGTATTATAGAAATAAATGCAAGTAGAAATTGGTGCCCTTGCGCTCATCATGATCGCAACAGGGAGCTGCAGTATGTCCGGAGATAGGAGGCTCGAATCCCGACGCTGCCAGTGGTAATCCTCAGTGTGGTTTTCCCAAGCTTTTTCCACACTCCCCCAGGTAAATGATGGCATATTCCCTTATTTCAAGTCCAGCGGCACCTATCCCAATAATTACAGCTACGCACACGACTACAATCACCACAAAAACACAGGTTATCAGACATTTTCAACACACACCCAAGAACACTGAGCTGATGAACGGATATGTCCCAAGTCCCTAATACGAATTTACAACAACAACAGAAAGTGGTGTATCATCTCCTGTGGTCTTGAGGTACGTATTGAGACACCGAATCCAAAGGTACTGCGATTGATTCCCGGCTCTGTCAAGAAATTCAATTCTCGTCTGAGTGCTAGAACGGGTTACATACAGCCTCGTGAGGCACACCTTAGAGGCGGGTCCGATAACCATCTCAGCCGACCTGTAAGTAGTTTCCTGTGGATTCCCACTTTTGCTCTAGGTAAACGCCGGGATGGTTCCTAACTTAAGGCCACGGCCGCCTTTTTTCAAATATAAATCCATGCCTCAATTAATGCCCGCACTAGTTCAGGCATTACAATGATACAGGTTATCAGACAGATTCAAGATTGTACATCTCCGTGTGTATTAGTGTGTGTGTGTGTGTGGGTGGAATCTGTCTAATAACCTGTGTAATTGTGATGGCGGTACTAGTGTGTGCGTTTGTAATATGGGCTAGGATTTGGACAAGAGTCATCCCTGGAAAACTACGTCTAGGATGTCTGAGGTATGAATAAAACCCACTTATCCTCCGTGCTGTGTCACGAAGCTGAGAGAACCCCGTTCAAAACATTAACCCAGAATTTAATTTGAATTTTGAATTTGAATCTTGTCAGTGCGGTAATCGAACCCACACTCCGCGGAGACAGCCAAGAATGCTAGCCATTACATCGCGAGGTGGACTGGTAACTATAAATTTACGAGTGTTATTACATTACATTAAATTACTTTACATTGGGTTAGTAAATCCACTTTACATTAGGTATCGCACAAGTACAGTAGATTAAGCAAATGAGCCACGACGCGCGAAGTGTTTCAACATAGTCCCGTATGCGTTCATATACCATTCGTCTGATAGCGACTAAACTTGGGTGAATTGTTATGTACACTTCAGGGAAGGTTTCTGGCTTAGTAAATCCACTTAACAATAGGTAGCGCATGAGTAGATTCAACAACTGAGCGACGACAGGTGAAGCGTTTCAACAAAGTCCTGTATGCGTTTACATACCATTCGTCCGATAGCGATGAAACTTGGGTAAGAGGTTGTGTACACTACAGGCAAGGTTTCTGGCTTAGTAAATCCATGTTATAATAGGTAGCACACGAGTAGATTCAACAAATGAGCGACGTATCGCGAAGCGTTTCAACAAAGTCCTGTATGCGTTCACATACCATTCGCCCAAAGCGATGAAACTTGGGTGAGAGGTTGTGTACACTTCAGGCAAGGTTTCTGGCTCATTAAATCGACTTTACGCTAGGTAGAGCACGAGTAGATTCAACAAATGAGCAACGACGCGCGAAGCGTTTCAACATAGTCCGTATGCGTTCATATACCATTCGTCCGATAGCGACTAAACTTGGGTGAGTTGTTGTGTACACTTCAAGAAAGGTTTCTGGCTTAGTAAATCCACTTAACAATAGGTAGCGCACGAGTAGATTCAACAACTGAGCGACGACAGGCGAAGCGTTTCAACAAAGTCCTGTATGCGTTCACATACCATTCGTCCGATAGCGATGAAACTTGGGTAAGAGGTTGTGTACACTACAGGCAAGGTTTCTGGCTTAGTAAATCCATGTTATAATAGGTAGCACACGAGTAGATTCAACAAATGAGCGACGTATCGCGAAGCGTTTCAACAAAGTCCTGTATGCGTTCACATACCATTCGTTCGATAGCGATGAAACTTGGGTGAGAGGTTGTGTACACCTCAGGCAAGGTTTCTGGCTTAGTAAATCGACTTTACGCTAGGTAGAGCACGAGTAGATTCAACAAATGAGCGACGACGCGCGAAGTGTTTCAACATAGTCCGTATGCGTTCATATACCATTCGTCCGATAGCAACTAAACTTGGGTGAGTTGTTGTGTACACTTCAGGAAAGGTTTCTGGCTTAGTAAATCCACTTAACAATAGGTAGCGCACTAATAGATTCAACAAATGAGCGACATCGGGCGAAGCGTTTCAACAAAGTCCTGTATGCGTTCACATACCATTCGTCCGATAGCGATGAAACTTGGGTGAGAGGTTGTGTACACTTCAGGCAAGGTTTCTGGCTGAGCAAATCCACTTTACGATAGGTAGGGCACGAGTAGATTCAACAAATGAGCGACGATGCGCGAAGCGTTTCAACAAAGTCCCGTATGCGTTCATATACTATTCGTCTGATAGCGATGAAACTTGGGTGAGATGTTGTGTACACTTCAGGGAAGGATTCCGGGTTAGTAAATGCACTTTACAATAGGTATCGCACAAGTAGATTAAACAAATGAGCGACGACGCGCGAATTGTTTCAACATAGTCCCGTATGCGTTCATATACCATTCGCCCGATAGCGACTAAACTTGGGTGAGTTGCAGTGTACACTTCAGGGAAGGTTTCTAGCTTAGTAAATCCACTTAACAATAGGTAGCGCACGAGTAGATTCAACAAATGAGCGACGACAGGCGAAGCGTTTCAACAAAGTCCTGTATGCGTTCACATACCATTCGTCCGATAGCGATGAAACTTGGGTAAGAGGTTGTGTACACTTCAGACAAGGTTTCTGGCTTATTAAATCCATGTTATAATAGGTAGCACACGAGTAGGTTCAACAAATGAACGACGACTCGCGAAGCGTTTCAACAAAGTCCTGTATGCGTTCACATACCATTCGTCCGATAGCGATGAAACATGGGTGAGAGGTTGTGTACACTTCAGGCAAGGTTTCTGGCTTAGTAAATCGACTTTACGCTAGGTAGAGCACGAGTAGATTCAACAAATGAGCGACGACGCGCGAAGCGTTTCAACATAGTCTGTATGCGTTCATATACCATTCGTCCGATAGCGACTAAACTTGGGTAAGTTGTTGTGTACACTCCATGGAAAGGTTCAGGCTTAGTAAGTCAATTTTACAATAAGTAGCGCACAAGTAGATTCAACAAATGAGCGAAGACGCGCGAAGCGTTTCAAAAAAGTCCCGTATGCTTTCATATACCATTCGTCCGATAGCGATGAAACTTGGGTGAGATGATGTGTACACTTCAGGGAAGGTTTCTGGCTTAGTACATCCACTTTACAATAGGTATCGCACAAGTAGATTCAACAAATGATCGACGGCACGCGAATCGCTTAAACAAAGTCCCGTAGCGATCAAGTAGCATTCATCCGATTGCTATGAATCTTTGGTTGAATTGTTGTGCACACTCCAGGAAAGGTTTCTGACTGAGTAAATCCTTTTTAGAATAGGTAGCGCACGAGTAGATTTAACTAATGAGTGACAGCGCGTGAATCGTTTCAACCAAATCCCGTATGCGTTCATATACCAATCATACGATTGTGATAAAACTTTAGTGAGTTGAGTACAATCCTGCGAAGGTGTATGAATTAGTAAATCTGTTTTTCAATGGGTGTCGCACAAGTAGATTCAACAAATGAGTGACGGCGCGCGAATCGTTTAAACAAAATCCCGTATGCGTTCATATGCCATTCATCCGATTGCGATGAAACTATGATGAGTTGTTGAGTACACGCCAGGGGAGGTTTTCGAATTAGTAAATCCATTTTACAATAGGTAGCGTACGAGTATATTCAACAAATGGGTGACAGCGCTCGAATCGTTTCAACAAAGTCCCGTATGCATTCATATACCATTCATTTCATTGCGATGAAACTTTGTTGAGTTGTTGAGCACGCTCCCATGAATTTTTTGAGATATTAAGTCAATTTTGCAATAGTTTAGAAGTGGTTAACGGAAAAAGAAAATAATATTGGGAATCCAAAAGCATTTCAACAAGCAAAGTTACAACGCCTACACTTTCTTTGATTGGCATTGTAACGCATGCCGGGTACAGCTAGTCATTAATAATAAATAGTGGCTTCGGTGCCGTAGTCGGTAGCATGCTGAGCTTCTATGCCAACGATCGTGGGTTCAAACCCGGCCGAAGTCGTCGGATATTTTAGAGCCAGCGATGCCTTGTCATAGATGTAGCCTATGGCATGTAAAATAATCTTCCACTAATTAAACTTGCGTGAGGCTAAATTTTCAAGTTAGATTTCGTTGAAACGCTCTATCAAAGTTCCAACGTTCACCACTAGGTGTCAGTGACATCTAGTAGCGAAAGTTGGAACTTCTTGAAATTGAACGGATATTCTAGCTCACCCCATGGATGTCCGCATTGAAGCAGCTACAGCCTCTGGCGAGCCGAACATGTCCTCGGACACTCCCGGCACTAAAATCCATACCCTAAATGATTAAATAATTAATAATAAATACATAATTTGATTAGTTATTATTTATTTATTATTATTATTATTATTATTATTATTATTATTATTATTATTATTATTATTATTATTATTATTATTATGCTTGCCACGGTGGGTGAGTGGATAGCGTGTCGGTCTACTAACCCCAAGATTGCAGGTTCGCCCCTGACCGTGGTAAGTGATTTTTGAAAGGCGGCAAAAATACGATACGCATGTCATACGATGTTGGCATGTCAAAGAACCCATTTGAATTCAGTAGGCCGAGTTCATAATGGCAAAATTAATCTCGGGAGTTTCCGCCAGCACAGAGTTCCTCATTTCTCTACTAGAAAGCGCTATTGTGTTCAAGGAGATTAGATATCTAACATGTAACCTCCTTGACTTTCATAGTCAAGGAACTACGAAATTCGACATGCAAGCTACCCTCTGGGTGTCAAATAGCAAAGCTTGCACCAGGCACCTGAGGCCATACGATATTATTATTATTATTATAAGACACAATTACAAGATAATGAATGGTACATTACGCTAATGAACGATACTATAATACACACAAGCCTTAACAACACAGACTGGACAGATTGCCTTGAATTAAAAAATCCTAATGATATATATATAACAATATAACAACCAAATTTAAGTAAATCTACCAAAAAGCATCTTACATAACAACTCGTAAACACAGGAAAAGCAAACAATGGTTCACTTATGACCTAAAAATACAATGTAAGGAAAGAGACAGACTTTACAAAACAATGCTCAGAAACAAGGATAATATTACAATAAAAAAATGAATACAAAGCTTTCAGAAACAAATTAAATAAGCTAATAAACAAAACAAAACATCAATATTTTAAAAATAAGATAAATAGTTCCAAAAACGATAATAAAGGAATGTGGAAAGTCATTAATGATATAACAGGTCGGAAAACACAAACTGTCAATGAAGTCATAAACAAACATTTAATATTACATTATACTAACGAAGTGATAGTCAATAAATTCATCAATACCTTTAGTGAAAAAATAAACAGCCTAGCTCATAACTGTAGTATCAACATATGGCAATCAAATAGAAACACATTAATGAATTCCTTTACATTACTTGAAACTGATGAATATGAAATAGAAAACATAATTAAGGAATTAAAAACAGACAAATCGCCTGGGGTAGACAATATACGCTTGAAAGACATAAAGGCAACATCCAAAAAAACTATACCAATCATAACACATCTCATAAACAAGATATTCGAATCAGGCATAATACCAAAATATCTGAAATACACAATTATTAAACCAATATATAAGAATGGCGATCACTTAGACTTTGGCAACTACAGACCAATATGCATTTTATCAATCCTCCACAAAATAATGGAAAAATGCTTGGATAAGAGATTGAAGAATTTCCTAAATAAATATGATATTTTAAAGGGACACCTATACGGTTTTAGGAAGGGGAAAAGTACTGAACTACTCCTGGCTGAATTTGCCAATGTAATAAATAATGCCTTAAATAAGAACAATCACATAATGGTACTTTTTCTTGACTTTTCTAAAGCATTTGACACAATAAATCACAATAAACTACTTGCTAAATTACAAGATATTGGAATAAGAGGCACGACTTACAAACTATTTGAAAGCTATCTGAAAAACAGGGAAACGGCAGTTATGGTCAATAACACTATCAGTGACGCAATAGAAGGAACACAAGGTATCCCTCAAGGCAGCATTATTTCACCTACACTATATAACCTGTTCGTAAACGATATGAATGAAGCCATTAAACACAGTAAAATATTTATTTATGCTGATGACACCACTATATATACCATACATAAAGACTCTAAAACAGCTTTTGAGAGACTTCAAGAAGATTTCAATAACATCACAAGATGGTGTCATGACAATAATTTGTATATAAATACAACCAAATCTAAAATAATGCACATCAGAGTTGATCACTTCACACAAGAAAAATACAAACTAACGCACCACAGCTTATCATGCATACACCAAAACATCCTGGCAGGTTGCAAATGTAACACCTTCATAAATAGTACTTCGACACAAAAATACCTAGGAATTACCCTTGATGAACACTTTAAAATGAACACACACACAGTAAACATAATAAAAAACCTAAGAGCAAATCTCTACATCTTCTACAATCTCCGATTTTATGTAGATAGGAAAACTTACAAAACAATTTACAGTGCTCTGATTGAAAGCAAATTAAGATATGCTATAGCAGCTTGGGGAAATCAAAACACAACTTTAATTAATAATCTTCAAGATAGCCAAAACAGGTTCTTTAAATATTTCACTGATATCCCTTATTTTAATATTAAAGAGTTGTTTCAAATTACTGTACTGAATCTCTACTACCATGATCCAAGATTCAGGCATAAGGTCTCTCACAACATACAAACAAGAGCCATAACAAGTACTAAACATGTTAAACCTTTATGTATAAATAGCTATGGTTTCAAGAGACTAAATTATATTATACCATCACTACTTAATGAACTACCACCTGGACTGACAAACATTAACAGCAAACAACTAGCTATAAGTCGCATTAAAAAATATTACTTAACCAAACATTAACTCATAACATAAATGCATTAATATAACTACCATAGTGTAATTTTTTGTATCTTTAATTATTTACATTAATATTTTATCATTAACATTACAAAAAAAATGCATGCACTCTTGTACTGAAATATAATCTATATATATGTTGTAAATAATAATTAATATGTCTCACAGATAATCTGTACTGTCATCAGATTCGTGAGACATATCACAATAATGTAACATAAATAGTATTTAATAAATAAATTAAATTAAATTAAATTATTATTATTATTATTATTATTATTATTATTATTATTATTATTATTATTATTTGCGTTTCATTTTAAAGAAATAAGGCTGTTTCCTTGTTTAGCCATGTACCTCATAATTTCCTAATACTAGAGATGTGTATTTTAACTGATTTATGAGGGACGTATTACCTCGCTGTTTAGCTCCTTAAACCAAGAATCTCTCTATATATAAGAATGAAAGTTTGTCTGTTTTTTCTGAATTTCTACGGAAATTTGCGTTATTTACGCGTTTTAGACTGTTTTATGACGGATGCGCGCGAAAATGAAATTTTTGTCTGTCTGTCTGTCTGTTTGTTTGTCTGTGGACAATTTTGTGTCCTTATAACTCGAGAACGGCTGAGTGGATCAACGTAAAATTTGGTACAGATATCCTTCAGAGGCATGACACCAATCATTGGTGTAACTCTTCTCTGTACCTCTCATAAAAGGGGGCCTTCCCCCTTAAAATACATGCTGAAATAGGCGTAGAAGGGCGAGACAAAGCTCATTTTCAGCCACTCAATGTGAGAAGCGAAACTCGGGGGCCCTAAAGGGCCCCCGAAAACCACATTTTAAGGCCCTAAAACCAATAGTTTTTGAGATATTCCCAGAAAATTAATTTCATTTAATACAATAATGAAAGGAAGCTAGCCGGTAACCATGGCAACAGAAATTCACAGGTCCATCTATTGCTGTAATATAAGACGCAATACAATTCCATTTATTACATTACTGAGATAGTTTGCAAACGGCTATAAGGTTATAATGGAACCAATTAAGCTGTAAAATTCATCAATACATATAATGCGCTTAAGGGGGTCAAGGGGTACTGTAGAATTTTTTCACGCGATTTACACGTGCTGGTGTGGTACGGAAGGTCTATTATATCTGGTCCCTATATTGTTATATTATTATTATAATTATTATTATTACACTACTGAAAGGAAGACCCCAGAGGACAGGAAAAAGGGAATAATTGTCCCGATCTTCAAGAAAGGTAGTAGAACAGAATGCAGAAACTATCGGGGAATAACACTGATGAGTCATTGTGCAAAGATGTTTGAGAAAGTTTTCGGAAGGAGAATTAGGAAAAGGATAGAAGGAGGGATGAGGGAAGAACAACATGGCTTCAGAGCAGGAAGGTCCACAGTGGATTTGATTTTTGCTGTAAGGCAGTTACAAGAACAGAACTATGAGTATGGAACAATCTAATAATGGCCTTCCTGGACATTGAGAAAGCATATGACAGTGTATGCAGAAACAAAGTATGGAAGTCCCTGGAGGATAGAGGAGTAGAAAAATGGACTATAAGGAGGATAAAGGAGATGTACAAAAGAAGCGTGAGCTGTGTGAAAGTGGGAGGATAGAGATCGGAACGGGATGGAACAGAGAAACGGCCTGAAACAAGGAAGTGCACTGGCACCGTTACTTTTCATTGTGGTGATAGATGACATAATGACCCGAGTGGCACAAGTAATTGGGGAAGGAAAGATGAAAGCAATGGTGTTAGCGGATGATTTGATGATTTGGGGAAACAAGGAGGAGGAGGTACAGGAACAGTTGGACGTGTGGGGAGGAATAAGACAAGGATATGGGATGAAATTTAGCATAAATAAGAGTGAGATGGTGATCACAACAAGGAAGAAGGAAAGAACCACAACGGGAATAACAATTGGTGGGGAACAGCTGAAGAAAGTGGAGAGTTTCAAGTATCTGGGAAGCCTGATACAAGATAATGGAAGAAACTATAGAGAAAAAATGAGCGGGGGAGACAGGCAGAAGCATTCCGGAGGAGTGTGAGAAGCATGTTATGGAGCAAGGATGTCCCTCAGAACAGAAAAAAGATCATATATTGGACGTACTATGCCCCTATCCTGACGTATGCCTCGGAGACCTGGGCTATGAAAGGAAGGGAGAAGAGCAAAATACAGGCCAGTGAGATGAGCTTCTTGAGAAGCAGTATTGGAGTTACAATGATGGACAGAATAAGAAATGAGAGGACCAGAGAATTAATAAAGGAGGAACCATTACGGGATGGTATAGAGAAATCTAGACTTAGATGGCATGGACATGTAAAACGAATGGAGGATAAGAGGATACCCAGGAGGATACACGAGACGAAGTGGGAAGGAAAGAGACCGAGAGGAAGACCGAGAGGCAGGTGGCTGAAAGGGATGGAAGAAAGCGTGAAGAAGAGAGGAGAAGACTGGACAGGGGTGGAAGCTGAGAGATGGTGGGAAGACAGAAGACGTTGGAGTGGCCTGTGTTCCAAACAGACCCGGCCAACGGCTGGAAACTGTGCAAGAGGATGATGATGATGATACTACGGCCTACAACGACGAGAGAAAGCTCATTTTCAACCCCTTGGTGTCAGAAAAAAAACCTCGGGGCCCCTAAACAGTCGTAAAGGGTCCCCGGAAACTACATTTTAATGCTCTAAAACCAAGAGTTTCTGAGATATTCCCAGAAAACTATTTTCATTTAATAAATTAATGTAGGAATGCAAGCCAGTAACCATGACAACAGTGTCTCAAAAAGGTACATCCAACTTTCCATCTATTTCTGCAAGAAGTAATGCCACTCCATTTATTAAATTTCTGTGAAAGTTTGCAAATGGCTATAAGGTTATCACGGAACCAACAAAAACTGTAAAATTCATCAATGCGCTTAAGGGGGTCAAGAGGTACCCTGGATTTTTTCACAAGACTTAAACGTGCGATGTGTCGTAGAGAAGGTCTTTTATATCTTCAAACAGCAACATCATTTTAACAAATTCCTGAATTGAAATAGTTTATTTTTTATTTTATTGTTTTGCTTTTAGGAATTTGGGCCATTGGAGGCTAAAAAACCTGAATTTTCATGCACCAAAAGCCTTTATAATTTATTAATGAGGTCTTCCTCTGGATGCGCGCTTGACACAACAGTGTGAGTCAATTTTTATGTGACGTGAATTGCATTTCGTCTACGAGGTTTTCAATTTTATTTTCACGTCAGGAAGTACACGTTAGGTAAATTAGTTTCAGAGCATATTTCAACTAATCATTTATCTTTGTCGACAAACAGGTTCCAAGCCCCTAACCATTGCAACAGCAGCTCAAATGATTACGTTTGGTCATTAATAACGACGACCGTTCGAAGAATGGGTACTTCTGCTAGTCTCTATATATATAAGAATGAAAGTTTGTCTGTTTTTTCTGAATTTCTACGGAAATTTGCGTTATTTACGCGTTTTAGACTGTTTTATGACGGATGCGCGCGAAAATGAAATTTTTGTCTGTCTGTCTGTCTGTTTGTTTGTCTGTGGACATTTTTTTGTGTCCTTATAACTCGAGAACGGCTGAGTGGATCAACGTAAAATTTGGTACAGATATCCTTCAGAGGCAAGACACCAATCATTGATGTAATCCTTCTCTGTACCTCTCATAAAAGGGGGCCTACCCCCTTAAAATACATGCTGAAATAGGCGTAGAAGGGCGAGACAAAGCTCATTTTCAGCCCCTCAATGTGAGAAACCACATTTTAAGGCCCTAAAACCAATAGTTTTTGAGATATTCCCAGAAAATTAATTTCATTTAATACAATAATGAAAGGAAGTTAGCCGGTAACCATGGCAACAGAAATTCATAGGTCCATCTATTGCTGTAATATAAGACGCAATACAATTCCATTTATTACTTTACTGAGATAGTTTGCAAACGGCTAGAAGGTTATAACGGAACCAAACTAAGCTATACAATTCATCAATACATATAATGCGCTTAAGGGGGTCAAGGGGTACTCTAGATTTTTTTCACGCGATTTACACGTGCTGGTGTGCTACGGAAGGTCTATCCCTATATTGTTATATTATTATTATAATTAATATTATTATTACACTACGGAAAGGAAGACCCCAGAGGACTGGAAAAAGGGAATAATTGTCCCGATCTTCAAGAAAGGTACTAGAACAGAATGCAGAAACTAACGGGGAATAAAACTGATGAGTCATTGTGCAAAGATATTTGAGAAAGTTTTGGAAAGGAGAATTAGGACAAGGATAAAAGGAGGGATGAGGGAAGAACAACATGGCTTCAGAGCAGGAAGGTCCACAGTGGATTTGATTTTTGCTGTAAGGCAGTTACAAGAACAGAACTATGAGTATGGAACAATCTAATAATGGCCTTCCTGGACATTGAGAAAGCATATGACAGTGTATGCAGAAACAAAGTATGGAAGTCCCTGGAGGATAGAGGAGTAGAAAAATGGACTATAAGGAGGATAAAGGAGATGTACAAAAGAAGCGTGAGCTGTGTGAAAGTGGGAGGATAGAGATCGGAACGGGATGGAACAGAGAAACGGCCTGAAACAAGGAAGTGCACTGGCACCGTTACTTTTCATTGTGGTGATAGATGACATAATGACCCGAGTGGCACAAGTAATTGGGGAAGGAAAGATGAAAGCAATGGTGTTAGCGGATGATTTGATGATTTGGGGAAACAAGGAGGAGGAGGTACAGGAACAGTTGGACGTGTGGGGAGGAATAAGACAAGGATATGGGATGAAATTTAGCATAAATAAGAGTGAGATGGTGATCACAACAAGGAAGAAGGAAAGAACCACAACGGGAATAACAATTGGTGGGGAACAGCTGAAGAAAGTGGAGAGTTTCAAGTATCTGGGAAGCCTGATACAAGATAATGGAAGAAACTATAGAGAAAAAATGAGCGGGGGAGACGGGCAGAAGCATTCCGGAGGAGTGTGAGAAGCATGTTATGGAGCAAGGATGTCCCTCAGAACAGAAAAAAGATCATATATTGGACGTACTATGCCCCTATCCTGACGTATGCCTCGGAGACCTGGGCTATGAAAGGAAGGGAGAAGAGCAAAATACAGGCCAGTGAGATGAGCTTCTTGAGAAGCAGTATTGGAGTTACAATGATGGACAGAATAAGAAATGAGAGGACCAGAGAATTAATAAAGGAGGAACCATTACGGGATGGTATAGAGAAATCTAGACTTAGATGGCATGGACATGTAAAACGAATGGAGGATAAGAGGATACCCAGGAGGATACACGAGACGAAGTGGGAAGGAAAGAGACCGAGAGGAAGACCGAGAGGCAGGTGGCTGAAAGGGATGGAAGAAAGCGTGAAGAAGAGAGGAGAAGACTGGACAGGGGTGGAAGCTGAGAGATGGTGGGAAGACAGAAGACGTTGGAGTGGCCTGTGTTCCAAACAGACCCGGCCAACGGCTGGAAACTGTGCAAGAGGATGATGATGATGATACTACGGCCTACAACGACCAGAGAAAGCTCATTTTCAACCCCTTGGTGTCAGAAAAAAAACCTCGGGGCCCCTAAACAGTCGTAAAGGGTCCCCGGAAACTACATTTTAATGCTCTAAAACCAAGAGTTTCTGAGATATTCCCAGAAAACTATTTTCATTTAATAAATTAATGTAGGAATGCAAGCCAGTAACCATGACAACAGTGTCTCAAAAAGGTACATCCAACTTTCCATCTATTTCTGCAAGAAGTAATGCCACTCCATTTATTAAATTTCTGTGAAAGTTTGCAAATGGCTATAAGGTTATCACGGAACCAACAAAAACTGTAAAATTCATCAATGCGCTTAAGGGGGTCAAGAGGTACCCTGGATTTTTTCACAAGACTTAAACGTGCGATGTGTCGTAGAGAAGGTCTTTTATATCTTCAAACAGCAACATCATTTTAACAAATTCCTGAATTGAAATAGTTTATTTTTTATTTTATTGTTTTGCTTTTAGGAATTTGGGCCATTGGAGGCTAAAAAACCTGAATTTTCATGCACCAAAAGCCTTTATAATTTATTAATGAGGTCTTCCTCTGGATGCGCGCTTGACACAACAGTGTGAGTCAATTTTTATGTGACGTGAATTGCATTTCGTCTACGAGGTTTTCAATTTTATTTTCACGTCAGGAAGTACACGTTAGGTAAATTAGTTTCAGAGCATATTTCAACTAATCATTTATCTTTGTCGACAAACAGGTTCCAAGCCCATAACCATTGCAACAGCAGCTCAAATGATTACGTTTGGTCATTAATAACGACGACCGTTCGAAGAATGGGTACTTCTGCTAGTCTCTATATATATAAGAATGAAAGTTTGTCTGTTTTTTCTGAATTTCTACGGAAATTTGCGTTATTTACGCGTTTTAGACTGTTTTATGACGGATGCGCGCGAAAATGAAATTTTTGTCTGTCTGTCTGTCTGTTTGTTTGTCTGTGGACAATTTTTTGTGTCCTTATAACTCGAGAACGGCTGAGTGGATCAACGTAAAATTTGGTACAGATATCATTCAGAGGCAAGACACCAATCATTGATGTAACCCTTCTCTGTACCTCTCATAAAAGGGGGCCTACCCCCTTAAAATACATGCTGAAATAGGCGTAGAAGGGCGAGACAAAGCTCATTTTCAGCCCCTCAATGTGAGAAACCACATTTTAAGGCCCTAAAACCAATAGTTTTTGAGATATTCCCAGAAAATTAATTTCATTTAATACAATAATGAAAGGAAGTTAGCCGGTAACCATGGCAACAGAAATTCATAGGTCCATCTATTGCTGTAATATAAGACGCAATACAATTCCATTTATTACTTTACTGAGATAGTTTGCAAACGGCTAGAAGGTTATAACGGAACCAAACTAAGCTATACAATTCATCAATACATATAATGCGCTTAAGGGGGTCAAGGGGTACTCTAGATTTTTTTCACGCGATTTACACGTGCTGGTGTGCTACGGAAGGTCTATCCCTATATTGTTATATTATTATTATAATTAATATTATTATTACACTACGGAAAGGAAGACCCCAGAGGACTGGAAAAAGGGAATAATTGTCCCGATCTTCAAGAAAGGTACTAGAACAGAATGCAGAAACTAACGGGGAATAAAACTGATGAGTCATTGTGCAAAGATATTTGAGAAAGTTTTGGAAAGGAGAATTAGGACAAGGATAAAAGGAGGGATGAGGGAAGAACAACATGGCTTCAGAGCAGGAAGGTCCACAGTGGATTTGATTTTTGCTGTAAGGCAGTTTCAAGAACAGCACAGTGAGTATGGAACAGATCTACTGATGGCCTTCCTGGACATTGAGAAAGCATATGACAGTGTATGCAGAAACAAAGTATGGAAGTCCCTGGAGGATAGAGGAGTAGAAAAATGGACTATAAGGAGGATAATGGAGATGTACAAGGGAAGCGTGAGCTGTGTGAAAGTGGGAGGGAGAGATCGGACTGGGTGGAACAGAGAAACGGCCTGAAACAAGGAAGTGCACTGGCACCGTTACTTTTCATTGTGGTGATGGATGACATAATGACCCGAGTGGCACAAGTAATTGGGGAAGGATAGATGAAAGCAATGGTGTTAGCGGATGATTTGATGATTTGGGGAAACAAGGAGGAGGAGGTACAGGAACAGTTAGACGTGTGGGAAGGAATAATACAAGGATATGGGATGAAATTTAGCATAAATAAGAGTGAGATGGTGATCACAACAAAGAAGAAGGAAAGAACCACAACGGGAATAACAATTGGTGGGGAACAGCTGAAGAAAGTGGAGAGTTTCAAGTATCTGGGAAGCCTCACACAAGATAATGGAAGAAAGGATAGAGAAATAAATGAGCGTGGGAGACAGGCAGAAGCATGTTATGGAGCAAGGATGTTCCTCCGAACAGCAAAAAGATCATGTATCGGACGTTCTATGCCCCTATCCTGACGTATGCCTCGGAGACCTGGGCTATGAAAGGAAGGGAGAAGAGCAAAATACAGGCCAGTGAGATGAGGTTCTTGAGAAGCAGTATTGGAGCTACAAAGATGGACAGAATAAGAAATGAGAGGACCAGAGAATTAATAAAGGAGGAACCATTACGGGATGGTATAGAGAAATCTAGACTTAGATGGCATGGGCATGTAAAACGAATGGAGGATAAGAGGATACCCAGGAGGATACACGAGACGAAGTGGGAAGGAAAGAGACCGAGAGGAAGACCGAGAGGAAGACCGAGAGACAGTTAGCTGAAAGGGATGGAAGAAAGCGTGAAGAAGAGAGGAGAAGACTGGACAGGGGTGGGAGCTGAGATGGTGGGAAGATAGAAGACGTTGGAGTGGCCTGTGTTCCAAACAGACCCGGCCAACGGCTGGAAACTGTGCAAGAGGATGATGATGATGATACTACGGCCTACAACGACGAGACAAATCTCATTTTCAGCCCCCTGGTGTCAGAAAAAAAACCTCTGGGCCCCTAAACAGTCGTAAAGGGTCCCCGGAAACTACATTTTAATGCTCTAAAACCAGGAGTTTCTGAGATATTCCCAGAAAACTAATTTCATTTAATAAACTAATGTAGGAATGCAAGCCAGTAACCATGACAACAATGTCTCAACAAGGTACATCCAACTTTCCATCTATTTCTGCAAGAAGTTATGCCACTCCATTTATTAAATTTCTGTGAAAGTTTGCAAATGGCTATAAGGTTATCACGGAACCAACAAAAACTGTAAAATTCATCAATGCGCTTAAGGGGGTCAAGAGGTACCTTGGATTTTTTCACAAGACTTAAACGTGCGATGTGTCGTACAGAAGGTCTATTATATCTTCAAACAGCAACATTATTTTCAAAAATTCCTGATTTGAAATACTGTAGTTTATTTTTTATTTTATTTTTTTGCTTTTAGGAATTTGGGCCATTGGAGGCTAAAAAACCTGAATTTTCATGCAGCACAAGCCTATATAATTTATTAAAGGGGTCTTCCTCTGGATGCGCACTTGACACAACAGTGTGGGTCAGTTTTTATGTGACGTGAATTGCATTTCGTCTACGAGGTTTTCAATTTTATTTTCACGTCAGGAAGTACACGTTAGGTAAATTAGTTTCAGAGCATATTTCAACTAATCATTTATCTTTGTCGACAAACAGGTTCCAAGCCCCTAACCATTGCAACAGTAGCTCAATTGATTACGTCTGGTTATTAATACCGACGACCGTTCGAAGAATGGGTACTTCTGCTAGTATTACCATAAATAGAGGTGTTTTATGAGACTCTTAAGGACAGATAGGAAAATTAGTTTCTTAAGCAACTTATTAGAAGAGAAGTATTTTTTAGCCTTGGCTACATGTTTACACACTTCCGTGTTTCTTGACCGCGTAGCCTATGATGTGTATACGTAGGAGGGCGTAGGCTACCTTAGATTGAGTACGACCGGATTTTGTTGAATAGAGCTTAGAAAGGTTGGCCTAATTTCCTCTTCCTTTTGTTTAATATGATTGATGGTCTCTCGTAATGGCGCCTAAGTTGAAACAGTGTTGTCAGTCTGAGTGTTGGACATGCCCACGGAAGTGCCCACGCCTTGCTGATTGCAGCCTTGGCGCCACGTCATTTACCTTCCCCCATAAGCCCATTGAAATTCCATAAACAAACTTGGATACGCCACAACCTGTACCTCTTTCCGCCAATGTAAACGATGGACGTGACAGGAAAACATGACAAGAGACGCGTCTTCAGGCTCGATAAGCTTTGCGCAAACCGCTAATTTCTCTCCGACAGGATGTCATTTGAAACACCCAATTTACTTAAAGGAATTGTGTAGTAGTAGGATACCACGGGTTCGACTCCCGACTTTATCAATAATTTTTAGAAACTGACGCGGGGCCTGGAAAGGTTGTTGTTGTTGTTTATTATTTAGGGACCTTGTGCCATCATGGTCATGTAGCCCCGTGTACTTACAAGTGTGGGGAATTTGTCTTATAATCTGTGTCATTGTGACGGTTGTATTAGTGAGTGAATTTGTAATTCAGATCTCCCCCAGGGGCTCACATCTAGTGGGACGTGGGTTGACGACCACGGGGCCCCAGCTGAGTCCGGCATTGCTTCCACTTACTTGTGCCAGGCTCCTCTCTGTCTTCTTTGCTGTCGACCTCACTTGGTCAACTCTTGTTCCCCTCCAACCCCGACGGTATTAGGGTATCCGAGGCCTAGGGAGTCTCTTCCTTTCCCGCCTTAATTGGCCCTTGGCTCATCTTTTCTGATTCCCTCCTTCTGCGAGTGGTCAGCCTTCTTTTTCTTTTCATGTTATCTCCTACCTTCTGCTCAAAGTCCTCGAAGAGGCTGGGTGTATGTAGCCCCACCACTTATGGTGCACCCTAGATAATGCTACACCCTCAAGGGCTCACGGCTGGTGAGTTCGGAAGTTGGCGACCCCGAGGGATTCCTGAGCTGGGTCCGTTTACCCCTTTTGTCCCTTACCTTTGCGGCGGACCCTCTCCTCTTTCACTTTCCTATCTGCCTTTCATAGCTCTCCTTCCTACCAAGTCCCTCAATCCGCATTCTTCGAGGATTGAGGGCATTTCTTTTCCTCCTGTCCTTTATTTGCCTTATTCTCCTTTATTTTCCATTTCTTCTTCTAGTATGTAGGTTAGTAGTTAGTTTTAGTTTTAAGTTTGCATTTCATTTTCATCTTCACGATCACCCAAACCATCAGGGGCCGATAACCTAGATGTTAGGCCCCTTAAAACAACAATTATCATCATCATCGTAATTCAGATTAGGATGTGGAAGGAGGCAGCCGTGGCCTTATATTAACGAACCATCCCGGATATTTGTCTGGAGTGGAAGTGGGAAACCCACGCAAAACCACTGACAAGATGGCACGAACAGTGCTCTTGGCCAACATGGCCGGTTGGATTATTTATACACTTATTAACACAGAAGGGCACACTGGTGTTGACCGACTGAAGAGCAATTAAGAAAATGGATTTCAAAGGCAATACTAAAAATGGCTTCTAACACAAAGTTCCAGTGAGAGTTAGGACATTCACCCTTATCTCGACATGGTTTGAGCTTCTGAGAAATAGCATGTGCTGCAGGAAGTTGCCAAACTCGATTGCGTACCACTTGGAAATTTTGCCGCAACAACCGCATCGTATTAGAAGCCACACAGGATGACAGACTTAGAAGGACCCCACGGCGTAGCTGTGCGCGTTGAATCACTCATCGAGACTGTGATAGGGAGCTGCAACTAAACCGGAGGTCGGAGGTTTGAATCCCGGCGCTGATAGTGACTATCCTGAGAGTGGTCTTTCCCCCTTATTTTTCACACTCTCTCCTGGCAAATTTACGGGATAGTATAGCTGCAATGGACCGACAGCGGTAGCTACACTCGATAACGTGCAGCTCTAGGTCATGGGGCCAAGCTCTCCACGGACTTGGTAGACGTGGGTTCGAGCCCCTCCGTCAGCCGTCCTTGAAATGGTTTTCCGGAGTGTCCCATTTTCAACTCCAGGCAAATGCTGGGCGTTACCTTCCTACAGGTCACGGCCCGTTAATTCCACATCCTTACCCAATTTCATCCACCATCATTCATTTAATCTCACATTAACTCCTCTCATGAGGTTGTGTTAGGATGGGTATCCGGCCGTAAAAACCATCCACCACAAAGACTTTCCTCGCATCTCATCCCCGATCCCGTTGGAAAACGGGAATGATAAGGGGCAGACATACAGTATAGCTGTGACGGACAACGCATCCCCAGTACGGGGCTTTTCATCAACCAAAATCCTGCTCCTCAGTCCCACCCACGTAATCACGAGTATTTATTGTCAGGAACCTGTCCCTGGACACCAGATGTCTTGAGCGGCGGGGAAACTCACAATAGCATAGCTGTCACATTTTGCGTAGTTGTTGATGATGATTATTTAGGAGATTTGTAGCACTGTGATGTCTGTCACCTTCTCAAACCTCACTTGACTTACAAATGCACACAGTAATACATGCATCACACTAAGAAAGGATATCAGACAAATTCCACACACACACAAGTACCCGAGGCTACATGATCCCGATGTCGCAAAGCCTCTAAATAAATCAACATCTCAACAACCTCGTGAAAGAATCCAGCCACTTGTAAATTGATGGAAGATTAATTGCATGCCGCTGAGACTCCGTTAGCCGATGGAACTATACAATGATACAGTGATGGGATTCTGGGTTGATTCCTGCGGCATTATTGACATCGGGTTACGCAAAATCCACCCTGAAGAGAATCTCTAATGTGCCAGTATACTAACGCGATCCGTTTGCTTTTGAGCTAACTACGCCTGGATTCGATCCCGCAACCTAGAGCTTAACAGGTGAGAGCCATACCACTGCACCAAACTGAGAAGAGATGGCTTCGATAAAAACCTCTGCCATTCTACAAGTTTTCTTTCAGGGCTTCTCATTTCTACACCAGGAAAATGCTGAGCTCGTTTTTAAATTAAGGCCATGGCCACCTCCTTCCCAAACCAGCACTAATGACAAGTAGGCCTAAACACACTTCTAAACAAGCCTCAATAAAACAGGTTATCGGAGAAGATTACACAACTACACATGGAGCTGCTGATCACGATGTCCAAAATGTCCAGAATCAGTAACAACAATCTATTTCATACTACCTTGAGGGGCGTGGTAGCGCAGCGTTCAGGCTGTTTGCCTCTCACCAAGGTGAGATGCATGTGAGATTTTCGAAGTGAAATGCAATGTCCTGTGGTTCGGATTCCTTGAAAAAAAAAAAGAGGTCCTGTGGCTCATGATCACGAGATTAACGGTCACGTTACACTACAAGCTTCCTTCCTTTATACCCTACTTCCTCGTAAATATTTATTTCTTCGGGCCCGCTCTCATTGAAGTTTCCCCACCTCGGTCGTTAACCCATGTCCAGACCCTTGACTAATTGCTTTGTATGCTAGGCTTTGGCCCGAAAGGTTCGGGATTCGATTCCCGGCTGGGCCAAATTATTTTAATGTCCTGAGTTTAATGCCCCCGGCTCGGGGACTGGGTGTTTGTGACGTCTTAAAAATATATAGAAAATGAATAACTGGTAATCAGAAAAAATAAATTGAAAAGAACATCAATAAAAAATATAAGAAAATATATTGTATATGAAAAAGAAACGCGTACGTACAGTCAGCGCGTCAGGAGAGGTCAGCTGGGATTGAACTTGAGGTGCCTTCCCGCGTACCGTATACCACGCATTCGAAAAACATCAGGTCACATACCTGCTTTACTCAGTCAACGCATTCCTTCTTTATTTGTACTCTGTGCTCATTTAAAAATAAGCAGAAAGCCATGTGAATATGTTGACAGTAGAAAGAGAACAATACATACTTGAAGCCCGATGAACTAAAGTCGAACTGAAACCCCGAAAAAATGCGAACTACAAGCTTTCTGTCCTTTGTCACACTGGCTGTGGAAGTTAGCCGCACTTCAAGTTGCTGACAAGGGAAGTATTAGGTAAGACAGGTCGAAACCTATCTTGAAACTTTGTGGGCGCCACCAGATTGAACTGCAAGGCTCCGAAATCATTTGGCGAATCTCCCATATAAATCAATGGGAAGTAGCGAGTACCGTACATGTTGGAAGGGACAGCCCTGATGGCCCAAGCACTCAAGGCCAATGGGAAGCAGCCGCACGCTCCAGTCAGCATAAACGCCCTGCCTCGCTACAACTCTGAATGCCGCAGGGATGTCCAGAACAACCAGCTGTCATGCCTGTGTACTAGGATGTCAGGTACGATTTTGGAGCCTTGCAGTTCAATCTGATGGCTGATTTTCCGCACGTTGTCCTCTTATAGTACAGCGATTGCGTCCACAAAGTTTCAAGATAGGTTTTGACCTATCTTACCTGATACTTCCATTGTAAGCTCAAGCACCATGCAGGAGGTACGAGCAACCGATTGCCGGTATATTTAGGTCAGGAAATGAATGTCTGCGCATGCGCACAGCCGAAACCCCCGCACCCCGTTTAGACTTGTCGAACTGACTTCTCCTGGCGCACAGACAATAAGTGTGTAGTGAATTTGTCTAATAATTTTATTAATGCAGCCAATGGCCATGTACTTTTCTTTTCAGGACGGATCGGGGAAGGGATATTGGAAGAAAATCGGCCGTGGACCTATTGAAAGGAACCGTCTCGACCTTTGCCTGGTGGTGAAAATGGGAAACCACGAAAACCAGTTTCAGGACGGCTGAGGTGGGATTTGAACCCACGCTCAAGATGCCAGCAGACCACGAGGTAGCGCATTAGAGCTCTCGGCCACCGCAGCCGGTTTTTGTCTAATAACCTGTGTTTTTGTTTTGGGTAACTGTAATTTTAAACGTAATACCAGGATGTGATTGGGTTAGGTGTCTTAGGACCTGGAAAAAGATACCATCCTTGAAGTTGCTGGAGTTCAGTAGGAGTGGGATATCCACAAGGATGACGCTGTCAGCTCTGGGGAGACCCGGCCTTGAGTCCTAAAGCTTGACTTGACACGCTCGGCTAAGTTGCTTGGTGAATGTGGAGGTAAAATGCATAGACATTAACCATATATTATTATTGTTATCGTATCAGAAACATGTTACACAAATACAAAATATTTCATTAAATACAATTAGACCAGAACTTGGCAACTTGTAGTGCATTCTCTGAGGCTAGGTGTAGATCCTCCGTTGTGCAGGAGGTTGGACACATACGACATTGAATCATGTGGTTAACAGTCTGATCTTCTCCGCAATCACACTTGATGTTTCCGTCTTTAGCTTAGTTCCATCTTACCATATTAGCCCTTGATTTGCTGACTCCTGATCTCAACCTATTTAGGAATTTCCATGTCATCCATGCCTCGTTATGACCCGGTGGTAAAGTTTCAGATGGTGTTGTACAGCCACCAGGAAGAAGACCTTTAGCTTTCCAAGATTGTAGTCTAACATTTTTCTCGGTGGTTGTGAGTTCCTTTTATGTTTTTAGGAAATTCTTCCTAGATTTCAGTCTTGGTGTGTGTAATTCGTACTCATATAACGGATGAGTTCTTTCATCCTCCACCTTCTTCCTTTTCTTGTTCGCTGTTATTTCTCATCGAACAGAAAGTGGTGCTATCCCGGCGAGGTGGTAAAGCCATTCAATTGGAGTGGATTTGAGACACCCAGTTATTATTCTGCACGTATCATTTAGAGCCACATCCACCTATTTGGCATAAGCTGAGTTATACCAAACAGGACATGCGTACTCTGGGGAGGAATAACATAATGGACATTAAGCATTATGAATATGGTATTAGAGTTTATCCGTGTTTAATGTGGAGGTATAAAAGCGCTGCATGATGACGTTTGGAAAACAAGACAGGAGGAAGTGGCTTGGAGACAAGGTGAAAGGTTTTTATCGCTGTGGAACAGGAGTAGATAGAAAAAGCAGAGAGCACTTGGTTTACGATAACAACACAGCTGAGTGCTACCGGATATGGTGACATCACCGTGACGATAACCACACGGTTCCACACAAACCTGCTCTCTCATTGGGTATGGTGTTAACCCATTATGTTTATAGTGGCTAGCATTCTTGGCTGTCACCACAGTGGCCTGGCTTTGATTTGCATCTTGAGGCAAAACTGAGAAGAGGTGGGTTCGATTCCCATCTCAACCATCCTTGGAGTGGTTCTCCGTGATTTCCTACTACAGATGTCACAGTAACACAGGTAATCAGACAAATAACCAATTACACGGGGCTAAATGAATACAATGTCGTAACAACAACGTTATGGCTAAAGGACAGAACTATATTTTTAAATCGCTTGACTTGTTTTCTTATGTTTGTTTCGTTTCAAGATTCCGTTTTGTATGTCTTTTGATTTAGTAGTAGTTCCGTGAAAAACTATACAGCCTATTTTCATATATCCTACATAGGCCTATGTTAATTGCCTGTATCAAGGTACTAAATGTCAATTTGATTGCTGTAATAGATTCGTAGATATTGAGAACCGTCCAAATATTTCGGATGGTCGACATGTTGGATTGTTATATATATAGCCCTTAGAGTTATGTATTATTACATGAAGATTATTGTGTAGGTGTATTATTCAAACTTCAATCACATGATTAGGACACAAGAAATAATAAAAACGAGATTTAAAAAAATCGCACAGTGGCTATCATGTGGTTATGAAAACAATTGAAAGAAATTAGATGCCAGTGGATTAAAATTTATGTAAGCATAAACCGTACCAAGTTTCACTGCACTCGGATGGTTAAATCGCGAGAAACGCCCATTTAAATATTTACATTTCGCGTCACTGCCATGTTGGATTTGTGCTAACCAGGTTATTTAAAGTCCCATAGGCGAATAATTAATCTACGTACAAAATTTCAGTTAGATTGCTGTCATAGATTAATAGATATTGAGAACCGTCTAAATATTTTGGATGGTCGCCATGTTGGATTTTATTTTTTGTAGGCCATAGAGTAATGTACTATTAGATGAGGATTATTGCATAGGTTCATTATTCAAACGTTGACTTCGATCGCATGATTAG
Organism: Meconema thalassinum; assembly: GCA_946902985.2. Classification (NCBI taxonomy): domain Eukaryota; kingdom Metazoa; phylum Arthropoda; class Insecta; order Orthoptera; family Tettigoniidae; genus Meconema; species Meconema thalassinum. Next base: position 494,455,644 of record OX336391.1, read on the forward strand.
GACACAAGAAATAAAAACGTAATTTTAAAATTTCGCTCAGCTGCCATCTTGAAGATATGTGCACACAATTGAACTAAATTAGATGTCCGTGCATTACAATGTGTATAAACATTTGCTGTGCCATGTTTCACTGCGTTCGGATGGTTAAATCGCGAGAAAATTCTATTTAAATGTTTCAAGTTCGCTTGGCCACCATGTTCGTTTTGTAGTTAACAGGTTTTTAAGAGTCACATAATTGAACGTCTAGTAGTGCCCTTTATCACCGTACAACATTTCAGGATGGTATCCGTAATAGTTTCGGAGATATAAAATGCCGGTGAAATATTTCGTACAGCCGCCATGTTGGATTGGTAAGTCGTAATAAAATTTGATGGGCACGGGGTCGACCAAAATAGTACTATGCCTTTACCGAGTTTCATTGAAATCGCTCCAGCCATTGAGATTTCATTAGGGGGGAGGGGGGGGGGCGGGTGGGATGCGCACCCACACACACACATACACATGGACAAAACGTGACCTCAGAAGACTATAGGCTAAAAATGAGGAAAAAGTAGACTTATGAGACCGATCTGGGCAAATGTGTGTCTGTCTGTCCTTCTGTCTGTCCTACAAACTCCTAAACGGCTGCCCCTATCGACACCAAATTTGGTATGCGTAAAGATCTATACTTGAATATCTCACGGCCAGATTTAAAAGTGACGTCAGTGCTACGAACTGCTAGGAAGTCGCAATGGAAATTTGAGCTCCATGTTGGATATCACGGAAGATATGCATGGGAGCTACTCCAAAATTGACACACATATAGATAATAATAGTTCAGTTTAATATCCAGGAGGCCATACATGACAGTGTAGCCAACATGATTCTACGGCTGCTAATAAGTCATATCGTTATATGCATGTAACTTCCATACTATCAATTCGATTTCAACCAAATTTCGTATGTACTATGTGTACCGTAACAGAGATGACTATCCCTCTCACCAAGGCGGTCCGGGTTTGATTCTCGGTCATTGCATGTGAGATTTTCGAAGTGAAATGCCATGTCCTGTGGTTCGGATTCCACGTAAAAAGGAGGTCCCGTGGCTCATGATCTCGAGATTAACGGTCACGTTAAACTACAAGCTTCCTTTTCAGAGATGACTATGCGTATTATTAAGGTCAACCAGGGCTGCCAACTGTTAATAATTGATATCTCTATTGTTTTAATCTTAATTCCAATATATCAGAAAGTATGCAAGCCAACAGCTTTAAACTTTCTACACGTATTGTACCTGGCATTCTAGAATAATTTGGAATAACTGATACATGTCAGTGTTGCCAACATGATTCTAAGCCTGCTGATAGGCCCAATTTTTAAATACTTGTAACTTATATACTATCAATTGGATTCCAACCAATTTTCTTATGTACTATGTGTACCATAATATATGTATATCACCATGCATATTCTTAAGACCAACCAGAGCTGTCAACTATTAATAAACGCCCTCTCTCTATTGTTTTACCCCAATATCAATATATCAGAAAGTATACAAGCCAATAGCTCTAAACTTTGCACACGTATGGTATCTGACATTCTAGAATAATTTGGAGTAACTAATATACGCCAGTGCGGCCAACATGATTGATTCTAACCCTGCTGATAACTTATATACCAACAAATGGATTTCGGCAAAAATTGGCACAGTAATAGATCATAATATTTAAGATTAATTCTGAGCAACACATGCATGGCATTGTTTCCAACATGATTTTACACGCGCTGATAGGTACAATGTCTAACTGCTTGTAACGTCCATGCTATTCATTGGACTTCAACCAAATTTTGTATGTGCATTGTGTACCTTAAGAGATGGAACTAAGAATATATTCAGTCTGCAGGGCTGCCAACTATAGTGCTCTATTAGACTACCCTATTTCAGGTATATTTCAAACTAGTTAAAACTTTCATTACTACCAATTTAATTTCGTCATTATTCTAGATAGGTCTATATAGATTTATCATTGGCACGAATCTTAAAATTTTAAGAAAAGTAGGCTCTTTAGTTCGTCACGGAAGTACTTGTTTTGATAAACATAAGATGGTGGCTGTGCAAATTTTTTAAATTAAGCTTTTATTTCTTGAGTCCTAATCATGCGATCAAAGTGAACGTTTGTGTAATGGACCTACGGAATAATTTTCATCCAATGATACTTAACTCTATGGCCTACATAATATAAAACAATCTATCATGGCGATCATCCAAAATACTTAGACGGTATCAAGCAGCATTTTCTTTTAAATGCAGCTCTACTTAGGATATACTCTAGCCACATTGAACGTACAGAATTCCAAAAATAGTCAAAACAATGGAAACAGGAGGAAGAACGAAAGATTGAAGGAAAGAAAGGCAGAAGGATGGCCGACAAACGAATTACTCTCTTGCATAAATTTGCTTAAGATGACGGTTATCCCTTCCCGTCTTTATGGAACACGTTGCAATGTTTGATGGATGACAACATTTTAGCGCAGTCAGAATCCGGTTCTTGCAGGGACACCTAGTCCATTGCCTATAAAATACAGGTATTTTAATACGGCCCTCTTTCTTAATTGCGTAAGTGGCTTTACCAGTGCTTCTATGCAATTTTGTTTTCAGAATAATGAAATGATTGGTCATTACGAAACTGCTTATCAGCAAGAAGGCGTAACTAATATTATTGCACATTGCATTAACGTACCAGGGGAATTTTATTTTTGCTCTTATAAACACAAAATCTAATCCGTTCGGAAGAGATAAGACAACATGGCTTGTACGCACAGATAATAGTTATTCTTGTTGTTGTTGCTAATTGATTGGGACATCTTGATCATCAGCCCTGTGTAGTTGGTTGTGTACTGAACTTGTCTGATAACCTGTATTTCTGTGGTGACTGTAGTAGTGTGTGTAACCTTATTAGGGACAGGAATTGTGTAGGCCTATGTGTTACGAGAATTGTACAAGGTACTATCCCGGCATTTGCCTGGATGGAGTGTGGAAAAAACACATTCAGGATGGCCACTGCCAGAACCGGGATTTGAACTTGTGATCTCCAAGCTTTCTGAAGCTGCGCGAGTGCCCGTGGTGAACAATTCGAAGATTTAGGAATAATGTACACAAACGAACATTAACATAACTGAAACTACAGAACTGGAATCACAAAAATAACCCTATTTGACGGAGCGCCAATGTGACGTATCCGCTACTTTTGTATTGTTGAACTAGGGTGAATGTGGAATCTGTCTGATAACCTATGTCATTGTTGTGGCTGTAGAAATGTGTGTATTTGTTATTGAGACTATGGTTTAGGTAGGAGGTGGTTGTGGCTTACCATCCTGATATCGCCTGCAGTAGAAGTGGGAAACCACGTAGAATCACTTTTAGGATGTTTGAGGTGATAATTGAACCGACTTATTATCAGCTGTGCCTTACAAGGCTAAGTCAACTCCGTTCCAGCTCTCAGACCAGAATTAAATTTCTAGGCGGAGCTGGAAATCGAACCAACACCTCTGCTGTGACAGCTAAGAATGCTTGTCACCATGCCACGTGATGAACAACTCTTTGTATTCATTATTACTTCCAGCGTATACTTATGCCCTATTAATAAGTTTTCAGTTTCATGATATTTAGGTAGTAGGGTAAAGTTAAGTAACTCCGTGATACTATTTCTGAAATTTTAGATTTCAGTTGTTTCGATTCATTTCATGTTAAAGAGGAATACCCTATGGAACATTTCTGGCATATATCTTACAAATATTCATAAGTTATTTCAAGGTATTAACTAACAAAATTCGGTAGTAGAAGTAGGTAACGCCGTGATATATAAGTTACTCCGTGATAGTGTTTAAGTTACTCCGTGACAGCATGGTGTTCACCATTCAGTGTGCTTTTTAATCGTGAAAACTAATGTTTAATAAAAGTGTTCAAATCGTATGTAGACTATACGTTTCTATTACCCCATATTGCCCATATTGAAACAATTCACTTCACAGTTTTTTATAGAAAAAACCATATTAAAAATATTCCATTATACATATTTAAGTCTTCTTAGACACTATCAGATTCCTCACACCTATCACACATAAAATAGACATAGGTACCAGACATTCCAAAACTGATAATCAATCCATTCGGATCCATTCTTCCTCTTGGTGTCATCCACCAGGGGAGCCACCTCACGCACCACAACCATCTTCGTCATTGTTCTGGGGTCTGGAATTAGTCCAAGACCGATCTATTGTGTCTGTCTTGACACACTATCTTCACTTCAAATTCAGGTGACAAAACGAATAGCTTTCCAATTTTGGCACGGGTTGCACTTCCTGGATCGGCTGAATATTTTGTACAATAATCCTTTAGTGCACTCCACGGGTTATTAAAACGTCTACTGGCCTTGAATACTGACCATCCTTCTTCCTTCATCGACCTCAATGTTTCTTTTTAAGTGTATCAGCTGTGTAGGAGCAAGCCTCTTTATTCCGTTTTGGAGCCATTTCAGCGTCCAACCTATGAAAAACGCACGTATTGCTAAGCTCACACACCTTGCATGCGAAACACTACATGCATGTAAGTTTTGTATGCGAATGGTCTGCATCTTACCTCTGACTGGTGTTAAAATGAAACTTATACAATGAAACAGCTGTTTATGAAATTAAAATCCACAGCCTGCTTCCAGTCTCCGACCGGGTCAGGAATGGAATGAAAATGAAACAGCTGTTTATAAGAAATTAAAATCTTCACCACAGATTTCACTGGATATGGATCACTTGTTGAAATGTCAACTCTCTGTTAATATATTTTTTTAAACTCATTGAGTTGGTCAAAGATAGAACGCAAGGGCTTACTGGATTCCTGGTTTCTACTGCCATGTGTTGGTAAAAACTTAGACATTTCGGAATTGAACCTACGTAGTGATGGAGGAAATACGCTTTATCACGGTGTTACTTGATATCACGGAGTAACTTGACTCTAACCTAAGTAAGCAATCTAAAATATTGTGAATTACTCTTCATAAAGCTAAATGTTAATGCGTGAGACATTACGGATATCTTTTTTTACGTGTGACCTCTTGAGAGACCGAGTGCAGGTCTTTCTAGTCGACGCCCGTGGGTGACCTGCGCGTTGGGATGAGAGATGGAATGGATGAAGATGAATGAAACTAGGCAATGATGTGGAAGGAAGCGGCCGTGGCCTGTCAGAAGGTACCGTCCCAGCATTTGCCTGGTGTTGAAAATGGGGAAACCACGGAAAACCATTTCAAGAACGGCCGACGGTGGGGCTCAAACCCACGGGTCTACTGAGTCAGCAGAGAGCTTGGCCCCATGACCTAACGCTGCGCTTTAGCAAGCGTAGCCACCACTGTCGATACGGATAAAATTATAATACTATACCTGTCCTCGATTTCAAATAGACTAATGTTAATCAGGAATGGGATTTGTTGGTTATTTTCTTATATCATTGGTAATTTCATGATAATACCTTAATATTTCGTAATGCTTAAATGAATCTATTAAGATGAATACTTGATTTCATCCTCACATCCTCCGTGAAACTACAACTAAAAGATCCACAGTCCGAGTCATCATTCTTATATTTCGTCACGCCCCAGGTGCTTGGCTCTGAATCATTTTAGCCTACTTTCGATTTTTTCAAAAAATGAAAGTAGACATGAGATCTACACAGGGCCACAAAATGTGTGTCTGTGTGTGTGTGTGTGTGTGTGTACTCTGAATGTCTGTCCCCCCTATCAATTCGAACACGGTGAAACCGAAATGAACGAAATTTGGTACAGAGGTAGAACAAGCAAAGGGCACCTCAGAGTAATGTTTTATATTGCCGCCATCTTGATGGAAACATAATGGCGGCCACTCAAATGTTCAAAGTTAAATAAAATTACGACTAACCTAATCATCCTATCTCTACCAAATTTTGCAACAACATATAGTTATATAGCGAGCGTCTTTTGACTAAACTACAAGGTCATCCGCCCAATAGTTTTCAGATGGCGGCCATGTATGTGTGCTACTCGATTCCCCTTATCAATTCAAACACGGTGAAACCGAATTGAACGAAATTTAATACAGAGGTAGCACTAGCAAAGGGCACCTCATATTCATGTTTAATATCCGTATAGCACGTAGTATTTCAACAAGCTACTACAACCAACATTCAATTATACTCCTTGAAAAGGACAAAGAGTTATATCAATACCCATGCATTTAGGAGAAAGTAGGCTATAAGTTCTTTACTGAACACCTTGTTTCTTCTCATTCTATTTTTGCATGCTTTAAGAACTAATGTTTTAATCAAAATACAAATCCAATAATTATTGGAGTAAATGAGCATTGGAGTTAAGAAACATCCTTACTTCTGACTCATTTTTGGTGTTAATTTCTGAATCGGAGTATTTTCGTTCATTCATTTACTTTATTAGCAAATGGGGGTAATTTCCCGGTGGCAAATTGTACACCTAGAGAAAATTACCAACAATAATAGCAATCACACTTAACGTACTCAAGTGGCGATTTGAAAACTATAGTGTGTATTATGTCTGCCCCATATTATTCCCGTTTTCCAACGGGGTCGAGGATGAGATGCGTTGAAAGTATTTATGGCGGATGGTTATTACGGCCAGATGCCCTTCTTGACGCCAACCTACTGAATGATGGTGAATGAAACTGGGCAAGGATGTGGATTGAAGCGGCCGTGGCCTGTCAGAAGGTACCGTCGCAGCATTTGCCTGGAGTTGAAAATGAGGAAACCACGGAAAACCATTTCAAGAACAGATGCCGGTGGGTTTCGAACCCACGTCTACCAAGTCCACGCGGAGCTTGGCTCCATGGCCTAGAGCTGCGTGTTAGCGAGCTTAGCTACCGCTGTCGGTGTTTGAAGACTATAGTTAGTACACAAAATTTCAGTCTTCTCTTATAAACATCAATTTGTTTGCGGAAAGGCTCTAAGTCTGTGGCAGGTAATGAGTTCCAATTATCAATACCGCGTTTAATGAAATAATATTTCCTATAATTTGTACGCTACGGTCGGTTCTTAATTGTATGTAGATGATCAGCCCGGTTATAGGACATAACGTACAACGTCTTGGCCGGCTGATTACCTGCGAAGAGTCAGCTAATGACCTTAAAATATTTAGGAGAGAACATAACGTACCACTTGAAAGAGTGGGAAGTTTTTAGGGTGCATGAAACCCTAACCGCAGGGCCACTTGCTCGGTATTGCTCAATTAATCCTGGTAATAAATACGTGGGTAATAACATAACATAAACTAATGTAAAATATGATAAATTTTTGGGTTCCCATCACACTTTATATAGGCTTTGGACTGGCAAAATGTTTATAAACATTTTAGGGCGTTTAAAATCAGCTGTGGGTAAGCTCTGGTATTTTTTCGTTTTCTTTACTATGTTTTTTTATTATTTATTATTTTTAAATTGTTTTTTGAGGGTTTTATATGTTAGCAAGTTCGTCATGGGATGTTTCAATCCAAGTTCTGCGAATATGAGAGAGATCTCAAGCAAGATTTCAAGTTTCCATTCTCTTTAAACCGCTTCATTATTCTGTCAAGCCGTTCATCATACTTGACATATTTCTTCTTTCTCATTGAACATTCAATGTGCAATTCGTACTTCATCCGTCGAAGTGCGCACATAAACCGCCCTTATTCGTTGTACACAACTCCATGTTACAATACCAAAATGTTTAAAGCCGCACAGTGTGATCGCCACTAGGGCCCGATAACCTAGATGTTAGGCCCTTTAAAACAACAATTATCATCATCATCATCATCATCATCATCATGTGATCGCCACTGTTTTTTTTTTGTCGTGTAGCCTCCTGAGAGGCCGAGTGCAGGTCTTTCTAGTCGACGCCCGTGGGCGACCTGCGCTTCGGGATGAGAGATGGAATGGATGAAGATGAATGAAACTGGGCAAGGATGTGGTAATAAACCTGTAACTGGAATGCCCGTCAGACATCAAGTGGTACGTTTCGTCCGTGGTACGTTATGTCCGGACACCGATCAGCCCTACTCAGGTTAGGTGGGATTTCCCAGACGTTTGATTATGTTTCCCCATGCTGTCCGATTAGTGTAAGTGGTAAACATAGCGTATAGTCTGGATTTCGTTCTTCTGTTTTCCAGAGATTCCCTATGAATTTTGGTGTCTGGGCTAAGATGGCACTGCAAGGATAAATAACGCAAAATATTCCTCCAATGTGTTCCAAAAAATCCAATACTGCACAATTATTCCTTATACGAAATCATAAGACACTTACCTTTCATCTGTCTCCAATTATCTACAGTGAGATAAACACGTCAATTCCGCTGTGATAGAATCACTACAAACCTTTCCCCAACAAGCACAAAGACACAGTCAACCAGTACAAAAGGACAACGTTTAGCGTGGTGGTTTCATATTCTTTTCTGAGATATACCTAACACTACTAGCACGGCTAGATACTGTACTCCGTAGGAAAAATATGAAAAGACACGGATAGTCAGTCTGAAAGACTGGACTTTATATCATTTTAAATTCTAGCAGCCGACAACCAAGAAGGCAGTGCGAGAACAGAGTTTCAAGATTCTATTTTGTTTCTTCACTGCCTACTTGATTGTTCTCGCACTGCCTTCTTGGTACTCGGCTGCTACATCGTAATATGACGTCACAGACCTCAGTGCATTCTAGGTACATTTCGTCCCATCACCGTAACGTAACGCCAGACCTCAGCGTAACGACGAAGTCGACAAGATCATTTAAAATAATAAAATATCCAAGTGGAGCACAATAGTAGCTTCCTAGTCTATATGCCTGCCAGTCAGGCAGATTCTACTACTGTATATCCTCAGCCACTAGCTTCACATGGCCTTCTACTAAGGTATTAATGTAACCAACTGATCATCAACTTATGGCCATAGACTGACAATCTTATTAAAGGCTCAAACCACCACATCAGTAAACGATTGGGAGAAAAGAACAGTATTTGAATGCATTTATTTAAAGCCAGTCAGTTCTCTGGTGTAAATTATTATTTCATTTATTTAAAGACTTTTTTTTTTGTAGTAACGGGGTCTTCTATTTGTGCCTGGCAAAGACATTCTCGTTGTAATGCCTTATGTGAAAAATAAGTTACGTGAACGTGTTTATCTGCACAAAACGTGCTTAAAGTGCAGGGAATCGTGCGCTAGAACAAGTCAAAAGTTTCAAGTAAAATTTCCAGGGAGACCCATTCCTATTAATCGGAAAATAAAACAACTGGCTAAGTAAACAATGAAAATATACATAAGGTCGTTATTTCGTTACTGAAGCTATATTAACCGGAGTAACCGGAAACTTCATAAGGAGATGCCGATTATGTTTGGCAGCGGATGGGGAACATTTTCAACATCTACTGTAAGCATAGTGAGTAAAAAAGCATGTTACTGATGTTAAGCACCGTATTCTGCCGTACATATGTGCGCGCGGTAGCCGGCAACTGAGCCGTCACTGGCGGAGCGCGTGAGTGAGAATGTCCTTGCCAAGCAAAATAGAAGACCCTGTATATTGCTGTGTTCTCTGGATAAGCCCGTATCGGTAGATCACTGCATGACCCTGAGATAATTCAATCATTTGCAAATTTTATAGTAAATTCAAAATAATCAACCAATTAAAGGATACATTTTCAAAATAAACAAGTAAATACATATTTTCATCGTTTCATGCAATGAGATCATTGAACGAGGAAAGGTAGGGTAATAAATAAACTGTATGCCAGAGGTTATAATAATTACACATAATTATTTATTGCATCATATCAGTGAATTCAAAACAATAAGACTTTGATTACAAAGAAATTACATATATTGAAATCATAGTTAAATAATATTTTTCTTTATACACTCAGGCTCTAGTAATGAGATCACTAAAACATTTAAAGGACTAGATATTAAACATAAAAGAGAACAGAACTGCAGAAGACGTTAACACGTTATTTATAACTCATACAGTAAAGAGTTTCTTGATTAATTCAAGTGGACAGAGAATTGCTTTCTATTCATTGCTACGGGATATCGTCCACAGTATTATACCGTATATCAGAGGCTGCCAACTTATTTGGTTACAACCATCCGAGCTTAACTCCATACTTCAAGGCCACAACTCATAAACACCATCAGCATTAAAATCCAAATGCATGCATTCCTAACGTCATAAAATATCTTCAATCACAGGATTTTTAACGGAATTTGAAGATTTGAGTTCTGAAAATCAAACTATTACTAACAGGGCCAGTTTCAATAATAATAATAAATCCGGCATTTATTCAACCCGCCTTGTTAACGTGCGATGAAGACTGACTGATCGAAGGTTTTAAACTAGAGCAGCGTTTCCCAAACTGTGGTATGATCGTACTGCTGCAGTGGTACGCGGTGATTACGAAAAATTAAAAAAAAAATAGATACGTTACGAAAAACATAAAAATATAAAGTATAAAAATTTAAAAACATTGCTATGTTGCCCGAGAGCTTTAAGGCCAAAGATAAGGAGCAGTTTTATGAATTGAATTGTGATTCTGGACTAAGGCAAACTTTTTCAAAAATGGCTCTTGTGAACTTTTGGGTTGAGAGGGGTGCAGACTATGCAGACATAGCTGACAAAGCAGTTAGATTTTACTGCCTTTCAGTTCTTCGTACCTGTGTGAGATTGCATTTTCTTCACTTGTTTATCTCGAGAATACCGGTACCGGAATAGGCTCCTCACAGTGGAAAACGATCTTCGTTTGAGACACAGCAATCTTAAACCAGACATTCCTAAGTTGGCTTCTAATCTTCAAGCTCACCCTTTACACTGAAGTTGTTAGTTGAACTTTGGTTTTTATGTTTAATTATTAAGAGTTCTTTTATTAATATTATTTGTACAGTGTAATTTCTGAATGTTTGATTGAATACTTATTGTAATAAACAATAAAACAACTAGACACAGTTTTTATTATTTGAACTTTAACTCCAACAGTCTAACTCGAACAAACACAATTTACAATCCATCTTTTCGTCTGCTACGTAGTGGTGGTGGTGGTGGTTATAGTTACTATATCTCCCAACCATTAGGTGGTACGCGAGAGATTCTCATCTCTCAAAAAAGTTTGGGAAACACTGGACTAGAGGATAAACTTGAAGATGAAACCGTAATTTTGATCTACATAGAAACATTGTCAGAAAATTTGTAGGGAAGATCACCTCATCATGGATCAGCTTGAACGATAAACTGTGGACTCGTGGCTAACAATCCTGAGATATTCTGTGTTTGGCATACGAGTATGACGAATTCCAATGCCTTTATATATCTATACTGTATCCTCCTTCTACTACATATTTATATTGCCGAGTTTCTCATTTTCGTTAGTGATAACGGGTATTATTATTCATTGAGTTGTGATATAAAGCGGAAGTAGCTTTTCACTCATATCTTACTTAGGCTAGTCATCGTCACTGTCACGTTAAGGAACATGAGAAGCCTTGAATAGATATCATCTGTATGAACTACTGCGACTACATAGGCACAACTCAAATGACTTTAGACTGTGGGACGTTTCATGTACAATGCTGAAAAAATGAGCTGCTATTATGTTTAAAAGTTTCAATCTCAACCTCTGAAACGAGATCTCTTTTTACAGGCATACTCATTCTTTGCCAAATTTCTACTCTCATCACGTAGTTTGTGCTATGACTGCCACAAGAAAGCAATATCACATATTTTCACAGCTTCAATACATGTATAAGAATCTAAAAAACAACAATAAATTGATGGAAGAATTCCTCAAAAGACCCGGAACCAAAGCTTATTCCACATTCTCCTTTAGTGTTCACTGAATGACACAAGCATTTGAAGTACAGTAGTTCAACGCAGTGACTTGAGAGTCTGGAAATAAACCTTTGGCGTCTGGGCAGTTGATCCAAAATGCGACCTCAATAAGGGTTGTCAACTTTAATTAACCAAAAGAATACCACAATATTTCTCTCATTGAAAAGAATAATTACTTCTTACAACTGATCTTATGAACCTATTCTTACAAACTCAACAAGATTTATGTTTTACACACAATCACAAAAAGAGAAAACTTTAAAGGAAAACAAATAGGCTATTTCTGGCTCACTATAATGTGAAAGATAAGAAATGAATGCAAGTTTCATAGAGAGATTGCACTAGACTCTATTGAGAACAATCACTTATTGTGATAAGAAACTGAACATTCAAGTTCACTAAAATATAATTCTTTGGGATGTCTGCTGTAGGCTGGTAAGGCAGTTATCAGTATTGTACCACCCACCAGACGAATGTATAACCTTTGCCAACACACAAACATCACTTGGCAACTTAATGAGTATCGCTCAGTCCCTGCATGCCACTAGACTACAGTAATATACAATATTATTAAGAAATAAATTATTAATAAATAAGGAATATTTTTCATTATCAATTGGTATATTATGAAAGACGTTGAGTAAACCATGTTTTTAAGCAATTTATTTAAATGTAGTGTGCATAAATTGACTGGATAATGAAAATTACATCCAAGTAAACGGGACCGATGACCAAGATGCCCCAAAATAAATTATCAATAACAAATAGCTCATGAATCAGCCACTTGTTGCCCACAGGAAATGAAATTTAAATTCAATTCTCGGTAATTTTGAATAGTAAACAACATGGGACGAGTTTTATAAACTTGTCACTTTGAATAAATAATAAACCTGTGTTATTGAAGGATGTTGTGAATTAGATAAATATGGCTCTTGAAGTACCGTCTAAATTCTGAAAATATATTTAAATTAATCACACAGGAAAATTTCAGAACATTTTTTGGAACAATATTACTGCAACGATAAAACTCTCTGGTTAAACTGCTTTGTCCTCTCGGCAGGGGTTGAAGGAGATGCCTAGCTCATTCAATAACATGACCTCCTCGACTCTTAATATAAAGTGATTTAATCAAAACACCGAGATATCTGCCATCGAAGTCTAGCAATTTTTAATACCTTATCACTGCAGTTTCCTTGTTCTAAAAATCTCCTCTACCTCTGGTCGGCCTGAAGCGTATAGCCTGGGCATTCGTTAACGGCTCATCCTATGTAATAATCATTTCACTACCGGTGTTAGAAAATGGCTTAGCTAAACTCTTCAAGTACCGTAGAAATAATGCATCACTTAACAGAAAACATTTTGAATTCTAATTTGTACGTCTTTCATAAAACAACAAGTGACTGACTATTATTTGAAATGAATATCACGATTAATCCACCAGGGCTCGCACACTTGATCTGTGCCGAATCTCGCCCCTAGGTCGAACACTTCTCTCAACTAGCTGTTGAAATTGTTCTCGTCGACACAGTGCGTAGCGTTGGCAAGCCGCTGCGGTTTAAAACAAGAAGGTCCGTTCCGACGCCTCATGGTTGTTGGACTTCTGACGAGCTGTTACAGCTATCACTGATTACAGAGTGGTCTGCCGTCTTCACACCACTACTGCTCTTCACTGAACTTGTTGCCCTTCTGTTCCGCCAGAAATCTGTACAACAAAGGAAACAATACAGTAGGTTAGATTAGTTCTGAATGTTAATGGGCAGAAGATTATTGCAAGCAATGCCATGATTCCTTATGAATTAATTATATTTTCAGGCTGTGATTCCATAAATTGTTAGATTCATTTCTTGATTAGATTGTTGTTGTATCTGGTTCATTTAGGGGACTTTCTACATCGTGTAGTGCCTTGTGTTTCGGTGTGTGCCTGATAACCTATGACACTGTGTTGGCTGTACTAGCATATTTGTAATAGGATTTAAAATTTGGTAGGAGGCAGTCGTGGCCTTAGTTTAGGTACAGTACTATTCCGCCATTTACCTGCAATAGAATTAGTTACCACGGAAAACTCTTTCTCGGATAGCTGAGTTAGGAATCAAAGTTATAATTTCTCAGTTCTATCCCACTAGGATGAGCGTACTCTGTTCCAACCCTAGGACCAGAATTAAATCCTTGGCAGAGCTGGGAATCGAACCTGGTCCTCCGTGATGACAGCCAAGAATGCTATTCACTGCACCACTAGGTGCAATCTAGATATGATCTTTGGGACATTTGTATAAATGTCTATATTGAAATTTATTTATTTGAGGTTAAGTAAGTCCCTTTAGCTATAACTAAATGTCACTACTACACATGTTTCTTTTATACATAGTCTTAAATTAACCCAACTAGTCTACTAAGGAAGAAAAGAAATATAAACAAAACTATTTTAATCTTCTTAATATTGTAACATAATTAATATGATGTCATACAATTATGCTACAATTTTATCATATAAACTTATACATGTTTTAACAATATTGCACAGATTATAGGAGTGAATATGCGATTTCTGAGCCTTGACACTCCTCGGCCGTACGTCGCCCAGTCTTAATTTGTTATATATTTTCGAGGCATTTACCACAAATGATTTATTACATTTCATTGTACGATGATGAGGGATCTGCAGAGTTGTAGAGCATTCACTTGACTCATTTGAACAACGGATTTAGCAAGGTAAGGGGTTATATTAGTTTTTAAAATTCTCAATAGTAGGCAGGAAGTCGAGTACGACCGTCTTTCCCTAAGCTCCAGCCAGCCAATGGTTTCATAAAATGGTGTAAGCGTGTAACATGACATTGTTTACGAATGTTGAAGACGAAGCGTAGACATGCATCTGTACTCGCTGCGACTTCATAATGAATTTATCTGAAATATTACTGTATACTAATGAACCGAAATCTAGAATAGGAAATATCACGATTTGTACGTGCATACGATAATATGAAATGAAAAATGAAAATCCACAACCTGCTACCAGTCGACTGACCGGGTCAGGGAATGGAATGAATGAAGCCCCATCTAGCGGCGAGGTATGAACTGTGCCGGCTGCCGAAGCCTGTTGCACTCCCCTGGGACAATGATTAAATGAATGACAGATGAAATGAAATGATAGTGGAGAGTGTTGCTGGACTGAAATTTGTGACAGGGGAAACCGGAGTACCCGGAGAAAAACCTGTCTGCCTCCACTTTGTCCAGCATAAATCTCACATGGTGTGACCGGGATTTGAACCACGGACCCAGCGGTGAGAGGCCGGCATGCTGCCGACTACGCCATGGATATTATATTATCGTATAGGGATATATATCGCTATACGATAATATAATATTAATAATATTTATGTATTATTAAGTGCAGGTTTAGTGACACCGAGTTGCCATAATTATGCCTGAGGGTAACGGACAAGACAAACAGTTGCGCGTAACGTCACAGATTTCAAGAAACAAAGAAAGAAAGAAAGAAAGAAAGAAAGAAAGAAAGAAAGAAAGAAATATACAGTAGATAGAAAGATAGAGAAGTGGGATAGACACAATTAATAAAGTTATTTGATTATGAAGCACTTGAAGTATTTTAGGGGCATTTTTCGTTAAGCAATGAGTAGCCTACACACCTCGCATTTAGCCGAGATATTTCTTGGGAGGAATCAGCTTGTCGATAGATTGTACAGTACGGTACTTCTATTTAGTTTATATTTGTTGAATTATGACAAAATATGAATTGAGCAAGTAGGCTAAACCAATTTTACTATCATCTATGACAACAAAAGCACTCCTGGAGAATCACAATGGCAAAAGAAGATTTAGAAAATAATAAACTGCTGCTGGTGAACCAGCAAATTATCCCAGAAATACTAAATGCCTTGCTAGGAAGTATATTTGGTATATGTCTCTGTATTCGAATGAAAAGTGGCATTAGAAGTGCAGGAGAAGTAAATGTTAGAAGCCATTAAAATATGGATTTGGAGAAAGACCACCAGGATAGTTTGGACTTAAAGGAAGAACATCAAGTGCTCAGAGAAGTAGGGTAAAAATTAAAAGCGTTGACGATAAACGTAGGATACAATTTATCAAGAACATTCTGCGATGTAGTTGGTTCCTCAGTTTAGGGGCTGCGACAACGCGGTCATGTAGCCCCGTGTACTTTGGGTGTGTGTAGAATTTGTCTGATAACCGGTGTTAATTGTGAGGGCCGTATTAGTGTGTGTAATTATAATTCAGGTACGGACTGTAGACGAGCAATTTCAAGTGGTTCCTACTTTTGCTACCAAATGCTACTGTCAAAGACACCTAGTCGCGGAATTGTCTACTAGATGCCATCGTGACCGGCACATGATAGTGAACGTTGGAACTAATATAACGTTAGTCAATTCCAACCTACAATATTAGCTTCACACAATTGTAGTTAGTGGAAGGTTCTTTTGCATCTATGACATTGGGGCCCGCCGGCTTTACTTCCTCACCGAAGGAAAGCATACTGAGGGATTTTAACGCTCTTAAAAATCCAACGTCTTCGGCCGGGTTTGAACCCACGATCTTGGGCATAGAAGTCAGCATGCTACCGAAGCCATTATTCTGCGATGCAATGACACTGATTATTATGGTCCCCCAGGGGCTCACATCTAGTGGGACGTGGGTTGGCGACCACGGGGCCCCAGCTGAGTCTGGCATTGCTTCCACTTACTTGTGCCGGTCTCCTATATGTCTTCTTTCCTGTCGACCTCACTTGGTCAACTCTTGTTCTCTTCCGACCCCGACGGTATTAGGGTATCCGAGGCATAGGGAGTCTCTTCATTTCCCGCCTTAATTGGCCCTTGTCTCTTCTTATCTGATTCCCTCCTTCTGTGAGGGGTCAGCCTTCTTTTTCTTTTCATGTTATCTCCTGCCTTCTGCTGAAGGCCCTTAAGGAGGCCGGGTGTATGTAGCCCCACCACTTCTGGTGCACCCTAGATAATGCTACACCCTCAGGGGCTCACGGCTGGTGAGTTCGGGAGTTGGTGACCCCGAGGGATTCCTGAGCTGGGTCCGGTTTCCCCCTTTTGTCCCTTACCTGTGGGGCGGACCCTCTTCTCTTTCACTTTCCTATCTGCCTTTCATGGCTCTCCTTCCTTGCAAGTCCCTCAATCCGCTTTCTTCGGGGGTTGAGGGCATTTCTTTTCCTCCTGTCCTTTATTTGCCTTATTCTCCTTTAGTTTTCCATTTCTTATTCTAGTATGTGAAAGCCTCCGTGGCTTAGGCGGCAGCACGCCGGCCTCTCACCGCTGGGTCCGTGGTTCAAATCCCGGTCACTCCATGTGAGATCTGTGCTGGACAAAACGGAGGCAGGTTTTTCTCCGGGTACTCCGGTTCTCCCTGTCAAAATTTCATTCCAGCAACACTCTCCACTATCATTTCATTTCATCTGTCATTCATTTAATCATTGCCCCAGGGGAGTGCGTCAGGCCTCGGCAGCCGGCACAGTTCATATCCTCGCCGCTAGACAGGGGCTTCATTCATTCCATTCCTGACCCGGTCGGAGACTGGAAACAGGCTGTGGATTTTCATTTTCATTCTAGTATGTAGGTTAGTAGTTAGTTTAAGTTTTAAGTTTACATTTCATTTTCATCTTCACGATCACCCAAACCATCAGGGGCCGATAACCTGGATGTTAGGCCCCTTAAAACAACAATTATCATCATCATCATCATCATGATTGTTACGGATAGGGTAAAAGCCCCCATTTGCAAAAGTCGCAAAGTTTATACAGTAGTACAAAAGCCATAATAGCCTACTATTTATTATGCGAGCGTGGGCCGAGATGACACCTTGCAGCCGGATATTGACACCATATTTGTGTCTCCCCTGTTGACGCACACCCAGGAAGACACGCGCCGGGCTGACGCATGCGGGCCCATTTCGGGGGTATCATTCGTTAAACAATGAGTACACACCTCGCATTTAATTAGCGTTAAAAGTATTAGCGCTCATTTGCTAAGTCAGCCCAGGGTGCTGGTTCACCTGGTTTAAGAGACCATGTCACGTTCATTACACCACGAGCTCATAAGGCACGCATGTGCGAGGCAGGTGGAAATGGAACTCATGACAAAGGTTGGCTGCGACAACAACGGATAATGACATCACGTGTTATAGCACAAGTTTCAAGGGTCCCAGACATTCCGATTTTTTCAGAACAGTCCCAGATTTTCATTTCTGAGCCATGTCCTGGTGTCCCAGCGGTTACGTCTCAAAACTCACGAGCTAAGAATAATAGCTAATAGTGTCAAAACAAACGACTAAAAACTAGTAGTTAAATCAACATTCTAATGAAACCTCCAAATTCACTGCCATTCTCCCCTGTCGCGTATACTTTGTTGCGAGGTTACACGACAGGTTCACCTCTTGATGAGACTTGCCAATTACCAGAGGACACGCAGTTCCGACTTGCGCTAACAATGGTCCTTTTCGCATAATTCCAAATAACTTAACAAATATCTATAGTCGTTATGTGGATAGGGCGGACATTTATCCATTCAATGAAGAACTGGCTTGGCTCGTGAGTTTTGAGACTGGCCCAGGTAAAGAAACTGGTTAGAACCTACTCTAACTAATCCTTTTCTTGGAATTCGTGAATTTTGATACTAGTGAGTTTTATGACTCGTGAGTTCTGAGACAGCAAATGCCCCAATATTCTCCTCTCCTTCAAATCAGAATTCATATTTAGTACCATATTTCATCAGAACATAAAATTACAATCAGAAGAATATCCAGCTCTAGACTCTAGACTGAAAGCACGGGTTCTCATCTACACAGTGAAAGACATATCGAGCTCTACAGAATATCACGTGAATGTGGCGATGTCTATATAGGGGATACGGGTCGAACCATTGTCACCAGATTGTCCGAACACGTTCGATATGTGCAACTCAGAAGGCCTTCTAAATCAGCAATAATGCACCTCGTTACGCAGTGGCTAGTATTCTTGGCTGTCACCAAGGAGGCCCGGGGTTCGATTCCCGGCTCTGCCAAGAAATTTAATTCTGGTGCTGGCCACTATGCGAAGATGCGGACGTTTAAAGAGCGAATGAAGAATAGTGTATACTTAAAAAATACAACGACAAAAGAAACTAATGACCCGTAATACTGTATAAACATGAATATGTTGGGGGTGTATCTCGAATTACCATGGACACATTTCTGACACCTAGTTACCATGGCAACAAGAACGAGCGCAGTTAGCTTTCACTGCTAACTGAAAGCAGTTTGTTACAAACATATTGTTTGTTACACACAATCGACAGAAAGTAAAATATATATATCTGCTCTAATTCGAATTATTAAGGAGTGTTTCCACATGTTTTTCAACTATGGAGAAAGTTTTCTAAGAATTACTCGAGTACTGAATTTATTATATTAGCCAAGATATAATAAAATAAAAAGTACATGCCAAAATCTATCGCTGGTTTTAAAGAATATTTTTTGAATTTTTTGTGATATTTCCAGGAAGACTGCAGCAGCCACATCAGGCTCCCTGCGCCTGCTTTAGAGAGGGTTTGATACTCATCTTCCTGCGTTACAACTTCTCAGAAGTGCAGTTAGGAAACACGTCAAAAGTAGGCGCGACGTGCTCAATCTACTGAAGGCCACTCCTACTCGGGCGCTTGGCGGGAAGTTAACGTTACCTTGACCAGTGGCGTCTCCCTGCTCCTAATATACTAGTGATTACAAATAACTACCAACCTATACGGCTGCGAGTGCTAAGCCGTGTTCCATTGCATCAGTGAGGAGCTTCCTGTGGTTCTTTAGGCGAAAACTGGGATGGTACCTTAGTTCAACAACTTATCCCCAATCCAATATGGGTGCTCCTAGTTGCGTAGTGACTATATAGCACTTTTGGCAGTCACAATGGAGTCTCGGGTTCGATTCCCGGCTCTGCCTAGAAATTTACTTTTGATCTGAAGGCTGGAACGGTCTCATGAGGAAAAACTGAGAAGAGGATGGTTTGATTCCCATCTCAGTCATCCTGGAAGTGCTTTTCCGTGGTTTCTCACTTCTACTCCAGGCAAATGCCGGGATGGTTACTAACTTAAGGCCATGGCTGCCTCCTTCCCAATACTCACCTGAATTACAAATGCACACACTACTACAGCCATCACAAAAACACACTCATGTAAACGGGGCTACATGACCACGATGCCGAAAAGCTCCTAAAGGATCGTCAATATCAATCATCCATTCCAATCTAACGCCCTAGTAATTACAGAAAGATACCCTGCTTCAATCATACTCAAAATTAAGTCCATGAGATTGATGACCGAGATGCCCCAAAACCCTAAAATGTATTGCATTTCTACCCGTAATTATTACCATTTTATTGGATTGGGAAGTAGGATAAACTAAAGTTACAGTCGACAGATAATAAGGGAAATATTTCTGCTCTGATTCGAATTATTTAAGAGTATTTCTTAATTTCTTAACTGTGGTGAAAGTTTTCGAATAATTAATTGATTACTTACAACCTATGATTAGTAGGGCTCGGATTTTTAGGTGATAAAAATCGGGAAAATATTTATTTTTTATGTATTAAAAATACCTGAAATATGTGACAAAAAAGTAAAAATATTTTATTATAATTTAGTTTATTAATGTGAATATAAACAGTATTTTGTACTCACAAATGCAATTTATTGTATGTCTCACTGACTACTGAAGCATTACAATACACAACGAGATACATCTTCAGGTTGTCCATCACAAATGACTGACGATTATCGCGAAACATTTATTCTGAAGGCTCGAAACTGCGGCAATATGTTTCTTGCCCTTGAGGTGCTGTGAAAGTTCAGTTCGCTGTTCAGCTATGAATGCTTTCCCACATGGTTGGAAGAACAGAACGCTCCCTTCAGAAGTAAAATGATCCTTAAATTCTGCAAGATAGTGCTGCAGACGATAAGTTGTTGTAGATTTTACTTTAGGTATCGTAGAACTGCTTTACACTTCACAGTGCCAGAAATGTACTGCATGTGAGTGACAGTAGTTCCAGGTAGCTGGGTTAGGGGGAGGTCTAACACGTGGTGCAATATGGCTATGGATAATGAAATTCCCGGCTTCCACAGTGAGTGGTACGGGGCGACAAGTTAAGAATAACACAGTTGCAAGCTGACTTACGCTCTGCATGAAGATTAGATATCGCACAGGTTCTTCCCCGTTAAAGTAACACAGAACAAAATTGCAATAAACTGAAATATCTAGCATACTGACTTTAAAATATGTAAATGTTATGTCTTTTTATGTGCTAATAAGTGAAAAGCAGGAATTTATGTATTTATAGAAAACCTGCTTAAAATATGTATTTACATAAAAAAATATTTATTTACCTAAAATCCGAGCCCTAATGATTAGTTTATTGATAATCGCCACAACCGTGATGTTCTACTCCAGGATACATCATACATTACGTAATCGTGAATGGAGGAGTGTTGCTACAAGCTGTAGGTCACATGCCTTGCCATGACGACTGGTCTGTGGCCACATGTTGGGTTGGTTACACAATATATTTCTCCGCACCTAGCATTGTTGTTGTTGCTGTTGTTGTTGTTGAGAAAATAATAGGCCTATGTCAGTGTCTAATCCAAATATCAAGCAAGTAGTGCAATTTACATAAGATTTGGGGAGATTTTTTCCTGCAGAAGTTATCTTCTACAAATATGTTTTATCTATTTATTTATTATATTTCCGGCATGCCACGGTGGCATCGGGAGAGCATGGGTTCAAATCCCACCTCGACCGTCATAAAAATGTTTTTCTTGGTTTACCATTTTCACCATGTGGACACCAGGAGAAGTGGACAACTTGGAAATCCCTAACAAACTCCGTACAGGAGTCGGCAGAACAAGAGTAAATCTGCGGAAGTGGGTTTTCTCAAGCGACTCATCACTCTGTGACTCTGGAGAGCTGCAGACAATCCAACATTTATGTCAGTGTGACTTATGTCCTTCAAAGTGCTCTATGAAAGATTTGATTGCAGTCTCCTCCAGCGCTATTGACGTCGCCCAATACTGGGCAAAAATCATCTAGCTCAAATTTGTTGCTTCAATATTTGATTGTTTTGTATAATAGACCTGTATATATGTATGGCAGAAATGTAGATATTTTATATTCAATATTCAAAATTCATATTGATACTTCTGACACGAATAAAGAAAGAAAGAAAGAAAGAAAGAAAGAAAGAAAGAAAGAAAGAAAGAAAGACCACCAGGCAAATGAAGGGATGGTTCCTTTGAACAGGCCGACGGCGACTTTCATCCAAAATTTCTTCCCTGACCCTTCCTTAATTAGACCCAAGTTAGCGGTCGCTTGGGTGATCGGCCTGTCACTATCCCCAGTTGTATCTGACAAAGTGTAATCAGCTCCCAGACACCATCCTTACGACGGTAGAGGAATGATCCCTCGCAGAATCTGCGGTCTGGTAGGATACGTGGTTAAAAAAATATATAGTGCATGTATATTGCCAATCAGGATAGTTAAGTGCACCAAGGTCCAAGCACAAAGAACCAGGCTATGTCTAGACTCGGTATTCAACTTCAGGTAAATACCGGAACGATACCTTCTAATAAA
The DNA here is from genome assembly GCA_946902985.2 of Meconema thalassinum. NCBI lineage: Eukaryota > Metazoa > Arthropoda > Insecta > Orthoptera > Tettigoniidae > Meconema > Meconema thalassinum. The sequence continues at coordinate 494,478,132 of OX336391.1, forward strand.
CCACGGTTGTTCCCTTCCAACTTACTGCCCAGCTTCACTCCTCTTTATTTGTTCATCTCTCATTAACTCTTGCTATTTGGATGTAATCGGGAAGGGCGTTCGGTCATAAATACCACCTGTCTCCCTAAAAAGAACTCATCTTTCCGCATCCTTAAAAAGGGATATTATTATTGGACCAAATACTTCCAAATATTCACAGCTCAACCCCTACAGGCTAGGAACATAATGTTGAAAACATGACTTGGGAATTCAGATTTTCGTATAACAAAAGAGAAAAGAAATAATAAACTTAACATAAATTTAGTTAACTACATACGTCAAAGGATGTGGTCTAACGCCTGGTGTCCATGCATTGTTTGAACAAAATCTTTTCGATTATCGTCTGTCTTCGTCTTCTGTTGGCGAGGTTTGCGTTTCTTTGAAGTAATTTCATTTGTAGTTGTTGATCGTTCAATGATTACAACGTCTTCATCTTGTTGCCGACTCGTTACAGGTTCTCTATGAATCTTACTACAGTGAAACCTCTCTAAAAGACCACCCCTCTTAAAGACTGATTTAAAACCTCTTAAGTTCAATGAATTTGTTACCTCTCCCCGACCAAAGACCAGGCATTTTCTCAGTCTGACCTCTTTCAAAAGACCACTTCTCGTCTGCCTTCCCATTGGAAATGGTGATGGGGGTGTGGTGTAAACAATGGTTCTGTTGGCACATAACTGCATCAGCATACAATGTCATTAGAAAAAGTGTAATGTAACGTATAAAAAATACAAAATACGGCTCTCCTAGAAGATTGTCGAACCCAGAACAAATTAATTGACTTCCGAACTCACGCAGAGATATTCTAGAAAGTGAAATTGTTTAAAAAATGTGCTATTCTGAAACAGAGATCAATTCGTGACTTTTTTAAATGACAGAGCTCAGAAAATAACTAATTGTAATTAATTTGTACTAAATGTGAACCAATGCAGATAAATTGTAATCAAGTATGTGTTCCAACTGTACTTTATTAATAATGCACTATAAAATTATTTGTAATGTCTTCCCCTATTAAGAGACCACCCCTCTAAAACACCAATTTTCCATGGAACCGTCACTGGTCTCTTAATAGAGGTTTCACTGTACTTTCTGCTTTTTAGTTTTATTATTCCACTGTTGAATATGTTGTGTACTGTATTAACCAAACGCCTCTTACGGATTGGCAGCATGCTGACACACACTAAACTGACAAGTCATGGACACCAAACGTTAGACCACATCCTTTGTCATATGTAGTTAACTAAATCTATCAATACAAGCGCTAATATTGACCCATACGTAGTAAAATCAAAATCGAAATATCTACTTCTGTTTTAACTGACAGGTCATGCACACCAACCGCTAGACCATATCCTTTGTGGCCTAAATCTATCACTACGAGCGCTAGTGTCGACCAATACACGGTCAATTCAAAATCGAAATATCTACTTCCGTTTTGAGAAATTCAGAAATTTGTTTCCCACAAATTGAAGATAGAGAGTCAAAGAATAGACTAAAACAATCAAACTTTATAATTTCATTTCAATTTGTAGAACAAGTTCCATTTTTAAAACAAGCATGTTTTTAACCTACTTTCGATTTTTGCAAAAAATGAAAGTAGACTTATGAGATCTACACAGGGCCAAAAGTTGTGTGTCTGTGTGTGTGTGTGTGTGTGTACTCTGAATGCCTGCCACCCCCACCCCCCTATCAATTCGAACACGGTAAAACAGAATTGAACGAAATTTGGTACAGAGGTAGAACTAGCAAAGGGCACCTCAGTGCCATGTTTTATATCGCCGCCATCTTGACGGAAACATAATGGCGGCCACCCAAATGTTCAATGCTTAAATCAAATTACGACTAATCTAATCATCTGATCTCTACCAAATTATGCAACAACATATACCTATATGTTGTGCGTCTTTTAACTAAACTACAAGGTCATCAGCCCAATTGTTTGCAGATGGCGGCCATGTATGTGTGCAAATCGATTCCCCTTATCAATTCAAACACGGTGAAACCGAAGTGAAGAAATTTGGTACAGAGGTAGCACTAGCAAAGAAAACCTCAGTGTCATGTTTTATATCGCCGCCATCTTGACAAAAACGTAATGGCAGCCACCCAAATGTTAAAAGCTTAAATCAAATTACGACCAACCTAATCATCTGATCTCTACCAAATTTTGCAACATTATACCTTTATGTATAAGGAATGCTTTGACGAAACTACAAGGTCATCAGCCCATTACTTTGCGGATGGCGGCCGTGAATGTGTGCAAATTGATTCACCCTATCTATTCAAACACGGTGAAACCAAATTGAACAAAATTTGTTACAGAGGTAGCACTGGCAAAAGGCACTCCAATGTCATGTTTTATATTGCCGCTATCTTAACGGAAACGTAATGGCGGCCACCCAAATGTTCAATGCTTAAATCAAATTACGACTAACTTAATCATCCGATGTCTACCAAATTTTGCAACAACATACCTTTATGTGAGAAGCTATCTTTGACCAAGCTACAAGGTCATCAGCCCAATAGTTTGCAGATAGCGGCCATGTATGTGTGCAAATCGATTCCCCATATCAATTCAAACACGGTGAGACCGAATTGAATGACATTTTTACAGAGGTAGCACTAGCAAAGGGCACCTCATATTCGTGTATAACATCCGGATAGCACGTTATATTTAAACATGCTACTACAACCAACATTCAATTATACTCCTTGAAAAAGACAAAGAGTTATAACAATACCCGTGCATTTAGGAGAAAGTAGGCTATATGTTCTTTACTGAACATCTTGTTTTTCTCCAAAATATTATTGAAGCCGGAAGAAATTTTCAAAATTTTGAAATATGATAGAGCTCTTCAAAACACGCATTTTGACAATTTTCCGAGTCTTGTATATTTTCAACTTTAGGCACAATTGTCAAAATAGCGTAAGTTTTAAGGTTTTGCTGAACTGAACCCCGATAATCTGAGTGCTCTTGGTGGCATTTAAAAACATGTTTTCGACATTAAAACTGTTTATGCTTGGGACTATTTAATATAGGACAAAATGTTTTAGGAGCTTTCATGCTGGTGACTTTGGATATTCCAATTGGTGCTTATCTCCATTCAGCGTCATCGAACGTAGTTTTCCTTGATAAGTCAAATTGATTACTGGTCCAAGGAATGTAGAAGACCTTCAGAACTCTTAATACATCCCTTGAAAAACAACAATATTGCCATGACCATATTGTGCACATGCTGTCCATGTTAGCGATTGGCGCGCAGAGTGACGGATTGCGTAACTCTCGCAGAGCGGGAAGATGATCGTGAGGTAGTGCAGTACACCACGACCTTGCCCAGGCATATGAAGTCACAGTATTACTCACAGCAAATAGAAGAATGAGCGCCAAACCTTGAACTTGCCCAAGTGTTTCAAAATATGTTTGTTTATGTTAGACACCCTCACAAATACAGTATTGTCCCTACGAAACGAATTTCATATCCTCACTCAAAATGACGTAACGAAGTCAATTTATTTTATTATACTGTGAAACCGACTGGGATAGTAGCTAGACATGTTAACGTGTAAAGGAATTTGGTCAAACTGTATTCCTAATCGGAATAGGATTCAAATTTTCGATAGCACGCGACGTATCCATGCCCGTTAAATCCCTCACCACGGCCGCGATGGAGACTGCATCAAGTCTGGAGACGGGAGTTTCAAATCCCGGTGCTGGCAATTGCTATCCTGAGTGTGTTCTTTCCCGTTTATTTTCCAGAAAATAACTCTCCCCAGGATAATGCCGGGATAGTACCTTACCTCTCAAGTCCCAAGGCACCTGCTCTATCCCCGATTCCTATAATAATTCACTACTACAGTCAACACAGAAACACTATCAGACAAATTCAACATACGCTCAAGAACACGGGGCTGATGACCGAATACATCCCAAATCCCTAATAAGAATTAACAACAGCAACACAAAGGAACTAACACACAGCCAAATATACGGGGCTGATGAACAAGATGTTCAAAACCCAAAAAATAAATTATAAATAACAACAACAACTCCCTAAATAAATGAAGGAATGAAGATTGTAGTTTGACGTGACCGTGAATCATGTGATTATGAGCCACGGGACCTCCTTTTTACGTGGAATCCGAACCACAAAATTTCACATGCATTAACCGGGAATCAAACGCAGTCCACCAGGGTGAGAGGCCAACAGCGTGACCACTGCGCCACTACGCCCCGAGTCCCTAAAAGAATCAATAACTAAAATGGAATGATGGATCGATTTTTTTTACGGTGTCAGATCATGCGATGCATTACTATAATAGTAACGTTAAGGTACTGGTGTATTCTGCGAGAAAATTACACGTAGTATCTGAAGTGCAGAGCGATTAGATGTCGGCCTATCGGAAGGCAGTTCGCAACTCCCGCCTAACTTGAGATGTTTACGGCTTGGCTTTCGTTCCGTGATCTTCGTGACAACATTCTCTTGCCTCGCCAACTTTTCTTTTTCGTCTCATTCTCTTTCTTTTCGTATCATTCCTGTACTGTATTTCGGCTCCTTATCTGTAACTCCGTCCCTCTGCCCTCCTCTCTCTCTGCCACGAAGAGCTTTTCCTCACTCTGTCTCCCTCCTCCCAGTCTTGACCTAGTGCCACTGCACATTCCCTCCTCAGCATACTCCCCTACTCGCGCGTCTACAAGTCGCAACTTGAAAGATTAGGAAACCTGCCAACATGTCCAACAAACACACACACACTCAAATTGGCGGGAAGTGCTACCAAGGTTGAGGTCTGTTGCTGTGATTGGCTGACCCTGAGAACTGTACAAACAGTTGAAGAACAATATGCAACAAGGCTCGCTAAGGAGGTTATGAAACCATACATGACATTGGCTCCTTTGAGCGCCCTCCCACATGCAGTACTACAGTAAGAATTTTGTCATACTCGTGCCGTATCAAGTAGTGTGGGGGTGGATTCATAATGCTTTGCATTCTATGCACCAGAAAAAATATTATTCCTTCGTTGCTGTTACGTCATTTACGGCCTTGGATATCGTGGATGTGTTTGTGTGTTTTAGATTTTCACTGATAACCTGTGTTATCGTCGTGTCTATACTAGTAAGTTATGTACAGGCCGGACGTTTGTTTTAGACGAGTGAAAATCTTAATGGAATCCCGGAGGCGAATTACTACAGTACCTGTGTTGTTATCAGCTGCCACAAGCGGTCCGATGATTGACAAAGCTGTTTCACACAACTGCTGAAGTACAGTCATTGGCAAATATAATTGACGTTCTGTTCGTAACTACGTAACGTGTACTTCCGTGTCACACAATACTTCGACGAGGACTGTACTGTCTGCTCAAGTCTAAAGTGTGAAGTGATAGGGTGAGAGAGTGAGTGTGTGTAGGCTCACCCGCAGGGTTCAAGATCAAGGGCAATCGTCTAAAACAAACGTCCAGCCTGTACTTGTAGTTAAGAGTTAAAAACATAGGTTGGTAGGACACATACCGTACAGAGACCCCCAGGAATAGCAAACTTAGTTATGGAAGGAAGTGTCGAGGACAAGAACTGTTGGGGTAGACTAAGGTTAGAATATGAAAAACACATAGTTTCGGATGTTGGGTGTTCTAGCTATGTAGAAGTGAAACGATTAGCTCAGGACAGGGAGGTGTGGAGAGCTGCATCAAACTAGTCAAAAGACTGCAGACACAAACAACAATAACAACGAAATGTATTACTCGATACTATAATAACACAGGATATCAAATACAATACACACAATGCATGTGAGATTTTCGAAGTGAAATGCCATGTCCTGTGGTTCGGATTCCACGTAAAAAGGAGGTCCCGTGGCTCATAATCACAAGATTCACGGTCACGTAAAACTACAATCTTCCTTTACAATACACACTTAAGTAAGTATAAGCGTATGGGGCTGATGACCAACGATACTCCAAACCCATATCTACAACTCAGAAAGTCGGCTTCGTTGGCGTAGTTGGTAGCATGTTGAGCTTCTATGCCCAAGGCCGCGGGTTCAAACCCGGCCGAGGTCGTTGGTTTTCTTAAGAGCGTTAAAAATCCCTCAGTATGCCTTCCTTTGGAGGCGAAGTAAAGCCGGCAGTCCCATGTCATAGATTTATCGCATGATAAAGAACCTTCCTCTAATTACACTTGTGTGAAGCTAAATTATAGGTTACATTTGACTAACGCTCTTATGTCGCAACGTTCATCGCCAGGGGCCGACTGCGTGGCATCTAGTAACCGAGTTCAGAACTAGTTGGTCGTTGACGGTGGCGTTTGATAGCAAAAGTAGGAACTACATGAAAATTGAATGTCTGCAGTCCTTACTTGAATTAAAAACAGATAACACACACTAATACAGCCATCACAATTAACACTGGTTATCAGACAGATTCTACACACACCCAAAGTACACGGGGCTATATGACCGCGCTGTCGCAGCCCCTAAACCGAGGAACCAACCAACCAACAACTCAGAAAGCGTTCAATTAATGCTATTATGTTATTAATATTACTATTTTTAAGGTTATCTTCATTGTGTGTAATATGTATGCATATAGAGTATTTATGCTCGACCCTGACTATTATATGAAACTGTAGAGGCTCATTATAACACTATTTTTCATTATGAAACAGTTTCTCCCACCAATCAGACCTCAAGAAACAGTTGTCTGACCAATTAGATAATTAGATGCGCTGAGTTCCACGACCTTCTAATTTAAATTTCACTGTCTGGCCTAGTGTCATAGTAGGGTAATCGAGGAGGCCATGGTCAAATACAAGGCATTCTCTGCGTCTCATGCGCTCTGTTCAGTACATAAAACTGGCGAAATCTCGACAGATATTTATGTTCGAACATAAAATAGTTTATAATAATTATCGTCGAACATAAACAGTCGTATGCAACTCGCCTATAATGGTAATTAAGACAGTCGTATGGAAATTATAAAAGTCGCAAACGCTCATTTTATAAACATACTCCTGTCTTAATTATTGCCATTATAGGCTCGTTGCATAATGTACTATTCTATGTTGTAGAAAGTTAATGAGATCGTGGTGGTCCAGAGAGGTGAATATGAAGAGATAACGTGTCGCTGGCAGCAGCAAATAGCATGCTTGTGAGTGCTCGGCATTTGTCAGGCAGGTTGTCCCATGTCCCACTTGGTACCGAGCCATGCGGTAATTGCATAACGTGCTTGGAATATTGAAGCCGCCTTTTTATCCACTCTCCCGACCAACGATGGTTTTTCTCTATCAACACGGACACATAACACTACAGGAACTGCACGCCCGAGTCCGTGTGAATGTTGAAAACTTAGACTACTCTTCACACCGTGATTTTGTTTTATAACTCCAGCATTTAGTTTTTGAGTTTATATCACCTAGTTCCTACCTACGCCATTTAAATATATTGAGAAGTTTATTTTGATTCACAGAGTCTGATTTTTCGTGAAATGGAAACGGCCAATATGTTGTAACTGCACAAACTTGCTGACTCCACATGGGAAGCGTATGCAACTACATTGCGCACTTCGGCGATGGCACTGGTACTTTCAACAGCTTCAACAGCTGAGTACTGTTCCTCAGTTTGGGTAAACAGCTCTCATGTTAAAAACGTGGACACAGTCCTGAATGAAACAATGCGTATTATTAGTGACACAATAAAATCTACCCCTCATTTCTGGCTGCCTGTGCTTAGTCACATAGAACCGTCTAGAATTAGAAGACTGAACAACTTGGTCAGAGAATACAACAAGATATTGGCCAGGATAACTCCCCATTCATGAAAATGCCAGCACCAGATATAGCCACCTCAAGTCAAGATCTCCACCTATTCAAACAGCACAGGAACTGGTGAGGAAGAATTATCCAACAGCTGATTGGCAACAAGAGTGGAACAGCATAGCTCCGACGACATGGCAGGCATTGTTCAACTTTCAAAATTTGCCAGCTGGCTTTGATTTGCCCCGCAAGACATGGGTAACTCTCAACAGAGTCCGCACTAATCACGAAAGATGCGGATCAATGATATTTAAGTGGGGTATGCGATCTTCCCCAACCTGTCATTGTGGTGCAGTTAAATAGACTATGAACCATATTGTCAGTGAATGTATTAGTAGGGCATTCACTGGATCAACACAGGACTTTGTAATAGTCTCTACTGAGGCCACAATATGGCTAGAAAATTTAGACATTAATCTAACACCCTTTTCCTTGCATGATTGTTACAGTTGTAATGTGTTACCTATTGCATATATGTATATTGTTTATGTTGATCGATTGGTGTTTTGTACCATAGATTGTGTAAAATATTTGTGATCATAATTGAGTATTGTTGCAAGGAAATTGCAATTGATATTGATTTGACCACATTTGTTCCTTTTTTGTCTTCAGTTAAAGAGTGTTGTGGTTACTTCAGAAACTTCTGAAAACTATATTTCTATCCTCATGCGAAATAGACTAAATAAACACTAGGGCCTACTCAGAGAACTTAATTGAACTAGCGGACAGCTGTACTGTTATGCGAGCTCGACACAGCTCTTTTTAAACATACATGTATATAAATATTTCTGTTGACGTTTTAAGAAATACAATATTTTTCCTATACTATTGAAACGATTTGGAAGGTTTTGGTAACTTCTAAGTTCTTCTAGTTTAAGAGCTTGAGGTTTGTGAAACATACATCTTAGCGTTGTATAGCAGTGGATTTGGTGAGTAGTCTAGATTGCTGGTGGTTTCATGGAGATTTTAAATAAATCGAAGTGTTGATAATGTATCGAGGATAGGTTATAGTGGAAACCATTGGCCATTTCGGAGAATTGGTGCCCTCCAATCCCCACTAAGGGTTAAGGGATAAATAAAAAATTACGAGCCTTACAGTAGTCGCATATGATGTGTAACATCTGACATAGAAGAAACCTCACGTGAAATTGTTGATACACCGGTATTTTATACTACAGTATTATTGGCACAAATATTAATCTATTGTAAAAGGGAGTGTTTTACAGATATTGTAGTTTATAATACGGAACTCATTTTATTAGATGATTTGTAGCTTCCACCAGCACTAGCCTAAATAAAGAATACGACATGGATCAACTAGATTAATAGACGCGACACCGCTCATAACCTTAAATTCCTTATAAACAGGTCCTCTTGATTCACAGACCAACACGTAATTTCATACGGATTCTGTTTAAAATGAGTCATATTGATATGATAAACATCGTTTAAAATGATAATTTGGTAGCAAAAATATCCACCCCGGCCAGGATTCGAACCCAAGATCTCTAGATTCACAGTTATACGCAATAACCCCACGGCTATTTCGACTACGCAAATATTGTGCAGAAGATGGTGACTTATTTCCACGTTCCAATAATACTGCATTACGGAATTAAGTGTCATTTATATTTTGCTTCTTTCGATAATATTCCTGAGTGACATAGAGTTTAAAATGCCTTATGCCAATGCAATGCCGACTACTTACAATGTTTGATATTAAGGCATTTTACCATTTAAATACTGATACGAAGACTTCGAACATGTACCATGTCATTTGTTTAAATCACTTGACACCAGAGTTCGCATGAGCGTTTTCCGTTCAGTATGTCATATACATTCCACATGGTCGAGAGTGCGTCATGGTATCAATTTTCGACACCGCGCGCTGATTGTTTCTCTTACCAGTGCCAGCTGGATCGATCGATCGAGTTGGCAGTGCGTCTTATACTTCCGTTCGATCCACCACTGCCAGCTAGGGCACACTTCCATTCGATCGATCGAGCGGGCAGTGCATACTTCCGTTGTCCACCACTGCCAGCTAGTACACTTCCGTTTTCTCGATCGAGCGGGCAGTGCATACTTCCGTTTGATCCACCACTGCCAGCTCGATCGTTCGATCTACTTCCGTCCCCAATTTTCAAAATCACTCCCACACAACTATCCAGCAACCGAGCGGGAAGATGTTACAAATCAAAAAGTCCTCGCTGAGACTTCTGTTACCTCAGTGGGGAGGCATAGTGTACCACCATCATGTGATGTTTCTAAGACGCGTGTCTAGCCGAGATAAGCCAGTCTTGACCTTCAGACGTTAGCTATCATCTCCAGATAGCAGGTGGTCCTCCTTCACCACGGCCTTGGTGAACCATATCCATCGTCATTACAACTATCACTGATGAAATAAATGAGGAGCTTCTTTTCATAAATTTTACAGGAGAGAGGAAAATCATTTATCTTCAGACAGGATTATCAAAATGTAGTAATATATAGTTTAAATGATAGATAGAAAGAGCAAGATACTTTCACCAAAAGTGCACCAAATTACTAATAGTACATAAAGAGTTATTGATAAAAGATTGATATAAATGAATGGATATATTTAGTTTTGAAAGAAACGGTGGTTGTATTTAACTATGGAAATCAGGATATTTCACATAATCTCAAATATTTATCCTCATTCGTGATATTTATTTTGAACATAATACAGTATTAATATGTACAATTTGAAATTAAATGCCTAAATTTAAAAAAGAATATTAATTTAGTTCAATATATTATAAGTGATGGATATATTCAGTTTAGAACGAAAAGCATGTTTTCTAACAGCCTTATCTATGGGAAATACTAACATTTGATCAAAAGAGATTTTACCATCCAATACAGCTGAGGCAAATGTTACCAAATCAACTATAAAAAAAATCGCAAATTTTTGGAGATATTCAGTTTTGAAAACAAGCTCCTCAAATCACGTTCTCATACCAACTCTCCCCCTCCTTTCCTGTGTAATTAGTTCTTAATAATTAATCAAATGTAATTTTAAAAGTTGAATACATTTCTTAGCACACAAAGTAGAGGTCCCCATCTTAGCAAAATCGTAAAATTAAGCAATTTCCTGAATTCTGCCAAATGTTGAAGGGCTAAAGGGCCCGGAAAAGTTTCAAATTGTGAGTCTTAGAGAGCTCGATCAAAGTTTAAAAAAATACGATAATCACTTTGGGCCTAAATGCAGTTCGGGAAAAAACAGCCTTAATTCGCTTGTTTCTGTACTCGTTTTCTTTTTGATTCAAATCCTAGCTAAATTAACTTATTTACATAATTCTTTGTTTAATGTGTTCCTTGGTTCAATACCCTCTGGCAATTTTTGATTTGTTGAAAAATGATCTTCACACCGGAAGTAGTTTTAAGGGCTTAAGTGAAACTCTCCTAATACCCTCTGGCAATTTTTGATTTGTTGAAAAATCTCCTTCATACCGGAAGTATTTTTAAGGGCTTAAGTGAAACTCTCCATTAACTCCTACTAGTGCTCGAAGTGGTAGAAAAGGCAAACTGATAATATAGTTAGTTATTGTTGTTTTAAGGGTCGGAAGTACGAGGTCATCTTTCCTCTTAACACGGATTAAAGTACGGTATACAAATTTGGAACGGAAATTAAAATTTAGAGGTGGATACCGAAATTTGAAAAGACAGAAAATTAATAAAACAAAAAATTAAATAAAACTAATAGTTTTAAAAATAAACAAAAATTACGGAAAAATTTAAAATTATCATTCAAAAACGAACAAATCGTTGAGTCAATGTACACTGGAAATTTTAGATTCCTGGCCCTAAGCCACTCTCACTTATAAAGCGGATGACGAGATCAGCAGCTACCGCGTCATCGGCTAATATCAGTTTGAGTGTCATCTGCAAACCAAGGTTTCAAACTGATAATTTAATTGACCGGATAATTATAGTAATGTCTTTTGAATGAAAGGGAGGGGGGACTCGGTCAAAATGAGAAATAATTAATGAAAGCAAAACTACACGTTTTCCTGTTTGAATTCGATAGAATGTTACACGTTTTATATGCATCTATCGATGTGCAAAATCTCGAACATGAACAGTTTTACTGGAGTAAATGTTAAGTTTATGTAACACTAAACGTTTTACACGAGTGAAGGGAAATTTTCTCTAACTAGTGAGTACAAACTTACAGAATATGTCATCAATCCGAAGGTTGATTTTATTCTTAACTAGGAGTAGTGCCCGGCTTCGCCTGGTGGAATTATTTGTTTTATGGATGATAATAAATACTACTACAGAACTGGAGCGCTCAAGGATACGAATCGGAAAGCACCACTGCGTATTGCAGCTGACAACCTCTGTATACTGCATCAACACCATCACCTTTATACAGAGGCATACTATTGTCATGATGATTGTTTTAAATGATCTAAGAAATCTTTTTGCACTAATTACTCCCCGTGACTGCAATTTATAAGAAGATCGCAATTCTGCACCAGAACACTGGTGGGGGCGACGTGATACAGCCCGCATTGCCAGGCAACAATAGACTTAGGTATTACTGAAGCTGTTCGGGAGCACTTGTTCTTCCGACTTACTGAACAAAAATCAATCTTTAAGGTTGCCTAATGCTACATAGTCTTAACTATTCCTCTTGAATCTGGCTACCATAGACTATACAAAAAGAACTTTTCGAATCCGACTGGTAGTTCCAGAGATTAGCGCGTTTTAACAAACAAACAACGAAACAAAACTTTATTGTATTAGTATAAGATACACATTACGTATTTTTATTATTTGGCTCTGAGGTGGGGGGGGAAGAATTGATCCGAACTAGTGACCCCCACCCCCTAGTTACGCCACTGTATTGAATACAGGCTGGTCAGTAGCCGTTAAGAGACATGAAAATATTAGGGTCACTGCGCTTCTAATAAATAACTTCCGGCACAGTTCTATGACCTGAAAAATGGCAGGATATATACCGGAAGTTAGTTATCTACAAATTGGCGAAATGAACCATAATGTCACTGATAACAAACTGTGTCAAATATTAAGGTCCCCAATTGCTGGTAAATAAACAGTTGATGTTGCTTATTTTAGGGGCTGTGACATCGTGGCCCAGTGTACTTGGGTGTGTGCTGAACTTGTCTGAAAACCTGTATTTATATGTTGGCTTTAGCAGTGTGTCTAGCTGTAGACTATGACAGACAGGGATGAGGTAGGTGCCGTGGGACTTGAAATAAGGTACCATCCCAGCATTTGTCTTGAGGAAGTGTGAAATGAGACCCATCGAAAAACCACGCTCAGGATAGCCGCTGTCAGCGCCGAGATACCAACCTACGATCTCCGGATGTGCTGCAGCTGCTCATCGTGGCTGTGGTGCATGATTTAACGAGCACAGCTACGCCGCTGGATAAATCAGAGGGGAATCAACCACACAAAACACGAACACGGGTAGGCCAACCTCAGTTCCCTGCATTGCAAATTAGGTCTCTACTCTTAGGACAGAGGTTCTCAAACGTTTTCTGTCCCCCGCCCTCCTTCTCACATAAACTATCTGCCCCCCGCCCCCTGTCACTCCTCGCTCCTTATTCTTCTTCCCGAAGGAGGGCAAGCACTATCACTTCCATGGGGTCTCTTTTTACCACTGCTAATAAGCCACTTATCCATGGGTAACGGCGTTACTTGTATCAGTTTATTGTAAATCGGCCAAACCACTTACAAGGAACACGCACTAGAATTCACCTGTTCACTCACTGTCTTTGAACTGACTGCAAAGGCCTGGCTGAATTCGGGTCGACAATGGCAGAAATAGACGAATCTATTCTTGTAAGGAAGTCGCGGTCACATTGTCAAGCGGATTATTGTCATTAGTGGTTGTTAGGTGTTTGGTAAGGAGACATCGCTGTGGGTGGTGGGTGAAAGGATGTTGTGTGGGAAATGTAACCACACCTTTCCTTTTCTCATCTACTGGTCAGTTCTTGCGAAATAAGACAGCGAAAATACTAGTTTATTAGTCTTGAATGGTCATGGGAGCTTCCTGTCTATGATAGGTCCATGGATATGAGTATAGCAATATTTGTTACATAATATGAAATATAAATATTTCAACCCCCCTTTTATCTCTCACGGCGCCCCGCTAAGGCTAAGGTGTATGTTTCACAAAACTCAAGCTCCTAAACCAGGAGGAGTTAGAAGGTGTGGTTTGTACCAATATCTTCCAAATCGACTCAATAGTACGGGAAAAATCTTGTATTTCTTGAAAAGTCAACGGAAATATATTTAATTGTTTATAAAGTGCGTTTGAACAAATAAACAAGACGATAGTCCCTGCGAGAACTCTGTCGCCTACAGCCCGCATAGTACTAGAGCCAGGCGGGTAGTCTGTACACATGGGGCGCACATAACCCTCTATACGAGAGTTCTCGCACGGGTCCGCTAGTTAGCGTATTATTATTTCATCAAGGTGTTATCGATGAGCACCGAGTTAGCACGTCTAGTCCTTGGGCTGTAAGACGTTCTGTTTAGTACCCTTTGTCGTTGTAAAGTAGATTTTGCAGATCTTTTCCATGACACCCTTGGCTTTGCTCTACCTCTGCTTGGTTCCTCAATCAGTAAGGATGGTTGCACTAGATGGGATTTATCTAGTCTCATAACATGTTCATACCAGCGAAATGACTTCTGGCTGATAGTAACCCTAATGCCCGTTGCTCACGGTAAAATTTTCCTTCAAATTTATTGTACAATAATTTAATTTTATAAAATTTCTGTTGCTCACGGTCAAATTCAAGTTTTATAAAACCTTTGATAAAACTTTCCATAAAATAGGACATGTTCTATTCCGTAAAATTAATTTTACGAAACGAACCAATCAGGGAAGCTGACATGAAGATGATGCTGGCGCCACGTGGTGAGAAGATTGTGAAGCTCGCTTGTAAACAAACACTTCGAAAATGGCAGGCTCCGGCTGGACTAAGGAAGCTGTTAGTGTTTTCTGGACGAGTACCAGAAATATCAGTGTTTGTATGAGGTTAAAACGCCCATATACCACAATAGAAATGCAAGAAGGGAGGCAGAAATCTGAATCGCCGAATATGTTTCACAAATTCGACCGAACACAAGCCAGGCTGATGTGAAGGCGAAGATAAACGGACTTCGAACTCACTCGCAGTATCATTTCAGGAGAAATGGCTTGCCTCATGTTAGTGTCCTGTTGAATAATGTTGGGACCAACAAGATTTAGGAGTTTTTTAAAACTGCTTTCCTCCATTCTTAGAAAATTCCTATATGAAATCTGATCTTCTAACCTCAACTCATTTTCGACCAAGGACAGCATTCCTCTACTCTTCTTTTCTATTTATCCATTCCCGAGTCCAGGACTTCCTAGCATTTCTTTTCTTCCTTTTTACCACTGCAACAATGTTTGCAATTTTTGCTTTGTTTGTTGGAGCCATACTCTCAAACCAATGTGTGTTGAACAGCTGATTCTTGATTCAGAAGTTTATCGGTAGATGGCAATCCTGATACATCCACGGATTTCATAAAATAATTTTACCGTAAACAACACAGCTTGCTTTCGTCAAATTTTTATGAAATTAGTTGTAAAATAAATTTTAAGAAACATTTTACCGTGAACAACGGGCATAACCATTCCACGTCGACGAAATTTTGAAAATAAGTTCTCATCCACCAAAACTTATAATATCGATTTGTATTAACGTTACCTTTCGCATATCGCAACAACGATGATTAAATATACTTATGAAACCCACCGGGAAGATGTGTGTGTCTGTCTGTGTTTCCCCCCTATCAATTCCTAAATGGCATGCATGAGAAGATATGCATGGGAACTGTTACAAAATTGGCACACATATAAAACATAATAATATAAATTATTTTATTAGTATTACCGGTATTTTTATTATTATTATTATTACTGGCGTGTGATTCTCCAGCAGCTCTTTTCTATTAAGAATGTACAGTTGATAGCTCTTTAGGTTTGTATTTTATTTTACCAAATATATCAGCACCAAATCCTGACCTCTCACCCGGACAAAAAGTAACCTTGAATGTCGTCTCCGATACGACGTTATTCTGAGATGACCTTTCTAAGAGATGCCGAGAAAAAAGTTAGACTAGTGTTTTGGCGGGAATGGAATTACTGGCGTGAATAAAGCGAGACACCCGTATCGGATTCCAGAGTGAAATATTATAGGCTCTTGGTGACAGCTACATGACATAACCATGCATCTGAATTTCATGGCGTTCATTCCTCTTATGTTTCTTTTTGTTTGGCAAATTAATGTTTGGGACAGAACTCAAATATGTTGGTAGGCTCTTGTATTTGTTGTCTCATTTAGGGGTTTTACGACATATTTGGGCATATCTGTCTGATAACCTTTGTAATTTTGATGACTGTACTAGTGGTAGTATTGTTATGTAACAGGAGCTAGAATTTGGGTAGAAGACAGGGTGGCATTAAGTTAGGAAACATATCGGCGTTTGCCTGGAGTAAAGTGGGAAACCACGGTAAACCACTTCCAGGGTGTCCGAGTGGGATTCAACCCACCTCAACTTATCTCTGACTCACGAGGTTGAGTGTATCCCATTCCAGCCCTCAGACCAGTATTACATTTCTTGGCACAGCCTGGACTAGAACCCGTATCTCCACAGTGATAGCCAAGAATGTTAGCTACTACACCAGGAGGTGGATAGAAGGAGGAGTAGTCATAAAATCCAAAGTCGATGAGAAAAGGAAAGAGAATCGGACCGAGCTCCGGAATCCCTTGGAACCACCAACACCGTGCTCACAACCCTTCAGCCCTTAAGGGTATAGGCAGCGTAGTTTTACCTGGGTTTTACCATGCGGGGTGGGCTACACTCACCCTGCCTTTTCAGGACCCCCTGTGGTAGGCAAGCGATACCATGTAAAAGAATACAGGTCTGAACTCTAGAAAAAGAAATTGCATCAGGAAAGACAAGTAACAAGAGCCAAATAAGGTAGGAAAATAGAAGATACCCCAGGCCTCGGACACACCGGGGTCGGAAGAGAACAAGAGTTGACCAATGGAGGGTGAGAAGAATTATGAAAGAGAGGAGCCCGGTGCAACTAAGATGCCCTGTGGTCGCCAATCCCACGTCCCACTGCCTGCTTCCTTACTCCCCTCAGGCGCAGGCCTTGCTTTTCAAGAGAAGTACAACTGCACTAAGGAAATCCATCCCTTTTATTACCGATCGAATATAATCCACTCTTGAGATTAGATCCCCTAATCGGTTGCATCAGAAGCAGGTGCAGTTTCCACTTTTTAAGCAAATGCCGGGATAATTGCTAACTTAAGGCCATAGCCGCCTCCTTCCAAATCTTAGTCTCAATTACAATTAAACACATTACTAAAGACACCCGAATAACACAAGTTATCAGACAAAGCATTATTATCGAAGTTGAATAAACATGTCTTGATGGAACAGTTTCTCTTCAAAAGTTGTTTTGTTTCATTTAAAGCAGGGGTTCTCTACCTTTTTCAACCATCGTACCCCTTTAAAAAAATTAAACATCCTGCGTACCCCCTACTAACCTTTCATAGGTATTAATAATGGTTATTAAAAATCTAAAAGACATTTAGTTAGTTAGGTTTAACCTTTGTAATTTTATAACGAAAGATATTTAATAAAACAAAATAAAGTTGTTTTTCAGTTCCTTTTCCCAAAGGGTGATTTTTGCAATCATTGCGTTAGTTTTCATTTCAACATAGAACATATCAGAAACACTACCTTACATACACTTTTTCGAAATGTTCAGTTTTTCAAAAATATCACTTAAATAGGCCAATTTTAAAAGCCAACCAAAGTCATTGAGTACTGATGATAAATTAGAATTGTGCTCGGTAAAGAAAAGGTGCAATTCTTTGTGGAGTTCAAATACACGCGCCGTAAATAACTCACACAGTAGTCACGGCACGAAGCTCACTGCGTATGTGAATCGAGTAGAAGGATGGCCTGCCGCGTACCCCCTGAAATGTTTCGTGTAGCCTTTAAGGGGTACGCGTACCACAGGTTGAGAACCCGTGATTTAGAGGATTGCAATATCGTGGTCATCAACCTCGTGTACTTGAGTATTTATGTGTGTGGATAAATTACATTGTCCTGTGTTACTATGGTTTCTCTAGTAATATGTATATCTGCAATTGGGCATATCATAAGGAAGAAGGTAAACCACAATTTTAAGGAAGGTGCCATCCCAGCATTTTACCGTAACAGAAGTGGAAAACCACGATAAACCATGCCGTGTGTAGGACGGCTCAGGTGGGAATTGGACCCACCTTTTCTCAGTTTGTACCCCATTTCAGTTTCTCACACTGAAATTAAATTTCATAATAGAACCAGGGATCGAAACCAAGACTTTTGTGAATTGTAATCTGACACGTTCGTAACAGAATCTCGTTCACTCCGGGGAAGCTATGATATATGAATTGCAGCCAATGGCCATAGCTTGGTATTTTTGATTGAACGTCCGAAGGCTCCCAACAAGTTCAATTTCAAGTAGTTCCAACTTTGGCTACCAGATGCCACTGTCACTAACACTAGCGGCGAAAGTTGGAACTTGATAGAGCGTTTCTAACTAGCTAAATGCAGGGTCTTTCATATAAAGTAAGATCGGCAAGCGGCAGTTTTGTTATTCGCTGGTGCGGTGGCCTTGGCTGAGCTTGTGGCGCGCCATGGCCCCCTGCTGTACCATCGAAAGCGCGCGCATAGTACAGACGAGGGATTTTTTTTCAAGTTCCGATGGACTGTATTAACATAACAGATTGACATACAGTACCAAACTGTTTTTTTTTATCATTTTAAATGATCTTGTCGACTTCGTCGTTATGCTGAGGTCTGGCGTTACGATACGGTGACGGGACGAAATGTACTTAGAATGCACTGAGGTGTGTGACGTCATAGTACGATGTAGCAGCCGAGTACCAAGAAGGCAGTGCGAGAATAGAGTTTCAAGAAAGCAGTGCGAGAACAATCAAGTAGGCAGTGAAGAATCAAAATAGAATCTTGAAACTCTGTTCTCGCACTGCCTTCTTGGTACTCGGCTGTTAGCATTTAAAATGATATAAAGTCCAGTCTTTCAGACTGACTATCCGTGTCTTTTTACTAAATGTTTGCTTGTTTTATTCTTATGTCTCAACATAATCGCCAAAACGATTGAAACATTTGTCGTATCGTTACACCGGCTTTCCAATGCCCTCGGCAAAAAATTCTGCCGCCACTGCGGTGGGTATGTCTGGACAGTCTCCTGAACTTTTTCCTTTTTGACGAGGCGTTGCCGCCCAACCATACCTTCAATTCTCGCAAAAGGTGCAAATCATTCAGTTCTGGTTTGGAATAAATGGCAGATGGTCCAAAACTTCACACTTGAATTCTTTGAAAAGTCTATCGTAACGATGGTACAGTGTGGTCATGAATGATCAAGCATACATTTAGTAATAAAATCAGTTTGGTATGTCAATCTGTTATTTTTATACAGTCCATCGGAACTTGAAGAAAAAAAACAGCCCTCGTATGTAGACTACTATGCGCGCGCTTTCAATAGTACAGCAGGAGGCCATGGCGCGCCACAAGCTCGGCCAAGGCCACCTAACTAACCTAACCCCGCGGCACTACAGCCCTTGAAGGGCCTAGGCCTACCAAGCGACCGCTGCCCAGCAAATTGGCCTGCAGATTTTGGGGTGACGCGTGGTCAGCGCGTCAGGTCCCCTCGGCCGTTAATCTTGGTTTTCGTGACCGGGGCACTGTCTCACTGTCAGACAGCTACTCAATTGTCTTCACGAGGCTGAGTGCACCCCGTTCCAACCCTCACGTCAGTTTTAAAATCCCTGACGGAGCCGGGGATCGAACTCGGGGCCTCCGGGTGAGAGGCAGGCGCGCTACCCCAACACCACGGGGCCGGCGGCCAAGGCCACCACAGCAGCGAATAACGAAACTGCCGCTTGCCGTTCTTACTTTATACGAAAGATCCTGTATAATCTACAAATGTTGCTACACACTACCAATTGCAGTAGTAGGTTCTTTTACATGCCATGAATCTATGACATGGGCCCACCCGGCTTTACTCCCCCACCGATGGAAGGCATACTGAAGGATTTTAAAGCTCTTAAAAATCCGACGACTTCGGCCGGTTTTAAACCCGCGATCTTGGGCACAGCAGTTCAGCATGCTACCGACTGCACCATCGAAGCCGCTCACTCCAGGGAAGGTCAGGTGCAGAGCAGTGTAGTGCAAATGGAAAGCGCACCTGCTTGTAATCCAACAGATTGGGGGCTCTCTATTTACAACTCGGATAATAAAAGGCAGGGACTTCCTGGCTGCAGTTGCACTTCTCATGAACAGCGAGGCCTGTGCCTGAGGGGAATAAGGAAGCAGGCAGTCCAGTGGGATTAGCCTTGACATACCTCGTGTTGCGCTCACGCGGAAGTTGCATCGCACGGCTTGATATTGCGTCGTTTTTATCGTCACCATCTTCCCGCCCATTCTCATACGTTGTGCAACTCATAACTAGGGCTCGGATTATTAGGTAAATACATTTTTTAAATGTAAATACATATTTTAAAAAAATATTTCTATAAGTACATAAATTCCTGCTTTTCACTTATTAGCACATAAAAAGACATACTATTTACATGTTAAAAATCAGTATGCTAGATCTTTCTGTTTATTGCATTTTTGTTCTGTGTTACTTCAACGGGAAATAACCTGTGAGCTATCTAATCTTCATGCAGAGCGTATGTCAACTTGCAGCTGTGTTTTTCTTATCTTGACGCCCAGTCCCACTCACTGTGGAAGTCAGGATTTTCATTGTCCATAGCTATATTGCACCATGTGCTAGACCTTCCTCCCCAGCTACCTGGAACCAGTGTCACTCACATGCAGTTCATTTCTGGCACTGTGAAGTGTAAGGCAGTTCTACTATGCCTAAAGTAAAAACAACTACAAGTTATCGTCTGCAGCAGTATGTTGCAGAATTTAAGGATAATTTTATTTCTGATGGGGGCGTTCTGTTCTGCTAACCATGTGGTAGCAGAATTTAAGGATAATTTTATTTCTGATGGGGGCGTTCTGTTCTGCTAACCATGTGGTAAAGCAATCAAGGCTGAACAGCGATCTCAAGTTACACAGCACCTCGAGGACAAGAAACATATTGCCACAGTTTCGCACCTTCAGAGGAAGTGTTTCGCGATAATCGTCGGTCATTTGTGATGAAAA
Organism: Meconema thalassinum; assembly: GCA_946902985.2. Taxonomy (NCBI): domain Eukaryota; kingdom Metazoa; phylum Arthropoda; class Insecta; order Orthoptera; family Tettigoniidae; genus Meconema; species Meconema thalassinum. The sequence goes on from OX336391.1 coordinate 494,499,223, forward strand.
CCTTAAGATGTATCTCGTTGTGTATTGTAATACTTCAGTAGTCAGTGAGACACAGCATAAATTGCATTTGTGAGTACTACATGCTGTTTATATTCACATTAATAAAGTAAATTATAATTCAATATTTTTACTTTTTGTTACATATTTCAGGTATTTTTAATACATAAAAAATAAATATTTTTCCGATTTTTAGCACCTGAAAATCCGAGCCCTACTCATAACAGATGATGTATGCAACAGTTCCACTGAGTTCCAGGTTCGATCTCTGGCTCTGCCAAGCAATTTTATTCTGGTCTGAGGTCTAGAACGAAGTTCAATCAGCCCCGTGGGGGAGAACTGAGAAGAGGTGGTTTTGATTCCCCCACTCAGTCATTTTACAGATCGTTTTCCAAGGTTTCTCGACTTGCTTTTTAGACAAAATCTTGGATGGTTCCTAACTCAAGGCACAGCCACCTCCTTTCCAATCATAATCTCAATTACAAATGAACCACGGAAAATAACATCCAGGATGGCTGAGGTGAGAATCAAACCGACCCATTTTCAGTTTTGCCTCACAAGGCAGAGTGGAATCCGTTCCAGCCCTCAGGCCGGAATTGAATTTCTTGGCAGAGCATGAGATCAAACACGGACCTTTGGGGCGACAGCCAATATGCTAGGCACTAAACCATCAGGTGGTAACTTACGTAACATAACCATTCCCGATAAGCAATATCTACAGTCTTAAAAACCCTCAGGAGGAGAAATTTTGTAATGAATTCCTAAATTGAAATTATATACAATTTACGCCAGAGGTTTTGGCCGGTCAGCTCCAGTTTCGCTGTCGTACAGAGGGCACATGGCAAGCCTCGGCATGTGCAATTAACACGCGAGTTGTCAGTTGTGCGAGAAGCACCACGTGTATCAATTGCACATGCCTGAGGATTGCCAACTGTCCTTCTGTAGTCTGTACAATTTCGCAACCGGGGCTGACCGTCTGAAAACCCTGGCATAAACTGATATATTACAGTACATTATGTAACGAGCTTATAATGGCAATAATTAAGACATGAGTATGTGTAGACTATAAAACGGGCGAAGTGAGTTTTATAATTTCCATACGAGTGTCTTAATTACCATTATAGACGAGTTGCATACGACTGTTTATGTTCGACGATAATTATAACTATTTTATGTTCGAACATAATTATTCATACATATCTGTCGAGATTTCGCCAGTTTTATGTAGCCTACTGAACAGAGCGCATGGGACGCAAAGAATACCTTGTATTTGACCATGGCCTCCTCAAATACCCCACTATGACACTAGCCACGCAGTGAAATTTAAAATTGTAGGTCGTGGAAGTCAGCACAGATGCGATGTTATCCTTACCTAATTGGTCACACAACTGTTTTTTGAGCTCTGATTGGTGGGAGAAACTGTTCCATAATGATAAATAGTGTTATAATGACTCTCATTATGAATAATAATAATGTTATTGGTTTTACGTCCCTTTTAACTACACTGGCTTTTAGAGACGCCGGGGTGCCGGAATTTTGCCCCGAAGGGGATCTTTAACGTGCCAGTAAATCTACTGACACGGCTCCCTCGCATTTGCGCACCCTCAAATGCCAGCTGACTGCGCCAGGTTTCGAACCTGCAACCTTGAGCTCAGCAAGCGAGAACGTTACCCCTGAGCCACGCAGCCAGACCACTCTCATTATGATACAGTTTTCTGACATAGGATAATATTTACATTTCGACGTCGTCGAGCGTAAACTATATGGAGAGTATGATTAAAAGAGTGACAGTCAGTCTGAAAGACTAGACTTTATATCATTTTAAATGCTACAAATGCTGAAAAATGCTGGGTGAAAGCCTCATGCGTGCAACCCAAGGTCAAAGGAGGTACCGGTAGCTGGCTGGATGACGTCACGCTCACCGAAGCGCGCGGGGAAAGGAGGAAGCTCAAGTGGTCACGCGCCTCAGTGCATTCTCGGTACATTTCGTCCCGTCGCCGTAACGTAACGCCAGACCTCAGCGTAACGACGAAGTCGACAAGATCATTTAAAATGATAAAAAGTGCTCACTACATACAAATGATACATTTAAAATGAAATGTAAAACTACAAAGGTTAAGGGAAGCCTCCGTGGCTTAGGCGGCAGCACGCTGGCCTCTCACCGCTGGGTCCGTGGTTCAAATCCCGGTCACTCCATGTGAGATCTGTGCTGCACAAAACGGAGGCAGACAGGTTTTTCTCCGGGTACTCCGGTTTTCCCTGTCAAAATTTCATTCCAGCAACACTCTCCACTATAATTTCATTTCATCTGTCATTCATTTAATCATTGCCCCAGAGGAGTGCGTCAGGCCTCGGCAGCCGGCACAGTTAATATCCTCGCCGCTAGATAGGGGCTTCATTCATTCCATTCCTGACCCGGTCGAAGACTGGAAGCAGGCTGTGGATTTTCATTTTCATTCTGCCTCATAAATGGCCTTTCTTTAAAATTTAAGCAAATGACATAATTAGTACTGTAATTGAACAAATCCACCTTTTTGAAACTCTTCTTATCTCCGGGCGTGTGCAGATATTCTGAAAGGACTGGCTCGTACATAGGCCTTACCAAAACCTCCTATAAATTAATAAAGACGAAGGAAGGTTTACATGCATCTAACTAAAAAGAAACTATCCAATTTAAATTTACTTTATATTCTGAAGCTGCATGCGAGAAATTGATAAATATAATAAAAAGAGTGACACCCAAGAAATGCAATTAAAAATATATAATATAATACTAATAATAATATTTAGGCCTTTAAAGATTTCTTAGTTTGTTTTCACATTACCGGTAATGCCGTCGTCTGCCCAATATGTCCATTTCATCACCACTTTGAAGCTGGTCAGCCATGCCATTATGGTTTACCGCCATGAAGGTCTTCTTCAACTTAGCACAGTTATCTTGATGGGTATTAGCCCTACTATGATTGTGGCATTACAGCCAGAACCCAATCACGTGGTACCCTCCATACTAAAACAATTCGGAGGTACCGTACGGTCTTCAAGCTTTCCGTAGAAACACCAAGCGCTCAGCTCAAGAGAGACACCCTACACAACCTGACATCTCAAAGTCCAGCGAGACAATCCCTTCCGCCGTGCACTAGGTCGCTTGCTACAACACGTCTCCCAGCCACAGCTCCTTCCAGGAAGTCTTCACAGAATTGCTATTGTCATACGCCTGTTTGTCCAGACCACTCATTGCATTTGCTCGGCCGCTTCCTCATCACCCCCTCGGGGTGAGCGAGCATACCTGCTCGAGACAATAGTGTCCATTAAGTGTTGCCTCCTGCACGTGTGACCAGAACATTAACCTGACTCCTGGTTCGGTGGTCTGAACAATCTATATATTTAAAACAGTAAGCCGATTTTTGTTACGGCGAGATTGACAGAACGGCTCAACCGATTGACTTCGTAATGCACTCTGACGAAAGCCCTTAGCCTGTATTTTTGCAGAGTGTCTTTAAAATAAACAAATATGTTACCATATATTTTTAAATTTATAAACAAAACTGCAAAATTATTGGCTCAAGCGCATGCGCAGAAACACCTTGGTTAATGACAGACATGGCGGATGTCCACCGCGTTTCATATAATAGTTATTTACAAGAATTATATTAAAGGAGGGGAATATTGATTATGAAGTTTCCACGATATAAACAGGAATAGAATATTATAAACGACGAGAAATGTAGAACTTAAACAGACTGTTGAGTGTAAATGTTGTTTAAGTAACTTAATATTGCGCTCCTTCACCAGTGGTTCGGTAGCTCAGACGGCAGCGGTTAAGGCTCTTAATTTATGCATCACGCAATGGGAGCAGTTCGAATCCCTCCTCCGACATATATTTTTATTTCCCAATTATTCTTTCTGGCTATTGGTAATACATTGCCTTAACGTATTTTACTTTTATTATTCCCGTAAAGTAAGGAATTCTCCACGATTTACTTTCCCATATACTTTTAAATTATTAAATAAAAGATGGCCACAATCGCTTTCGCCATGAGAGACAATTGACGAACATAATTCATTTGATGGACTCAGACATCGTGGTCACTCAGCGCCGTCTACTTTGGTGTGTTTGTGTCAAATTTTCTCTGATAACCTGTGTTATTGTGATGGCTGTACTGATGTGTGCATTTGTAATTGAAGTGGGGAATGGGAAATTGACGACCGAGGCTGTAAGTTAGGAACTATACCGGTATTTACCTGCAGTGGAAGTGGAAAACCACGGAAAACCACATCCCAGATTGTTGAGATGGGAATTGAACCTTGCCCTTCTTAGTTTTGCCTCAAGAGTGCACCCCGTTCCAGCCCTCAGACCAGAATTAAATTTCTTGGCTAACCAGGGATCGAACCAGGAATCCGGGGCGGTAGCCTTAAGATTGGGCTTCCCTGTGTTAATACGATTTTTGACAAGCACTGAACATATAGTCTAACTCTTAAACTCCCTCCATTACGGTGGCTGTCGAAGTGAGCCTATGCTCATTCCAGTAGTTGGCGAAGTATTTACTGTCATGGAAATGCAAAGGATTGTACCTACAACAGGTGATGGAAATTGCTTATTTAGAGCAGTTTCGTACTGTCTATTCCAAAATGCAGAACGTCATCCTGAGCTGCATTTGCAAGCAAATTGCAAAAATTGTTGCTGGAATGAATAATTATAAGGATTTTATTATTGGCGATCAGTATCATCGCATTCTCATCAGCAACACACTTGAGAATGAAAGTATCTGAACTTCATTGTATAAGTGAATATTATTGTTTATTGATTATTTGTTTAGAGTACATAACCATGAGTCTAACCACGCTGTTGATTTTGGCAATGGAAGTATTATTTGCCATTTAATATTTGGTGGCTGCGTTGATGCAGGCCACTATAGTGTTATTGAATATGACGTTAATTTGGAGAGAAATGCTACAATAAATATACCCATTTGACGAAAAAGAACATTAGCCACAAAAAAGTGGGAAATCGGAGAAAAATACGAAGCCACTTTTAAAATCGAATATAAATATGCCATTTCAGAAACTATTCCAGATATTATGCCGTACAGTGTAGGGTCCTTGACGAACAAATGTAAACATTGTTCTGCACTGTATTTCTGTAGCGAGAAATCTACGCTTGGTTACTTTGACCTTTGATGTTGTAATGGCAAAATTGATCTTACTAAATATAAAATATTTGACAGACTGCAACAATTTTTCACTGGAAATGAAATCTCAAGGAATTTAAGAGAGAATAATCGGCAGTACAACAAATGCTATGTCCTTGGTTTCATTTGGAGCCAATGGCACTGTGCCACATGCATACGGTCCATATTGTTTTAAAATGTATGGAATTGCACATCATCGCATTTCTTCGTTAATGTATATTCCAAAATTATAAGCGACGGTTCTTGCGGCCAGTTGTATATATTAGACCCCGCAGAATTCTTGAATTCCTTGGAATTAAGTGATTTGCTTCCACATACTCCAAACCCATAGTTATGCTCCTTAGAAATCTGAAGTTTCCTAAGGGCTCCTAAATGCTAACATATTAATTATAAGAAATATGTACGAAAATTGCTTGAATTTGGAAATAATAAGTGCAGTTAAAATTAGGCGGAGAGATCTAACCCTTCGACTTGATTCCATATTAATTATAAGAAATATGCATGAAAATGCTTGGATTTGGAAATAAGTGCAGTTAAAATTAGGCAGAGGGGTCTAATCCTTCGACTTGATTTAACAACATCGGATAAAACAATCATTTTTTTTAAGAGGCAACATTTTCCGATTCGCTTGGCATACTTTATCACAATCAATAAAGCTCAAGGGGGAACTCTGGGACGTATAGGTCTCAATTTGCCTCATCAAGTTTTCAATCATGGCCAGCAGTATGTTGCAATGTCTAGAGTGCAATCTTTTGACGCCTTTAAAGTTTCAATTGTGCCAAAATATAATTGTACAAAGAACGTATATAAGAAAATTCTTCAGTAAATATTTTCTTATTGACCGTCATCTATTGAGGATCGACAGCAGTGGCTACGCTGGCTAAAGCGCAGCATTAGGTCATGGGGCCAAGCTCTCTGCTGACTCGGTAGACGCGTGGGTTCGAGCCCCACCGTCGGCCGTCCTTGAAATGGTTTTCCGTGGTTTCCCCATTTTCAACACCAGGCAAATGCTGGGACGGTACCTTCTGACAGCCCACGGCCGCTTCCTTCCACATCCTTGCCCAGTTTCATTCACCATCATTCATTTCATCTCTCATTAACTCCTCTCCTGAGGTTGGCGTCAGGAAGGGCATCCGGCCGTAAAAACCATCGCCACAAAGACTTCCATCACATCTCATCCCCGACCCCGTTGGAAAACGGGAATAATAAGGGGTAGACATACATACCGTCATGTATTGACGGGTTTCAACTAGTATTAATAAACTTTCTTAGACAACATACGATTAGAGCTAGCTTCAGAATCTCGTCAAAAGTGACCTAAAACACATTGAATAATTAATAATAAAAAGCATACGTATATGATAATAGTAATAATAATAATAATAATGACACTGCGTCTACTGCAGACGTGTCCAATGCAATTGAACACGTTGCCAACACGATAACATGATATAAAGAAATAATAAACCCACTAGCCTACATTAAAACTGTCATGGGGAACTCATAAAATATAGGTTACAGAACGCCCCCTTGCTTTTCATTCATTTGGTCCTATACCATAGAATAAAAAGCAATCCTTTTAGGCATGACTTCCCTTCCAAAATCCTAACTCCTTCCTTCCACAAATATATACACAACCAACAGGGCTACTAGGATATGTACATCCTCAGATTGGAAATATTGTAAATCCCTAGCACCCTTCCGTCCTTTGTAAGGAGCTCGTACGCACAGGCCCCTAATTTCCGTGCAATTACATACGGTCCTTCATACAAATGAAAAAATTTACTCACCAATTTCTGGTCTGCGGACGAGACATGAGGCACCCTTAAAAGCAGAAGGTCACCTACATCTAACTTATCTCCTGCCCGCTTCCCTTGCTGCTTCTGCCGTTTCTTACTGGCCTTACATAAATGTTCCCCAGCTAACCTGATACTTAAATCTCTGGGTACGGCCTCCCCTGTCCTCAAACCCAAAATCATAGCAAGTTCGCTGACAGGCTTCCTGCCCAGCTGGACTTCTATGGGAGTGCGACCCGTGCTCTCGTGTTTAGTTACATTGAGCCAACGCTCAACGTCCTCAAGCATCGAAAACCAGGCATTATGTCGCTCACTCACATAGGTCCTAAACATGCGCCCTAGTTCTCTCATTACTCTCTCAGACATGTTTCCTTGGGGATACCTAATAGAGGAATACGTACACTGTATTCCCAGTTCACTCAACTTGGTCCTCCATATCTTCGAGGTGAACTGAGAACCGTGGTCTGAGAGTATTCGGAGTGGCTTACCAAACTCCGGAACATATTTCCCCAGTATGCAACTTACACAACCCCTCCCCGTGGCCTGTCTTAGAGGATAGAGCTTAACATACTTAGAAAAGGCATCAACAACGACAAACACATATTGGTAGCCATACTGAGACTTCACCAACGGCCCATAGAGGTCAACACACACCAACTCACCTGGTTTCTGAGTTAAAACAGCCTGCCTTGGCCCTTCTAAATACCTTGTGGGGTGCTTGCACTTCTGACACAACTCACATGTTGCTAGGGTTTTTCTGACTTCCCTGCCCATGTTTTTCCAGAAGAAGTTCTCCTGAATAGCACCCAACACCTTCTCTGCACCATAGTGGCCTAACTCCTTATGATAAAACCAGATAATATCATACCTCAAAGACTTAGGAACCCACACGCACCATCTCTCGCCAAAGCATTTCCTAGTTAGCAAGTCGTTAAAAAGCCTGAATTCCTTATTACCCCTCTTAGCAATGCTCATATGTTCCATTTCCTCGAGTTCCCGATAAATGTCCTGAATCTCCTCGTCCTTGCATTGTTCCTCTCTCATTTTTCCCAACTTTAACCTCTCCCCGTCCCTATCTGAAATCCTAGTTACACAGACCAAAATTCCTTCCTCTCTCCTAGCTTCAACTCCCTCCCCAGCAATTTCCGGGTGGCGACTCACAAAATCCGCGAATGCGTTTTCTGACCCTTTTACGTGAAATATATCAAAATCGTACTCTTGGATCGCCAATATCCACCTAGAAAGCCGGTTCGAGGTTATCCTACATGTCCTAAGAAACGTAAGTGCGTTATGGTCTGTATAGATTAGGAATTTCCGGCCAAGCACATAGGTCCGGAACTTACCCAGCGAATACACAATGGCTAGCAATTCCTTCTCACTAGTAGTGTATCTTTTCTCCGCGGAATTTAGACCTCTACTAGCGAGTGACACGATGCCTAGATTACCATCCCCATCCTTTTGACAAAGCACCCCTGCTAACCCTAAGTCGCTAGCATCTGTCATCACTATATACTGACTATCCTGCCCGGGGTACCTAAGTGTGACAGCATCCCTAAAACCCTCTTTAAGTTTGATGAATGCCTCATCGTGTTCCTTTTCCCAAACCCACTTTGAATTCTGTTTAAGTAACCCGCTAAATGGCCCGCACAGCTGCGAATACCGCAGTACAAACCTCCTGAAATAATTACATACCCCCAGAAAAGAGCGAAGTTGTTTGACGTTACGTGGTGTCCGAGTGTTGATTATGTTGTCTAATTTCGACCCTTCTGGCGTAACCCCCTGTGGTGTAATAGTGTGGCCTAAAAACGTGATCTGTTGTGCACAAAAGGTCGCCTTCTTAAGTTTCACTGTGAACCCGGCCCGATGCAACTTCCCCAAAACGATTCTAAGGTGTTCCATGTGTTCCCCAAATGTACGTGATGCGATGACTAAGTCATCGATGTAACTGGCTGTGAAATCCCCTGTGTCGTGTCCCAGAGCGATGTTAAGTGCGCGAATGAGCCCAGCTGACGATGTTTTCATACCAAAAGGAATCCGTGTAAATTGTAACAGCTGGTTTTTGTAACAAAAAGCCGTGAATTGCCTATCCTCCTTCCGTAAGGGTACCTGCCAAAAACTAGCACTCAAATCTAATGTGGACAGCCATTCTTTACCCCCAAATCTCTGAACTAAATCCTCAGTAGTTTCCGGTCGCTGATGATCCGGCGCAATGCGTTTATTAGCTTGTCTTGCATCCAAACATAGCCTAACTGACCCATCCTTCTTAATCACTACTACCAACGGATTGACATACTGGCTCCTACTGAATTCGATCACCTCATCGTCTAGCATCTGCGAAATGACATCATCTACTGCTTTGACATGGGCGTGTGGTATCGGGTATCTAACACCATTAAAACTTGACCTATCGGTGATCTCGAAACTATGCTCGTAAACATGTGTCCTACCAGGTTTGTCAGAGAACACCTCACTGTGGTCTCTCAAGACCTCTAACAACTGAGCCTTCTGCTCTACCTCCAACATGGTATCTTCCACAACACTTGAAAATTCACCTTCACGCTCCTCTTCCACTACCATACTACAACTTTGAATATCCTCTGATACCATGTCGCTACTAACCTCACTGACTTCTTCCTCTTCATTTAAAACCTGGACACACACTGATATACTCACAAAGGTTCCCGAGTCCACCTGATAACTCAGACTAATCGTATCAAAATTCTCACCCCACTTGAATCTCACCTTAGATTCGCCGTAATCAAGCTTACACATCTGACTGCTTAGCCAATCCGCACCCAATATGACAGGATACACTAAATTCGCGACCACTAGAAAACTCTGACGACCACATTTCTCATCAATGTACATAGGTGCGACAACCTGTCGACGCACTCTCTGTGACTTAGTCCCAACAGCAGACAATATAAATATATTGGACACAGGAATCTCCTCTATGGCTTCTCCTTTACTCTTAACCTCATCATAAAAGCCTGCCTTAATGCAAGAACACATGCTCCCTGAGTCCAATAAGGCATCGACGACTTGACCCCATATCTTCACCTTAATCACAGGACTGATCAACGTAGGCTCACATCTCTCCTGCATAACCTCAACCTGGTCATCTAACAATTCCTTTCTAACATCAAGGTCGTATTCTATCTTCTTCAACACATGAACTGGAATACTGGGATGGGACCCTCTATCTGACCATCTTAAAGAGCCCTGTTCCCGTTTAAATTACTCGGCTGAGCTGGCTGTCTCTCTTCTTCACGCCCCCTATTCTCTAACTGCCTTTGTTCCTCAGGTCCCCGATTTTCTGCCTGCCTCTGTTCTCCGCGCCCCCTATTCCGAAAATTCCCTTGGTCACCCCTATCCCTATTTACAAAATGTCCTCTATCATTCCTCACAAAGTTACCTGGCCTATCAATATTCCTACGCTCATAATGCCTATTCCCTTCCTCCTGATACCCCTGATCGTAATTTTCTTCCCTTCCCTGCTCTTGCCTTTTGCCTCCCATTCTACCCAAAGTATCAAACCTTTCTAACACACGTTCCATGTCCTTAATCGTATTTACATCCTGCATGACTACGGCCATCTTCACCTCATCGGAAAAATGACGGGCCATACGCCTAACAATATCACCTTCAGAAGAACTAGTGTCTAAATTCTGACTGATAAGGACATGTGTGAGGAAATACTCCGTCATGCTCACCCCCTGATTCGACTGATACCTCCCAAAAGAAATCTTGTCTCTTTCTCTTCCTTTAGTCTGTTTGTTCCAGAACTTTCCCTCAAACTTCTGCCTAAAATCTTCTAACCCCTGAAAACCTCCCCTAAAAACTTGATACCAAGATTTAGCCTCCCCCACAAAAGCTAATGATATGATTTCCTCAACAATATCCCAGTCTAAAGTCCCATCTTCTAACCCTTTCGAAAACCTCTTCTGAACAACTTTAACAAACTCCATAGGGTTAAACTGCCTTCCACTAAATTTAGGTAAGTCAGATTCCCGATAGAAGTTACTATGTCCTACCGAGTGATTACAATTTTCCTTATTTGACTTGGCCTGATTCAGCTCTCTTCTTAATTTCAAATTTTCGCTCTCATTAAAGGATTTCAGTTCACTAATCTCCTTTTTTACGCTCTTATCTACCATCGTTACTCTGGCTGAAGACACCGCTAGCTCCTGTTTCAAAAACACCTGCTTATTTCTAATCTCAGTTATATCCTTCATCTCTTCCTCTACAACTATCAACCTCTCACTAACTTCTTTCTTGACAATGGCTACCTCATTACTCACCTCGCCTATCTGCTTATCAACAGTATCCATAATGCCCTGCCTCTGTAAGCTCATCTTCTTCTCAACTTGCTCGAATCTTTTATCTACCATCTCAATTCTACTGGCAATTTCCTGACGAATTTCCTTATAGCCTTTACTCATACTTTCTACAATCTTATTAATTTTGCTCTCTAAATCCGTACTTTGAATGTCTATCTTAGTACTAAATTCACTGCTTTGATTATTAATTTGAGTACTTAAATCACTACTCTGAGTATCCATTTTATTACTTAAATCACTTAGTTTACTACTGAATTTAGACATCATCTGCTCCATTAACTTGATCATCTGTGAGTTTTCCCCCAGCCCTACATTTTCCTCGTCACTATTCACTCCCATTCCTAACTCCTTGCTAGTTGCAACATCATCTTTCTCGGCCCCCTCACGTCCCTCCAACGTACCAGAAATCACATCCTTATCTGCCATTTTACTAAGAACTACTCTCGAATTTGTGGAATCTGACCGCTTATTGGTCTGCCTGTTTGACTGACTCCTGCCTCTTCTAGAATGACCAAGAGTGCTTCTGTCAACACTTCTAGATCTCAACTTTAATAAATCAGGCTCACTCTTATTACTTAGCATACCCTCCAAAATCACTGAACATATACCCTTCCTAAAATACCCGATCAGATTTCACAAATTACCTGTGCGTACTGCCATACTATGCACCAGCCAGCCTTATTCACACTCCATAGTTGGGCGCCATTTGTAATCTTTCAATTCTAGCCACAAGATGGCTTCACCCAGAGAAGCCATTTGTAACTTTGAAGATACAAAAATTAAATAAAAATGAATATTCTGCCTCATAAATGGCCTTTCTTTAAAATTTAAGCAAATGACATAATTAGTACTGTAATTGAACAAATCCACCTTTTTGAAACTCTTCTTATCTCCGGGCGTGTGCAGATATTCTGAAAGGACTGGCTCGTACATAGGCCTTACCAAAACCTCCTATAAATTAATAAAGACGAAGGAAGGTTTACATGCATCTAACTAAAAAGAAACTATCCAATTTAAATTTACTTTATATTCTGAAGCTGCATGCGAGAAATTGATAAATATAATAAAAAGAGTGACACCCAAGAAATGCAATTAAAAATATATAATATAATACTAATAATAATATTTAGGCCTTTAAAGATTTCTTAGTTTGTTTTCACATTACCGGTAATGCCGTCGTCTGCCCAATATGTCCATTTCATCACCACTTTGAAGCTGGTCAGCCATGCCATTATGGTTTACCGCCATGAAGGTCTTCTTCAACTTAGCACAGTTATCTTGATGGGTATTAGCCCTACTATGATTGTGGCATTACAGCCAGAACCCAATCACGTGGTACCCTCCATACTAAAACAATTCGGAGGTACCGTACGGTCTTCAAGCTTTCCGTAGAAACACCAAGCGCTCAGCTCAAGAGAGACACCCTACACAACCTGACATCTCAAAGTCCAGCGAGACAATCCCTTCCGCCGTGCACTAGGTCGCTTGCTACAACACGTCTCCCAGCCACAGCTCCTTCCAGGAAGTCTTCACAGAATTGCTATTGTCATACGCCTGTTTGTCCAGACCACTCATTGCATTTGCTCGGCCGCTTCCTCATCACCCCCTCGGGGTGAGCGAGCATACCTGCTCGAGACAATAGTGTCCATTAAGTGTTGCCTCCTGCACGTGTGACCAGAACATTAACCTGACTCCTGGTTCGGTGGTCTGAACAATATTAATAAACTTTCTTAGACAACATACGATTAGAGCTAGCTTCAGAATCTCGTCAAAAGTGACCTAAAACACATTGAATAATTAATAATAAAAAGCATACGTATATGATAATAGTAATAATAATAATAATAATAATGACACTGCGTCTACTGCAGACGTGTCCAATGCAATTGAACACGTTGCCAACACGATAACATGATATAAAGAAATAATAAACCCACTAGCCTACATTAAAACTGTCATGGGGAACTCATAAAATATAGGTTACAAGCTTAACGCTAAAATAGTCTTTCACCTGCCTATAAAGGCTCCCAAAATGATTGTATATTGAATTTCAGGGCCAAGCAATTACAACTCAGCAACTTTTCTAGGTATACGCCGTGTTTCGTGCGTTTTTTTTATTGGCCGTGAAAGGCAAAATACCAACTTTATTGAAATAAATTTGCCCTGTTCTGCAGCAAGATTAATATGAACACTAAATAACCTAATGTGACAGTCGGTAGTCTTCGACACATTCGTCTGTGAATTTGGGTTTCTGATCATGGTAAAAAAAACGACAAAAAGCAGAGCAATATTGGCCAATAGAACTATTCAGTTAACAAAAAACAAATCTATAAAAAGAAAAAAAGTGTACCGTGCAAAGTAGAGAGCACTATAACATTGAGAAACAGCGTAAAGATCCAAATACTCACATACAATAACCGGCACAAAGAGTATAAAATTCGACTCAAAATCACGTCTCGTTTCAGACCCCTCAAACTACCTCTATAAATAAAACAGTTCATGTAGAGACTAACATAGAGTAACATCGCTCGGCGTTGACGTGTTTTATAGCACATATTTAGGTTTCACTCGCTAACCGTTGGAGATAACTTCCACGAAAAGTGATAAGGACCTTTCGGATAGAAAATTAAATTTTAAAGCATGTATATGCCATTAAATTTTGCTATTTCTTAGCGTTCTCATTTTATTTGAAATGGAAATATGAAAATAGTCGCCACTTTTAAATAGTGCAAAATATCGAAATCAAAAGTAGCCTATATGTAAACATGGTAAATCAGCTACATCCATGCAAAATTTCATTTAAATCGGACCAGTAGTTCTTGCGTGATTGAGTAACAGACAGACACACAGACACACACCATCTCATTTTTATATATTAGTATGATATTGCAATTAAGACTAGGCCTAATGGTTACATATTTCAAATAACTTCAGCGCCTTGTAGATACATTTCCGGTAGTGAATTAAATCATGAAAAGTCTAAATTAAATTGTGGAAAACTGGCGTTGAGTCTAATAATTTGCACACCCCTGTATTTGATTTGGAGAGGAGAAGACCTTTACATTTACCTGGGCGTCATGTAATCTAAGGACAAAGAAACTTCTGGGGTTACTGAGGTGGGTCGTGTAGTACTTAGGACAGAAGACTAAAACAAGAAGTCTGTTGGAAGACTGATGGGTCGTTTCACAAACTTCTAGCCTACTACGCAGCAGTTCAATCTCTAGAACGCTAACTGCACGGCCTGTAGCTATTCATCTAGTTGCACAAGCTGATGGGATGTGAGCGGTGACCTTTAGCGTGTAGTTAAGCTCTCAAGGCTAATAGACAAGTAGTTTCTTCCGGGATATTGTGACACGAACACGTGCCTAGACTTTTATCCACTTCACTACAGACCAAGGAATAAAGAATAGCTTAACGCCTGCATGTGCATGATAATAGTATTTCTACTAATCATCTCGTCAGAAAATATTCAAATTTTCTGTGCTTTGGTCCAAGCTACGCACGTTTAGACTCAAGGTCATGCGGCCAAACTATCTCCGGACTAGTGAGTTTGAATCCCCACCATTAAGTTACCCATCCTTGAAATAGCTTTATGTGGCTTCATCTAACTCATCACTGAATTATCAAATCATTGTCAAATCTTGCATATACCGGTAATCTAAACTTGCAGACACAAAAATCTTATGCTTCCTTTTTCAAAATTTGTAGATGACATGTCAAATCCTGGGATATTAATCCTCTAACTTCTCAATGAATGATCCGATCTTTGTGAAATCTCAAATCAGCCACTGCCATAATCTAGAGTTACATAAATAGATAGCTTAGCTTTCATGTGCTGGTCCAGTGGTGTTGGGGTAGCGTGCCTGCCTCACATGCGGAGTCCCCGGGTTCGATTCACGGCTACAACATGGATTTCATAAACTGACGTGAGGGCTGAAACGCGGTGCACTCAGCCTCGCGAGGACAATTGAGTAGCTGTCTGACAGTAAGGCTACGCCCGGTCACGAATAACCAAGATTAACGGCCAAGGAGGCCCGATGCGCTGACCACGCGTCACACCACTATCTGCAGGCCAAATGGCTGGGCAGCGGTCGCTTGGTAGGCATAGGCCCTTCATGGGTTGTAGTGCCAGGGGTTATTATTAGCATTCATGTAATTTCCTCATATATGAATTCCTCTATCTCGTCAGAGAATGATTTGACATCCGTGAAACTAGGTAAGTTATAGCCTAACTAACCGTTGCTACGAGTGAAACATTGTGGTGTATAATTTTCTATAGCATTGTTCTCAATGATAGATGGTGCTCACGTCAACATTTAAAAAATGAACGCTAGTTACTAAGTGTCTATTTCTTCAAGTAGGGTAGAGTCAAGTTACTCCGTGATATCAAGTAACACCGTGATAAAGCGTATTTCCTCTATCACTACGTAGGCTCTATTCCGAATGTTCTAGTTCTTCACCAACAGATGGCAGTAGAAACCAGGAATCAAGGAGGCCCTTGCGCTCTATCCTTGACCAACTCAATGAAGTTTAAAAAATATATTAACAGAGAGTTGACATTTCAACAAGTGATCCACATCCAGTGAAATCAGTGGTGGAGATTTTAATTTCTTATAAACAGCTGTTTGTGCGACAGGCTTCGGCAGCCGGCACAGTTCATATCCTCGCCGCTAGATGGGGGCTTCATTCATTCCATTCCTGACCCGGTCGGAGACTGGAAGCAGGCTGTGGATTTTCATTTTCATAAACAGCTGTTTCATTGTGTAAGTTTCATTTTAACATCAGTCAGAGGTAAGATGCAGAACATTCGCATACAAAAATTACATGCATGTAGTGTTAGCCTACGCATGCATGGTGTGTGAGCTTAGCAATAAGTACGTTTTTCTTAGGTTGGACGCTGAAATGGCGCCAAAACGGAATAAAGAGGCTTGCTCCTACACAGCTGAAACACTTAAAGAAACATCGAGGTCGATGAAGAAAGAAGGATGGTCAGTATACAAGGTCAGTAGACGTTTTAATAACCCGTGGAGTACACTAAAGGTTTATTGCACAACATATTCAGCCGATCCAAGAAGTGCAACCCTCGCAAAAATTGAAAAGCCATTCGTTGTGTCACCTGAATTTGAAGTGAAGATAGTGTGTCAAGATAGTTACAATTGATCGGTCAAAGCCTAATTCCAGAACCCAGAACAATGACGATGATGGTTGTGGTGCGTGAGGTGGCTCCCCTGGCGGATGACACCAAGAGGAAGAATGGAGCCGAATGTATTGATTGTCAGTTTTTAAATGTCTGGTACCTATAATGTCTATTTTCTGTGTGATTGGTGTGAGGAATCTGATAGTGACGAGAGAGAACTTAAAATATGTTTAATGGAATATTTTAATAGAGGGTTTCTTTTCTATAAAAAAAACTGTGAAGTGAATTGTTTCAATATGGGCAATATGGGGTAATAGAAACTTATAGTCTACATACGATTTGAACACTTTAATTACATTAAACATTAGTTTTCACGATTAAAAAGTACACTGAATGGTGAACACCATGCTGTCACGGAGTAACTTGAACACTATCACGGAGTAACTTGAATATCACGGCGTTACCTACTTCTACTACCGGATTTGGTTAGTTAGTACCTTGAAATAACTTATGAATATTTGTAAGATATATGCCAGAAATGTTCCGTAGGGTATCCCTCTTTAACATGAAACGAATCGAAATAACTGAAATCTAAAATTTCTGAAATAGTAACAAAAGAAGCTTAATATCACGGAGTTACTTAACTTTACCCCAATAAAAGTTGACATAATAAACTAAAACAACGATTCATGTATTTTCAAAATACGTTTTAACGATGAACTTATAATTTCAAGATGTTGGATGTGCGAGTTATTTTAAACATATTTTAGTTCTAGTTCCTAGTTGAATCGATTGCAGTAAAACAGTGAGTGTGGAATCCTCAATATGCAAAACATGTTTAAAAACTGGTGACTGAGCCAGCAGGCCGCGCGAGAAAAAGAATGAGTTAGTGACAGGCCGACATTCTGAAAGTGGGTCAGTAGAGGCAGACTGGACTGTAATGAAGGATAATTCGTCTTGAGTTGCAAATTTATGCTCCTGCACTAATAAAATAACTAAACTTGACACAGACTGGGAACAATGTGGACTGGATTCTAATAATTACTGTCCCCGAGCAATGTGGCCAACCTATTAAGTTACGCATCTCTGGCCTTCAATTGATATCGTGTCTGCTCCTGTTATTAATTGTAACTACCTCACGGGAGGAGGAACGTTTAGCACTCTTAGCCCTGCGACTTAAGGGTCCGAGACCTTGAATATTCGAAGATTTCAATTTAGAACATTCTTTTCTGCTCCATTCCCAATGAATAATAATACATTATATAGATTTGTGGCTATAAGGTCGAGTGGAACTTGAAAAAAACCGACGTTTTGAGACAACTGCTTGTCTCTTTATCGAGTTTTATCAAGAAAGAAAGAAAGAAAGAAAGAAAGAAAGGAGAAATGAGTATATAGAATCTATATATTTAAAACAGTAAGGTGATTTTTGTTACCACGAGATTGAGAGAACGACAGAACCGATTTACTTCGTAGAGCACTCTAATGAAAGCTCTTGGCCTCTAGATTTGCAGAGTGTCTATAAAATAAACCAATATATTACGGTATATTTTTGAATTAATATAGAAAATAGCAGAATTCTTTCCCCTCACGCATGCGCACAATCCGCCTGGGGTCATGACAAAATGGCGGTGAGAAGTCCATTAAAATGTAAGTTATTTAATAAGCTTGCATGTAATTGAAAACATACATTAACCAAGTTCTGACAATAAAATATAATAACAGTATGAACGTATACGAATGTGCAACATTGATTTATTTGGATAATGAAATGGATTTTATCCTTCAGACAGCGGCTTTTGATGATAATGAATGGCTGCGTCTTCTGCTGAACTAGAGTGCGCGAGTAGCTATGTGGTTAAGGCGACAGACTGTGGTTCCAAGGTTCACCGGTTCGATCCCAGCCCTCGCCGATATTTTTTTTTCTTTTACTACCGAAATATTGTTTAATCAAGGAGTATTAGTAAGGTTTTATGTCTGTTAAAGATACATATTTCTACATTCCCTCTCGGTATATTTTTGAATTAATATAGAAAATAGCAGAATTCTTTCCCCTCACGCATGCGCACAATCCGCCTGAGGTCATGACAAAATGGCGGTGAGAAGTCCATTAAAATGTAAGTTATTTAATAAGCTTCCATGTAATTGAAAACATACATTAACCAAGTTCTGACAATAAAATATAATAACAGTATGAACGTATACGAATGTGCAACATTGATTTATTTGGATAATGAAATGGATTATTTCCTTCAGACAGCAGCTTTTGAAGATAATGAATGGCTGCGTCTGCTACAGAACAAGAGTGCGCGAGTAGCTATGTGGTTAAGGCGAATGACTTTGGTTCCAAGGTTCACCGTTTCGATCCCAGCCCTCGCCGAATTTTTTTTTTCTTTTACTACCGAAATATTGTTTAATCAAGGAGTATTAGTAAGGTTTTATGTCTGTAAAAGATACATATTTCTACATTCCCTCTCAATACGTTGTATTTCCGTTTTACCATTGCATTACAGCATGTGACCAAAAGAGCAAACTGTTGTCCTCAGTAGGCCGTTTAAATATCTGCAATCAGTTCCTATAACTGACAAAAGATGGCAGTACATCGCCCATATAGGTCCAGTAACTGACAGCAGATGGCAGCACCATTGCATCGATATATTTAAAACCCAAGACATGACAGGCACGTTTTTACGTGATGGAGAATTTTAAAGGAGGGTAATATTTAAGAAGGGTAATTTTGAGGAACATTAACCGACAGTTGAATGTGTAGGCTATGTTGTTCATGTACCTTAATATTGCAATTTCTTCCCAATGCTTCGCTGGTCAAGTTATTAGCGTCCTAGGCTAAAAGTTATAATTATGCATCGTCGATATACTCTTAAATTATTAAAGAAAAAAGTAGTTTTCCAGGCACTCGCGCGTGTCCACAATTGCTTTCGCCATAAGAGACACTTGGTAAACATAATTCGTTTGAAGGGCTCCGACATCGTGGTCACTCAGCCCCGTGTACTTGGGTGTGTATGTGTGAAATTTTCTCTCATAACCTGTGTTATTGTGATGGCTGCATTACTGTGTGTATTTGTAATTAAGGTGGTAAATGCCAAGGAAACGGCCAAGGCCTTAAGTTAGGAACCATCCCGGTATTTGCCTTAAGTGGAAGTGGGAAAACCACATCCAAGATTGTCGAGGTGGGAATTAAACCTTCCTCTTCTTAGTTATACCTCAAGAGACTGAATGTGCCCCGTTTTTGCCCTCAGACCAGAATTCAATTTCTTGGCAGAGCAGGAAATGTAACCCGGGTCTCCGGGGCGATAGACAAGAATAGGTGGGCCTCCATGTGTTAATACGATTTTTGACATGCACGGGACATATAATTCAAAAACTGCCTCCATTAGGGTGACTGCCGAAGTGAGTATTGAGTATAGACCTATGGTCGTTCCAGTAGTTGGCGAAGTGATTCTATGTTCCCCTGCAAAATGTACTGTCATAACCTATAACAGGTGATGGAAATTGCTTATTTAGAGCAGTTTCGTACTGTTTATAACGAAATGAAGAACTTCATTCTGAGCTGCGTTTTCAAGCTATCCCAAAAAATTTCGCTGGCAGGAACAATTATAAGGAATTTATTTTAAGCGACCAGTCTCATCGCATTCTCCTCACCAACCAACTTGAGTATGAAAGTCTCTGGACGGTCATGTTGAACTTCATTGTATAAGACAATTGTTTGATGATTATTTGTTTAGAGTACTGAGTCTAACTACGCAGTTGATTTCGGCAATGGAAGTATTATTTGCCATTTAATATTTAGCGGCTCCGTTATTGCAGGACACTATAGTGTTATCGAATAATACGAAGCTACATTTAAAATCCAATATAAATAGGCCATTTCAGGAACAATTCCAGATATTATGCAGTACAGTGTACTGTAAGGTCTTTGACGATCAAATGTAAACATTGTTCTACATTGTATTTCTCTTGCGTAAAATCTATGCGTGGTTACTTTGGTCTTTACTGTTGTGAGGGTAAAATTGATCTGCTGGAATATAAAATATTTGCCAAGCTGCAACAATGTAATGATATTAATGTAAAAGTCATTGAACTTATATCCAGTAGTTCAAACACATACATCAGCGTTAACAGATTGGATACTGAAGATGAAAGCCAGCTACTTCATTTCCCTATTATTGAATTTTTCAATTCCTTGGAATTAAGTGATTCGCCTCCACATACTCCGAACGTTTGAGCCATAGTTATGCTCCTTAGAAATCTGAACGTTTCCCAAGGACTCATATATGGTAATATATTAATTGTAAGAAATATGTAAGAAATTGCTTGGATTCGGATATAATAGGTGCAGTAATATTAGGCAGAGAGCTCAAACCCTACGACTTGATTTAACACCTTCCGATAAAACACTTGCAGGTACAGTACATTTTCTTTTAATAGGCAACACTGTCCTATTCGCTCGGCCTACTTTATCGCAATCAATCAAGCTCAAGGAGAAACTCTTGAACGTATTGGGCTATTTACCTCATCACGTTTTAAGTCATGACCAGCAGGATAGTGAAGGTACAAAAAAGGTCCTGTATGGGATGGTAAAGAATAAGAGGCGGAAGGATCCTACGGATTATGTTAGAATGGTGAACAAAAGGGGACAAGGGATAGAAAATAGGGAAGAACTGAAGAAAATGTGGAAAGAATTTTTTGAAGAACTCCTGAACCCAAGTGGAAACCACGGCGAGGAAGAAGAAATCGGAGAAGAGGTACAGTAGATGAACTGCAAACAGAAAAGGACTTAACATGGAAAGAAGTGGAAGATGCAGTGAGGAAGATGTAAGGAGGGAAGGCACCGGGTGTGGATGAGTTGAGTGTGGAGATGGTGAGAGCAGCAGGAGAGGTGGGGATACAATGGTTGTACCGAGTGATGAAGGCAGCATGGAAGGAAAGGAAGACCCCAGAGGACTGGAAAAAGGGAATAATTGTCCCGATCTTCAAGAAAGGTAGTAGAACAGAATGCAGAAACTATCGGGGAATAACACTGATGAGTCATTGTGCAAAGATGTTTGAGAAAGTTTTGGAAAGGAGAATTAGGACAAGGATAGAAGGAGGGATGAGGGAAGAACAACATGGCTTCAGAGCAGGAAGGTCCACAGTGGATTTGATTTTTGCTGTAAGTCAGTTAGAAGAACAGCACTATGAGTATGGAACAGATCTACTGATGGCCTTCCTGAACATTGAGAAAGCATATGACAGTGTATGCAGAAACAAAGTATGGAAGTCCCTGGAGGATAGAGGAGTAGAAAAATGGACTATAAGGAGGATAAAGGAGATGTACAAGGGAAGCGTGAGCTGTGTGAAAGTGGGAGGAGAGAGATCGGACTGGGTGGTACAGAGAAACGGCCTGAGACAAAGAAGTGCACTGTCACCGTTACTTTTCATTGTGGTGATGGATGACATAATGACCCGAGCGGCACAAGTAATTGGGGAAGGAAAGATGAAAGCAATGGTGTTTGCGGATGATTTGATGATTTGTGGAAACAAGGAGGAGGAGGTACAGGAACAGTTGGACGTGTGGGAAGGAATAATACAAGGATATGGGATGAAATTTAGCATAAATAAGAGTGAGATGGTGATCACAACAAGGAAGAAGGAAAGGACCACAACGGGAATAACAATTGGTGTGGAACAGCTGAAGAAAGTGGAGAGTTTCAAGTATCTGGGAAGCCTGATACAAGAGAATGGAAGAAACGGTAGAGAAATAAATGAGCGGGGGAGACAGGCAGAAGCATTCTGGAAGAGTGTGAGAAGCATGTTATGGAGCAGGGATGTCCCTCAGAACAGCAAGTAGATCATATATCGTACTATGTCCCTATCCTGACGTATGCCTCGGAGACCTGGGTTATGAAAGGAAGGGAGAAGAGCAAAATACAGGCCAGTGAGATGAGGTTCTTGAGAAGCAGTATTGGAGCTACAAAGAGGGACAGAATAAGAAATGAGAGGACCAGAGAATTAATGAAGGAGGAACCATTACAGGATGGTATAGAGAAATCTAGACTTAGATGGTATGGACATGTAAAACGAATGGAGGAGAAGAGGATACCCAGGAGGATACACGAGACGAAGTGGGAAGGAAAGAGACCAAGAGGGAGACCGAGAGAGAGGTGGCTGAAGGGGGTGGAAGAAAGCGTGAAGAAGAGAGGAGAAGACTGGACAAGGGTGGAGGCTGAGAGATGGTGGGAAGACAGAAGACGTTGGAGAGGCTTGTGTTCCAAACAGACCCGGCCAGTGGCTGGAAACTGTGCAAGATGATGATGACCTCATCACGTTTTCAGTCATGACCAGCAATATGTTGCAATGCTAAGAGTGCTATCTTTTGACGCCCTTAAAGTTGCAATAGTGCTAAAAAGTAATCGTACAAAGAATGTAACTTATATAAGAAGCTTCTTCAGTAAATTGGTTTTCCATTGTCCGTCATGTTTTGACGGGTTTCATCTAGTTATTTATTATTTATTTATCGTATGGTTTTTAGTGCCGGGAAATCCGAGGACATGTTCGGCTAGCCAGAGTCTGTAGCTGCTTCCAGCGGACACCCTTAGTTTGAGCTACAAGTTCCGTTCAATTTCAAGTAGTTCCAACTTTCACTACCAGATATCAATGCTACCTAGTGGTGAACGTAGGAACTTTGATAGTGTGTTCCGACGAAATCTAACCTAACAATTTAGCTGCAGACAAGTTTAGTCTGTGGAAGGATATTTAACATGCAATAAATCTATGACATGGGACCTCCGGCTTTACTTCCCCTCCGAAGCAAGGCATACTGAAGGATTTTTAACGCTCTTAAAAAATCCGACGACTACGGCTGGGTTTGAACCCGCTATCTTGGGCACAGCAGTTCAGCATGCTACCACCACCTACGCCACCGAAGCCGCTATATATAGATAAATGGTATAAGATAGGAAGCCATGTCGAAACAAATAGTTACTCCATGACCTCCTGAGACATAGTAGCTGTTGGTAATGAAACTATAGAGGGCAGCCATGATCTACTCAAGGGATAACCATCACCTCTATTAAAGTTGTGAGGTTGTTCACTTATTGCAATCGCCTCCCGAATCATACGAGTTGTGAAATGTTTCTCCATACAGATGACAGAAGTTTCATCAAAAAGAATTCGATGGCCATTCTGTATGGCATTTTCAGCAACCGCAGACTTCTCTGGTTGGCAAAGATGTAAATGCCTATGGTGTTCATTGGTCCTTGTTGTGATTCTCCTACATGTCTGTCCAATATACAGGCTACGTAACCACAGGAACATGGAATCTTATATATTCCAGCACAGTTAAGGAAACCGGGACGTGTGAATCTATAGAATGATGTAGCTTCCGATGTTTAGTTACATATCTCATAACCTACAAGAGATATTTCCTTGAATGTTCTTTTGGTATATTGAGAGTACATTCATCATTATTCGGGTAGAACTTGAAGCTTCTATGTTGAATATTTTGTGCCAGAGAGAGTATTACAAACACAATCTTAAAGACATATATTGTTAAAAATTCCTTTAACTCGTGTTCCTTTTTTCTGAGCAAATACTCAAACTAGACCCAACAAACATTGCATCCATAATATTTGAACTATTTTTGAAGTACGGAAGTAAAAGTATTGTCCTATTGTTTACAGGAGTTTTTTATTTTTACAAACACAATCTTAAAGACATATATTGTTAAAAATTCCTTTAACTCGTGTTCCTTTTTTCTGAGCAAATACTCAAACCAGACCCAACAAACTTTGCATCCATAATATTTGAACTATTTTTGAACTACGGAAGTAAAAGTATTGTCCTATTGTTTACAGGAGTTTTTTATTTTTTACATCCTAGTTGAAAGCTGACATTTTCTGTAAAATTGTCAGTACTTTTCAAGCTGGGCTCCATGAACTAATCAAGATACCGGAATAAATTTACTTCCACTAGTAGATCTATATAGGGTCTTAGAGACTACCGAGTTTCAAACACATTGATCTGATAGTTTCTGAGAAAATGGTACATGAAATTTAAAAAAATATGACTAACGGAAAACACGAAAGGAATGTTTGACTAGTTGCTACGGTATAGCCTTAAAACATTATGTTTAAATCTAATTTTATTGCATCGAATATCACTTCAACACAATAATTGACACACTAAATTCTTCAGGAAAGATGGGAGATCTTTTTAATTTAAAAGAAAAATTGACAATTTTGAGCCTATCACACGTCCCGGTTTCCTTAAGATCAACGGAATCCTTGACTGATCGCAAGGATTTGCCTACGGTGACATTAGGCTTGAATATAGTTTTGATATTGTGTGTTCTTAGAATATTGCTAATCTTGCCCGTGACAGATTGCGCGTAGTCTATGTCAGGTAGGCCAATTTCGCACGAGGAAGATTCTGCGATAATCTGCAATATTTCAACCCGATTGAATATTTCATGAGTCACTTCTAGCTCTCTTGGCGCCGGATAGAATTATTATTCTTATTATTATATTCGATCGAATGGGGCTCGAGTACTTGGAAAGGCAAGAGGGTGGTACTCAGTGTCGCTAACAGGCTGAGAACGTTTGGAGTAGAGAGACCTGCTGCACCAGTGACAACATCGCCAAGTTTGTGGCACGGATGTCAGGACTCAGGGTGTGGATGTGTGTTGACCCACTGCGTGGCTAGACTCACTGACTCAATAAGCTAAAAGGAACAGCTGAGGTCGGCTCTGTGTCATCAGTAGCTAGACAGACGTCACAGATATATTAGTGAAGGCACATGTCAGGCTCAATCTTGCTCAATAGAATTCATTTCGCGCGCTTTCCTCCCTACATACTTTAGCTGGGCGTGGTGTGGTGTAATGCGCACCTTCGAGGTCAAGCTTTCGACTCTAAGTGGGACCAGTTACTCATTTCGAGCAAAGGTTAGCTATCTTAACGTAGCTACAGTATTAGGCCTATAAAGATTTATACAACTCTATCGTATATTTTACGGGCTGTTGCCATCGCTTGATGGATCAAGTATATTTCCATTGTGTGTTGGCACAGGCTAGAGTAATTTTATTTCACAGTTGCCTCTGTCTCATTTATGGCAGGAGAACTGAGGTATGTGTGATATTGAGTAATGCTATTTGGGACACAGTGACTGCCGTGAAAAATGCTACTAACATCACGCTTATCTTGACAACTGACAAGTATTGTAGCCCTAGTCGTCCTGACCAGGAACGCCACCGTAGCCAGATTAACAGCACTACGCAGGTTGGTCAGCCATTGGCTGCTCATTGGAATTCAACCTCGGACCTCCGGGGTGGCAGCTAAGCACGCCGACCACTACACCACGGCGGCGCCAATAATAATAATAATAATAATAATAATAATAATAATAATAATAATAATATAATTATTATACTCGTATTTAATATCCATGTCTCTTCGTGTGGACATTTTTAAACTGATGCAGTGCGCGATAAACTATACTTGTGAAGTTTCTTTCCGGTGGAAAGAAAATCATTATGCTTGAAGCACATATTGATAGTGCAAGAACAAATAATTTATTCTCGCTAGAGTAACTTCGCAATCTCCACCTCCTTTCAAAGTTAGACACGGACTTGAAAAGTAATGGCTTCAGCACTTTTCCAGCTGAAAATCAACGCACCTCCACGGTTATCTA
Source organism: Meconema thalassinum (assembly GCA_946902985.2). Classification (NCBI taxonomy): domain Eukaryota; kingdom Metazoa; phylum Arthropoda; class Insecta; order Orthoptera; family Tettigoniidae; genus Meconema; species Meconema thalassinum. Next base: position 494,525,363 of record OX336391.1, read on the forward strand.
CAATTTTAACAGCAATTTTCAAGTTTTTTAAATCCATGCGGGCTTACATATTGGCCCTCTAATTAGTTATAAACCACTAGGGAGGGAAATACTATCAGATACTTTATCTTACAAATGGGGGCAAGAAGCTTTCTTCTGTTACACGCCATCAAATTATTGAGTCTAGAGAAGTGTATCTTGAATTACAACGGTTGTGAGATAATGCCAACCCCTATAATGCAACACATTTTGTGGAAGGGGTAGATCAAAGATTGTGGGCTCCGATAATAGACCGCTCGCAGTCTTGAGTAGCGCTCAGACTAACGGACATCACGAACCCCTTAATCCGGCAACCCACACAACCATTGGGTGCTGCGTGTTGCGACGATTTCTGTAAAAAGGAAAAAGAAAGTGGGAGGGAGTGAGTGGAGCGAGGGGGCTGGAATATGCAACGAAATCCAATATGAGACGTATTTTTAAAACCTATTACAGGGTATCAGTGATGTTAAAACATTATAGAAGCTTTTAATTACAAGTAGCTAAAGAACAATAAAATAATTAATATATTGAGTAATTAATTATTTACTTACAATTTGATGGAACAATCACGGCAAAAGTGTTGCTCCTCAACTCATTCCTACTAATGACGATAACTAGAAATACCGGGAACAATGTTTAACTTCCTTTGGCCCAGTTAAGCTTTCAAACAAATTGAAGATATTATAGCCGCCTTCAGTAGTCTCGGAGTAGGTATTGAGACCCCAGATTCAGAGTTCCTGGGTTCGATTCCCAGATTTGCCAAATAATTTATTTCTGGTCTGAGGACAGGAACGGGATCCACTCAGCCTTGCGAGGCAAAACTGAGTAGATATTGGTCCGATTCCTACCTTAGCTCTCCTAGCAGTGGTTTTTCATGGTTTCCAATTTTTCTCAATCTCAAATACACAAGCTGCAGCCATCACATAATGCAGGTTATTTCCGCAGGTGAGGCGGGGTTTCGTTTGGTCGATAAGCGATGGATTCCCACCTACCGGAGAATCGTTTGTGCGGAAGGAAGAGAGTGGTCTGCGGCGATAACTGGTTTATTCAGGGTCTCACAATGCTGTTTGTATCGGACGAACGGGACCCTGAATTAGCTGCGGAGACACGATCTATGGATTCATGGTATACACAGGCACTTAAACTCAACAAACTGTTTCACATAACGTAACATGAGAGGATGAATCAGGGTTTGATCTCCATTCAGTTGACTCAGGAATTGATTCATTCTGCTTTAGAAAATAATACGGGAGAGACCTGAGCCCAAATCTTCTGAATTCTGGATAGGTTGAGCAAACCGACAGCACTAATACGTTCCATACACGAGGGAGGTTATTGTAAACTAATTAATGTAAAGGGTAAAGGTATCGTGCTCTGTCAGCTACAATTAGAGAAGTTCAGATTTCGTGACCGGACGGTGTGATGGTCAACTCATTGCTTCAATGTGGTGATGGACGATGAATGCTATTTATCACATAAACGAACCAACATCTACATGCAACAAGAAGGCCGAAATATTGAACTGTGAATGAGGCGGAAAAAATCCATCTTATGGCTAGCAGCTGGAGCCACCCAGACACCCCTGGTGACCACTCTGCCTGGTTTCGTGGATCACCTACCGAAAGAACGCTGGAAACTCTTACAGCGGAAGTGTCTCAATAGTGCTTTTGGATCCTTTTTGTATAAAATCTAAAACTAAATGGTCATCACTCTGTTTATTATGACTCTTGTTTTTATCCGTATGAAATCAAAGTGATTTTTAGCCTATTTTCAATTTTGAAAAAATAGGCTTATGAGATCACCTTTTGTCCGTGTGTGTGTGCGTGTGTGTGTGTGTGTGTGATTCGTGTGTGTGTCCCCCCCTAATAAAATCTAAACGGCTGGAGCGATTTCAATGAAACTCGGTATGTTCATAGAACTATTCCCGGCGACCTCGACCGTGCCCTTCAAATTTTGTTACGTCTCACCAATGCAAAATGGCGGCTGTGCGAAATATTTCACTAGCATTCAATATCTCCGAAACTATTACCGATATCGCCCTGAAATTGTGTACGGTGATAAAGGGTACTACTAGAAGTTCACCTATGAGGCTTTCAAAAACCTGGTGACTACAAAACCAACATGGCGGTCAAGCGAATTTGAGACTTTTAAATAGACTTTTCTCGCGATTTAACTATCCACACGTAATGAAACTTGGTACAGCAAATGTTTATACACATTGTAATGCACTGGAGTCAATTTAGTTCAATTGCTTACATAACTTCAAAATGGCGGCTGTGCGAAATATTTCACTGACATTCTATATCTCCGAAACTAGTACAGATATCACCCTGCAATTTAGTACGGTGATAAAGGGTACTAATACAAGTTTACCTATGTATATTTCATAAACTTGTAAAGTAGAAAACGAACATGGCGACCAAGCGAAGTTGAGACTTTTAAATAGACTTTTCTCACGATTTAACCATCCAAACGTAATGAAACTAGGTACAGCAAGTGTTTATACACATTGTAATGCACTGGAGTATAATTTAGTTCAATTGTTTAGATAACCTCAAAATGGCGGCTGTGCGAAATATTTCACTGACATTCTATATCTCCGAAACTATTACAGATATTACCCTGCAATTTTGTACGGTGATAAAGGGTACTGGTACAAGTTTATCTATGTATACTTCATAAACTTGTAAAGTAAAGTAAAAACGAACATGGCGACCAAGCGAATTTGAAATATTTTAATAGACTTTTCTCGTGATTTAACTCTCTGAGCGCAGTGAAATGTGGTACAGTAAATGATTTTGCAGATTGTAATGCACTGCCATCTAATTTAAATCAATTGTTTACATAACCTCAAGATGGCGGCTGTGCGAAATTTTTAAATTAAGTTTTTATTTCTTGTGTCGTAATCATGCGATCGAAGTGAAAGTTTGAATAATGAACCTAGGCAATAATTGTCCTTGAATGGTACATAATTCTATGGCCTATACATATAACAATCCTAAATGGCGAGCTTCCGAAATATTTAGACGGTTCTCAATATCTATGAATCTTTTACAGCAACCAAACTGAATTTTTTAATGTTCATAGAGACTATGAACATATGTTCACCTACAGGACTATCATTAACCTGGTGAGCACAAATCCAACATGGCGGCAACGCGAAGTATAAATATTTAAATGGACGATTCTCGCGAATTAACTATCCGAGTGCTGTGAAACGTTGCACGTTAAATGCTTATACAAATGTTGATCCACTGGCATCTAATTTATTTCAATTGTTTGCATAATCACAAGATGGCTGCTGTGCGTAATTTTAAAATCTCGTTTTTACTTCTTGTGTTCTAATCATGCGATTGAAGTTTGAATACCACACGTACACAATAATCTTAATGTAATAGTACAGAAATAAAAATCCAACCTGGCGACCATCTGAAATATTTAGACGGTTCTCAATATCTACGAATCTGTTACAGCAATTAAACTGAAATTGTGTATGTTGATAGAGGCAATTAACATTAGTAGGATATATGAAAATAGGCTGTATAGTTCTTCACGGAACTACTTGTTTTTTCTCAAATACTGCAGTGAATATTCATATGAACTTTGAACATTCCATTGGGGAGGAAAATGTGTAGACTATTAAATGATGATTGTATCTGGATTTTGTATACAAATATGCTGAAAGAAAACAACCTCAAGAGAAAAGAAATTACAGTTTGGATCCAATTCTTCGGTCATTTCAATACATTTCAGATACAAGTTGTTGTTTTTGTTGTTTCAACTAGGGGCTTGGGACATCTTGGTCAACATACCCGTGTACATAGGCCTATGTGTGCATGATATGTATGTGATAACATGTGTTCTATTGGTGACTGCTTGCCACGGTGGGTGAGTGGTTATCGTGTCGGACTACCAACCCCAAGCTTGCCGGTTCGCTCCTGGCCATGATGTTGAATTTAGAAAGGCGACATAAATCACGACATGCATGTCATACGTTGTTAGCATGTTAAAGAACCCATTTGAATTCAGTAGGCCGTATTCTTAACGGCAAACTTAATCTCGGGATTTTCTGCCCACACAAAAGTTTGTCCTTTCTCTACTAGAAAGCGCTATAGTGTCAATGAACTTAGATATCTAACCCCCATGACTTTCATAGCGCTCCAAGGAACAACAAAAATTCGACATGCAGGCTGCCCTCTAGGCGTCATATAAAAAATCGTGCACCCGGCAACGAGGCCATACGATATTATTATTATTATTATTATTATTATTATTATTATTATTATTATTGTTATTGGTGTCTTAAGTATTGAGTGAAATTGTAATTACTAAGTTTGAGAATTAGGGTAGGGGCTTGAAAGAGGTGCTGTTGCGGAATTTTTGTTGGAGTGGGAGTGGAAACAGGATTTCTGCTGATAGCTCCAGGATTTGAACCTCGGATCTCCAAACTATGACCCGGTCGGAGACTGGAAGCAGGCTGTGGATTTTCATTTTCATCTCCAAACTATAGCTCTGCATTTCAGCAGTGAATTAACGCATTTGACTAAGAGCTGATATTGCCTCAGTTAAGTACCGAGAGGAAACACGCGAGTTGAACCATAAATGACAACAAGGCACGGAATTTGGTTTATCTCCCGACAAAGACTTGTGTCTGAGCGTGATGGTAATAAACACTGTACCAGCTGAATTTTCTATTATCACTGTACAAGCATAAACAGGCTAGTCCTGTGCAAGCAGATAAGTCTCTGCTCTCCTCCATATGTTTACCTGGGAGAAGAAAGGGTGTTGAATTTCCATGCATGGCTATGCTTGCTATTGTGTTGTTTTAAGTTTTCATAAAAGTAGGTCTTGAAATGTTTAGAGAGTAGGCGCCAGAGGAACAGTAGCTAACAATAAACACACGAACTGGGTCAACATCTCCTCACCCACACCCAGCGTCTCTCCTCCCGCCTCCTACAACATGACATAATATTCTTACGTAAAAGAATAGTGTTAATGACCTTTCAAGATACTATTGGCGGTGGCCGAGATGCAAAATATTATTTGTTTACTTGTGTCTTGCTGTCAGCCTGCTTAGTTGACAAGTACAGTCGCGCGGGTAAGCCTTTCATCGTTTTACCCTCCATGGTGGGCTCCTTATTAAGCTTAGCAGTCCTGTTGAAACGCAACATTCTTAATTCGCCCATTCTTATTAATACACCTTCGTAAAAAGCAAAATCATTTACCATTTTAGGAAAATGTAAGAAGATTGGTTGGTTGGTTCCTCAGTTTAGGGGCTGCGACAACGCTGTCATGTAGCCTCGTATACTTTGGGTGTGTGGAGAATGTGTCTGATGTGAAACTTGGACTATTGGTGCAGCAGAAAAGAGGAGAATTGAACCGTTTGAAATGTGGTGTTACAGGAGAATGATGAAGATCAGATGGGTAGATAGGGTTACAAACGAAGAGGTATTAAGATTAGTGAGAGAGGAGAGATGTTTCTGGCGACTGTTAATGAAGAGAAGAGATAGATTGGTAGGACACATACTAAGACACCCAGGAATAGCAAGCTTAGTCATGGAAGGGAGGGTCGAGGACAAAAACTGTAGGGGTAGACCAAGGTTAGAATATGTTAAACAGATTGCCTCGGACGTAGGGTGTGGTAGCTATGTAGAGATGAAACGATTAGCTCAGGACAGGGAGGCATGGAGAGCTGCATCAAACCGGTCAAAAGACTGCAGACTCAAACAACAACAACCGGTGTTAATTGTGATGGCTGTATTAGTGTGTGTTATCTGTTTTTAATTCAAGTAAGGACTGTAGACTTTGAATTTTAAAGTAGTTCCTACTTTTACCGCCAAACGCCACCGTCAACGACTACTAGTTCAGAACTTGGTTACTAGATGCCACCACAGTCGGCTCTTGGTGACGAACGTTGGAACCTAAGAGCGTTGGTCAAATTTAGCCTATAATTTAGCTTCACAAAAGTGTAATTTGTCGAACGTTCTTTAACATGCCATAAATCTATGACATGGGACCGCCGGCTTTACACCCTCTCCGAAGGAAGGCATACTGAGGGATTTTTAACGCTCTTAAAAATCCAACAACTTCGACCGGGTTTGAACCGGCGATCTGGGGCGTAGAAACTCAGCATGCTACCAACTACGCCACCAAAGCCGCCGTTAGAAGATTTCCGTATTGATTAATAGACAGTTAGTTATTCGAGTTTTAAGGAGAGGAACAGCTAGGTCATCTGCTCCTGATTAATAGATAATTAAAATGCTCGGCCAAACAATATTCAAATTAGTACATATTTCGGTCCAACAATGGGACCCTCTTTAGCAAATTAGAATCAATCCTTAAGAAACGAATTTAATAAACTATCGAGAAACGAAATTAACTAAAATATATAGGCCTACATGAAGAAATGAAGAAACTGGAAGAAAATGAAGAAGAACGATGAAAATATAAACTAAAACATTTACAACAATAAGTATTTTAAATCCAATGGATAAGTATTCGTGTAAAATATAAATTGTTAAATAATAGAATCAGTCGATATCCTTACAAATCATTTGATTAATGAAAAAAATGAAAATCCACAGCCTGCTTCCAGTCTCCGACCGGGTCAGGAATGGAATGAATGAAGCCCCCATCTAGCGGCGAGGATATGAACTGTGCCGGCTGCCGAGGCCTGACGCACTCCTCTGGGGCAATGTATAAATGAATGACAGATGAAATGAAATGATAGTGGAGAGTGTTGCTGGAATGAAATTTTGACAGGGAAAACCAGAGTACCCGGAGAAAAACCTGTCTGCCTCCGTTTTGTCCAGCACAAATCTCACATGGAGTGACCGGGATTTGAACCACGGACCCAGCGGTGAGAGGCCGGCGTGCTGCCGCCTAAGCCACGGAGGCTTCATTTGATTAATGAAATGAAAATCCACAGCCTGCTTCCAGTCTCCGACCGGGTCAGGAATGGAATGAATGACGCCCCTATCTAGCGGCGAGGATATGAACTGTGCCGGCTGCCGAGGCCTGACGCACTCCTCTAGGGCAATGATTAAAAGAATGACAGATGAAGTGAAATGATAGTGGAGAGTGTTGCTGGAATGAAATTTTGACAGGGAAAACCGGAGTACCCGGAGAAAACCTGTCTGCCTCCGTTTTGTCCAGCACAGATCTCACATGGAGTGACCGGGATTTGAACCATGGACCCAGCGGTGAGAGGCCGGCGTGCTGCCGCCTAAGCCACGGAGGCTTCCATTTGATTAATAAACGTTCTAAATATTTAAAAACATATTTGTAAGGATATCCATTTTATTTTATTTTATTTTATTTTATTTCAAATTGCATGGTTTATCTCTTCTACTCCAGGTAATAATAATGATCGTGTGGCCACCGAGTGCAGGTCTTTCTAGTTGACGCCCTTGGGCGACCTGCGCGTCGTAATGAGGATGAAGTGATAATGAAGACGCCGCATACACCTTGTCCCTGAGCTACGTGAATTAACCCCAGGAGATTGAAATCCAGGATGGTTCTGCCGGGAATCGAACCAGGGGCACTTTGGGTCAAAGCCTAGCGTGGTAACCATTTAGCCGTGGAGCCGGACTACACCAGGTGAATACTGGGATGATAACTAAATTTAGGCTCCGATTACAAATACACTACAAGGCTTCTACTACTACTAGAACTTGTATAATGCGTAGTTGGTGGAAGCTCATAACTTATCACAGTGAGATGACGATTTTTATGGAATCATTGCCAAGTCATGCCTCATATCATTTACACGCACATCTGCTTGACTGCGCATGACAAAGAATGCATTGTTCGTACGCACTGCTTGGTTCTGTCGCATTTATGTCGTATCGTTCAAATAAAGATAACTTATCAGAAAATATTTGTGTAGGTTAGGGAAGGTCATGCACATGAAGATCATTAACCTCTCCACTTTCCAAGGGCTCATTGCAACCAATTTCAAAAATATAAGAACAATATTCTCACACTGGTAGTTACGAACGCTTTTTAGATTGCCTGCATGGTATTTTACACGCGTCAAGAGTTGTGGTCGTTGATAACAGATTTTAGGTGCTAGGAACATCTTGGTCATAAGCCCCGTATATTTGTTGCCTATGATAATTTGTGTTTCTGTTGTGTCTGTCTTAGTGGGTGCGCAATTGATTGAGAATGAGAGTGGGTGCCTCATGACTTGAAATAGGTACCGGTATTTTCTTGGAGGAAGTATGAAAACACACGAGGAAAAAACTCACTCAAGACGGCCAATGTAAGGGCTGGGATACGAACCACTATTCACTTGACTTGCTCTAGCCTCCTAACGCAACACCAAGGGGTAAAAAAAGAACAGGTTGAACTAGATAGACAGAGATGGCAATTTCTTGCAGTTGCTTCAAAATGAGATGTGAAACCAAATAATGCCAAAATAAGTAAATTTATATTCAAAATAAAATAGCATATAGGCCCTAGGTCTATTATTATATTATATTAAATCTGTTTTAAAATTGTGTTCATTAGAACTAAGGTCCGGAAGTTCATGCACTATTAAATGAATAAATATACATGCAAAAATGCACTTATTATTGGTCAAATGTGCATCACGTTTCAAAAAATATACACTATGAAATAACTACGGCAATTATGATCACTCCGTATTCTCTAGCGTTTCCACTTTGAATATAAAGAAAATATGAACAGACGGACATATATAACTACCCATTTTTTTTATAATATCTCAACAATACTATGAAATATTATTTTATGGAACTTCAAGTGGTGTTGGCCATCAATAATTATTTTATTATATTAAATTTTTAGTAGGCCTATAACTGATATACAATTTAAATAGCCATTTCATTTAAAAAAATGAAAATAATTCACAATATTTTAAGAGTGAATGCTAAATAAAAATAATTGACATAAACTTGCAAAAAATGACTGAAACGTACTAGGTATTAAAATAATTTCACCATTATTCGGTGATAGACTCTCGAAATCGGCCTATGCGACGTTAAGAACATGAAGTAACACAAAGCTCTCCAAAACAATAGGACATTAGAATAAACGCCCTTCTCAAGCAGAGAAGGCAAAGGTGAAACATATGTTGCATTGTGCCAAAATAACCAAATACGCATAAATATGCAAAAATATGATTTTGCATGAACTTCCGGGCCTTAATTATAACATAAGAAACGTTATTATTATTGTTATTATTATTATTAGTCTATTATTATTATTATTATTCATACATTTACAGACAGCAGTAGCTATGCTCGATAAAACGCGCATCACCGGCTTTTGGATCAAGCTACCTCGGTAGAGGTGGGTTCAAACCCCACCGTCGACCATCCTTGGAATGGTTTTCCGTAGTTCCCCAATTTTCAACTCCAGGCAATCGCCGGGACGGTACCTTTTAATAGGTCAAGGCCCCTCCTTCCATATCCTTGCCCAGTTTAATTCCTCTCATGAGGTTGGTGTCAGTAAGGGCATTGGGTCGTAAAAACTACCCACCCCATAGAATTTCATAGCATCTCAACCCTGACCCAGTTGAAGGAATTAGAGTTATAACTTAATAATAATAATAATAATAATAATAATAATAATACAAAATTAAGTGCTACAGCATTTATTTGGGTGTGTGTGTGGAATTTTTATCCGATAAACCGTGTTAGTGTGATGGCTGTATTAGTAGTCTATGTGTAGGCTACTTGTAATTCAGGATTGGGAAGGAGGCGAACGTGGCTTTGAGTTAGGAACCATCTCAGCATTTGCCTCAAGTAGAAGTGGAGGTAAACCACACAAAACCACTTTCTGGATGGCTGAGGTAGGAGTCGGAGCCAACCCTTTTCAGTCTTGTCTAAGCTACCTTGGTAGAGGTGGGTTGCCTTCGGCCAGAATTAAATTTCTTGGCAGAGCCGGGAATCAAACCCGGACCTCCGGGGTGGCAGTCAAGAATGCTGGCCACTGCATCACGACATGGTCATCATTGATAGAAACTCCATATGAGGATCTGATTGAAGTTACCATCCCAGTCTTGTCTATAGTCAATAAAATCCCCGGGAAATTGCGAGTAAAACACCGAAGTCCATTTGCAATATTCGCACACCTATGGAGTTAAAATATGAGCCATGAAATGTATTCAATTGGACTGATATTGTGACACTTCCGGTTATGACAGCACTACAGTATACAATAAAGATTAATCTTATAATTCGGAGAGAGAGACAGAATATTTCTCAGCCATCAGATATTATTTCACATATTTATAATTTTTAACAAATCTAGCAAACAAATAAAACCGATGAATATCTAGATAGAAATGTGGGCTAGTAATATGAAAACTTTGGCCCCAAAATTCCTGGATTTGATACCTGGCTCCGACAGGAATTATAATTCTGGTCTGAAGATTGGAACGGAGTAACTTATATACAGTCTCAATGAGGTAGAACTGAACAATCCCAACTTAGCCAACCTGAAATTGACATTGCGTGGTTTCCCATTTTTACTCCAGACAAATGCTAGAATGGTTTGTAACTTAAGACCACGGCTGCCTTCTTCCCAACCCTCAAATGAGTTACAAATACATATACTACTACTACTACTACTACTACATACTCCACAATAACACAGGTTATCAGACACGTACATGGGGATAAATGACGACGATGTCCAAGCCGATCAAATGAAACGACAATTCGCATGTTGTAATATATTTTTTGCTCGAGAACGAAACCAAACTGATGTTAATTTTTATTTTCTACTGATTACCGCCAATGCTTTTATATAGCTTAGCCGATGGAAACCTATGGGTAAGCCCTGCGCGGATGCGGATATACGTAGATATCCGCAAAAGTTTTTGCCGTGCTGATATAGTTTGCATGGCTGTGTGGATAGCGGAAAAGCTGCGGATTATGTTTGGCGAAAATTTGCGTATAGCCTAGCTTATAGAATACTATCCGAACTTGTTGAATATCATTCCTAGGACACTAGGACCGGGATGTTTATGACATATTTTTTCAGTTATGCTTTTCCATGCCAAATGTCAGATGATGACATCTGGCTACAATCTGGGTGTATAACATCATTTTAAACATAGCACATGACATACATAGTCTAAGGGAGCGACTTTCTCCTCAAATGTCTAATTGTGTTGCTTTAGTACTTAATGCTTTATCTATTAAATTAATAGTACATTATGCAACGAGCCTATAATGGCAACAATTAAGACGGGAGTATGTTTATAAAACGAGCGTAGCGAGTTTTATAATTTCCATACGAGTGTCTTAATTACCATTCTAGGCGAGTTGCATACGACTGTTTATGTTCGACGATAATTATAACAATTTTATGTTCGAACATAAATATTCATAAATATCTGTCGAGATTCCAGCAGTTTTATGTACTGAACAGAGCGCATGGGACGCAGAGAATACCATGGCCTCCTGGAATACCCCTCTATGACACGAGCGACGCAGTGAAATTGGAAATAGAAGGCCATGGAATTCAGCGGAGGTGCGATGCTATCCTTACCTAATTGGTCACACAACTGTTTCTTGAGCTCTGATTGGTGGGAGAAACTGTGTCATAATGAAAACGTGTACTATAATGAGCCTCATTATAGTAAAGTTTTCGGACATATAATATTTATATTTCGCCATGGTCGAATATATTATTGTAATGTTAGTGGATGCGGATGAAGTTTTGTTTATCCGCGCAGGCCTCTAGGCTATGGGCTGGTTCAATTAGCCTCTATTGAGGACGTATTTCACATTGATAGTAATGGTTACAAGCAATTGAGCAAGGATTGAGAGAGTGTATTTACCTGATATCCTCGTCTGTTTCGAGTAGGGGGTGGGCCGGACCATGGATGCGGTGGGGGTCGTCTTAGATGATTCCAAAGCAAGGATGTCCATACCCCATCTCCGCAGCATCCTCTCCCTGTTGATGGCTAACTCCTCCTCCAACAGCTTCCGGGTTTCCACCGGGTCTGGCGGGCCGAACAGACAGCGCGCTACCGGTGTTTGCTTCAGTCCACAACCTTCACCATTCGGGCGGGCCAATAGCACGCAACACTGCCCCGCGGTCATCGTTCACTCCACTTTCTTACAAACACAAGCGTTCAAAATAATTTGATCAAAGTCTTGATTTAAAAAAAAAAATCCTCTTAAATTTCTCACATAAAAATCTGAGCGCTAATTGTTTTCCAATTTATCAATATATTACTCCTAGAATGCCTCAATATTTATTTGCACTTGAAGAAAAAACAATAGCTAGTCTCACTGAAGCTATGTCCTCGAAGTGTTGGTGTATACCGCGTGACGATCTAATTGTCAGCTAACAGTGAGATGCCAACAGCCGCCAGCTTTCACTTTGCAGTGACGTCTGGTGGAGCCGTAGCATCGCAAGCCTAGACCCCACCACTCACCTCTCCCCTCTTTTCTACTCCATATCCCCCGCCTTCCCCTCCTAGAGCGTGCCAGCCAATGAGCATCGTCGCGTGCCCTCGCAACACACAAAGAAAAAAATAAAGCCTCATTTCCCAAGCGCACTTTAAATCAAGCTATTTAAGGTTAAAATATATATGTATATATATTTATAAATTTTTAACTCATTGCTGAACACCTCCTGGTGTAGCGGCTAGCATTCTTGGCTGTTGTCCAAGAGGTCCGGGTTCAATTCCGGGCTCTGCCAAGAAATTTTAATTCTGGCGTGAGGGCCGGAACGGGGTACACTCAGCCTCGTGAGACAAAATTAAGAAGAGGAGGATTCGATTCCAACCTCAGCCATTCTGGAATTGGTTTTCCGTAGTTTCCCCACCCTCTCTACTCCAAGCAATTTATAATACTGGTATGGTTCCGAAATTATGGCCATGGCTGCTTCCTTTCCAATCATATCCCCGACAAATACACACACTAGTACTGCTCGATTCCAAGCTCTGTGAACCTGGGAGAAATGTGGATTGCGGACGATGAGGATTGATGTGAGGGGTTCCCGGTCCGTGTGTAGTAACTAGGGCTCGGATTTTTAGGTAAATAAATATTTTTTTATGTAAATACATATTTTAAGCATTTTTTCTATAAATACATAAATTCCTGCTCAATATATTGCATTTTTGTTTTGTGTTACTTCAACGGGGAAGAACCTGTGAGCTATCTGATCTTCATGCAGAGCGTTATGTCAGCTTGCAACTTTGTTATTCTTAACTTGTCGCCCCGTGCCACTCACTGTGGAAGCCGGGGATTTATAGCCATATTGCACCACGTGCTAGACCTCCCCCTCCACCAGCTACCTGGAACATGCAGTACATTTCTGGCACAGTGAAGTGGAAGGCACTTCTACGATGCCTAAAGTAAAAACAACTACAAGTTATCATCTGTTGCATAATTTAAAGATAATTTTACTTCTGATGGGGGCATTCTGTTCTGCCAACCATGTGGGAAAGCAATCAAGACTGAACAGCGATCTGAAGTTACACAACACCTCAAGGGAAAGAAACATATTACCGCAGTTTCGCGCCTTCAGAAGTGTTTCGCGATAATCGTCGGTCATTTGTGATGGACAACCTGAAGATGTATCCCATTGTGTATTGGGATGCTTCAGCAGTCAGTGAGACATATAATAAATTGCATTCGTAAGTACTGCATATTGTTTATATTCTCGTTAATAAACTAAATTATAATTAAATATTTTTACTTTTTTGTCACATATTTCAGGCATTTTTAATACATAAAAAATAAATATTTTCCCAATTTTTAGTACCTAAAAATCCGAGCCCTAGAAGTAACAGAACCAAATACATTGGTAAGTGACTTACTCGCTCATTCGCATCACCACAGTGGTTCAGGCAAAGGCCCTATGTTAGCAATATTGGAATAGACAGGAATTCCAGATAACATAGCGGACTGTTGAAAGGCCCTTCCTGCCTCTCGCGTCACCTCAGCCCGCAAGTTCATAGATCTTGGAATCGAGCAGACCATTTCAATAACATAGGTTATTACACAAATTCCACACATACCGTACCCAAATACACGGGGCAATAGTACCACGATTATGCAGCCCCTAAAGTAAGCAACAACAACTCAACTCATTGTCGGTATGTTTGTATAAAGTCTCCAGTCGGTTGATATCCTGGCATTATTTTTAACGTAATACATATTTCATCTCTGGGATTAGTAGAAGAAGATGATGATGATAGTTGTCGTCTTAAGGGGCCTAACATCTAGGTCATCGGCCCCTAATGGTTTGGGTCATCGTGAAGATGATAATGAATTGTAAACTAGACTATAACTAACTTATATACTAGAAGAAGAAATGGAAAACAAATGGAGAATAAGGCAAATAAAGGACAGGAGGAAAAGAAATGCCCTCAACCTGCGAAGAATGGGGATTGAGGGACTTGGAAGGAAGGAGAGCCATAAAAGGCAGATAGAAAAGTGAAAGATGAGAGGGTCCGCCCCACAGGTAACGGAAAAAGGGGGGAACCGGACCCAGCTCAGGAATCCCTCGGGGTCGCCTACTCCCGAACTCACCAGCCGTGAGCCCCTGAGGGTGTAGCAATATCCAGGGTGCACCAGAAGTGGTGGGGCTACATACACCCGGCCTCCTTGAGGGCCTTGAGCGGAAGGCAGGAGATAACATGAAAATAAAAAGAAGGCTGACCCCTCGCAGAAGGAGGGTATCAGAAAAGATGAGACAAGGGCCAATTAAGGCGGGAAAGGAAGAGACTCCCCAGGCCTTGGATACCCTAATACCGTCGGAGTCAGAAGAGAACAAGAGTTGACCAAATGAGGTCGACAGGAAAGAAGACGGAGAGGAGCCCGGCACAAGTAGGCTAAGTGGAAGCAATGACGGACTCAGCTGGGGCCCCGAGGTCGCCAACCCACGTCTCACTAGATGTGAGCCCCTGGGGGAGATTAGTAGAAGACCTGACAATCCACTGCCTGTTTCCAGTCGACCAAACGGGTGAGGAATGGAATGAATGAAGCCCCCATCTAGCGGCGAGGATATGAACTGTGCCGGCTGCCGAAGCCTGTCACACTCCTCTGAGGCAATGATTAATTGAATGACCGATGAAATGAAATGATAGTGGAGAGTGTTGCTGAAATGAAATTTTGACAGGGAAAACCAGAGCACCAGGAGAAAAACCGGTCTGCCTCCGCTTTGTCCAGCACAAATCTCACATGGAGTGACCGGGATTTAAACCACCGACCCAGCAGTGAGAGGCCGGCGTGCTGCCGCCTAAGCCACGGAGGTTTAGTAGAAGACATAAATATACGGGAAATATAGTGTGGGGCTACTTCGAAAACCGGCCACGGGGTATTGGGGTAGCATGCCTGCCTCTCATCCGGAGGCCCCGTGTTTGATTCCTAACTCCGTCAGAGATTTTGAGAAACTGACGCGAGAACAATTGATTAGCTGTCTGACAGTGAGCCAGCGTCCCTGTCACGAAATCCATAATTTACGGTCGAGGAGACCCAACGTGGTGACAAAGCGTCACCCCACAATCTGCAGGACAAATGGCCTGGGCAGTGGTCGCTTGGACGTTCCTCATTGGTTGTAGTGCCATAGCGGGGTGGGGGAGGCTACTTGGAAAAGACTTTCGAAGAATATTTCTCCCAATTTAGTAAAAATGCTCTTTTGTTCCTTTAAAGCTACTAGTGAGAGCAGTGGATTTAATAAACAAAACTACCTTCAGAAACGCTAATGGCCGAGGGGACCCGACGCGCTGACCACGCTGGGCGTGGGGTTTATTTAGCCTTACAACAGAAATGAGTATTTCATCCCATGTACAATAGTGCTGATGTCACGAAGGGTGGATGCCTCTTACTTCCACTGCTTCACGAGTCTCCATGGCCTGTACGGACTCGGCTTTACTTTTGTATATTGAAAGTAATTGTTGTTGTTGTTTTTAATTCATATTGGTCTTTAGTCTTGTGTATCTGTGGTGACTGTAGTAGTGTAGCCTACGTAATTCTTTCGGTTAGGAATTAGGTAGGTGCGTCGGGACTTGAAATAAGATACTATTTATTAATAGGTACTGTTACAGGTAGGCAAAACCTGATGGTAACGAGATATTTACATGCTGTATATCTCAATTTCTCAGCATAATGTCTCTGTGTTCCCTGAATGCAACATTTAATTTCTTCTTGAAAACTTTTAAACTGTTAGGGAAAGGTTCTAAGACTTCTTCAGGTAACTCATTCCAGGTTTGAATACCCCTGTTTATAAAAGAATGAAAATGAAAATCCACAGCCTGCTTCCAGTCGACCGACCGGGTCAGGGAATGGAATGAATGAATCCCCCATCTAGCGGCGAGGATATGATTTGTGGTGGCTGCCGAAGCCTGTCGCACTCCCCTGGGGCAATGATTAAATGAATGACAGATGAAATGAAATTATAGTGGAGAGTGTTGCTGGAATGAAATTTGTTACAGGGAAAACCGGAGTACCCGGAGAAAAACCTGTCTGCCTTCGCTTTCTCCAGCACAAATCTCACATGGAGTGGCCGGGATTTGAACCAGAGACCCAGCGGTGAGGGGCCGGCGTGCTGCCGCCTAAGCCACATACTTAGCTAAATTTGTTTTTTGAATTTTGGGCCTAATTTTGTATGCGTCATCTCTCCTACCCATATAATCTGGCTCATGCATTCTGTTTCGCAACTCATTCTGCGCCGGCTCGCCCTGTGTATGCTTTGTAGCCTATATATCCTGGAGCCTTCTTTTATGTCTTCTGCTGTGTAGGAATCCCCAACCCAATGACTTGAACATGTCAGAGACACCGTCAGTTTGGAAGAATTTGCCTGGATAGAGCGTGAAAAGAAAAAAAAAAAGGGAAAAACATCACTGTGGATAGCCGCAGTCAGAGTAAGTAAGACACTTTATTAGGTCAACTTCTAGGTGATTTCCCCGTAACCGAAGGAAATAAACAATAGTTGTATGACATTAAAACGGGGGACAGCCATTCGCAGGAGACCCTGACCTCTAAATCATTAACAGTGAAATACATTGCAATAACTCGATCCTTGAAGAATAAAGTAAGAGACAGTTCTAACATTGGATTCTATCGCAAGAAATAAATGTTACTACAGCCTTTGTTGAGAACAAACCAGTGGAGTTTAAGTGAAACAGCAATAAATATAAACTACAGTAGTTCTGAAGACAATCGTTCATTCCTACTCCTGACTCATGACAGGATTTATGGGCTGTCCACGTAATTATTACGTAATCATATTTTGGTCAATGTTTGTCCCCCTTCCTTACCCCCCCCCCCCCCTTTCCACTATGCAATAATGCGTCATCATCGCAATGAAGTAATCACAAAGGAATAGCCAACATTTCTCATTTAATCACGATTTTCTTTAAGCAAAGTTTATAAAGCAAGAACCCTTAGTAGATATCTGAAGCTGGCATTGATATCGTACGGTAGTGAGACCTGTGGTTATGTATAGTTCGGAGACTTGGTCCATGGCACAATGTGACGAGGAATTGTTAAGGAGATAGGAAAGGAAGACACTAAGAAAAGTATATGGACCTATAAAAGAGGGTGAATTCTGATGAATCAGAAATAATATGGAGATAAGAGAGTTTATGGTAAACCTGATATAGTAGTGGAAATAAAGAGTAGTAGACTGCGTAGGTTGGGACATGTAGAAAGAATGACACAGAACAGGGTGGTAAGGAAGGCCTTCAATCGGAAGCCAGGAGGACATCGTGTGAGGGAAAGACCTAGGACAAGGGACAAGATGATTGGATAACGTGGAGGAGGATCTGAGAAAGATGGGAGTCAGAATATGGAGAAACAAGGCAGTCAACAGGGAAGAATGGGTGGAGGCTGTCCGGGACGCCAAGGCCCTGCAAGGAGTAAGTAGTAAGTAAGTAGGTAAGTAAGTAAGTAAGTAAGTAAGTTGATGATGATGATAATTGTTGTATTAAGGGGCCTAACATCTAGGTTATTGGCCCCTGATGGTTTGGGTGATCGTGAAGATGAAAATGAAATGCAAACTTAACTAAAACTAACTATTAACCTACATACTAGAAGAAGAAATGGAAAACTAAAGGAGAATAAGAAAATTAAAGGACAGGAGGAAAAGAAACGCCCTCAACCCTCGAAGAATGCGGATTGAGGGACTTGGAAGGAAGGAGAGCCATGAAAGGCAGATAGGAAAGTGGATGAGGAGAGGGTCCGCCCCAAAGGTAAGGGACAAAAGGGAAAAACGGATCCAGCTCAGGAATCCCTCGGGGTCACCAACTCCCGAACTCATGAGCCGTGAGCCCCTGAGGGCGTAGCATTATCTAGGGTGCACCAAAAGTGGTGGGGCTATATAAACCCGGCCTCCTTGAGGGCCTTGAGCAGTAGGCAGGAGATAACCTGAAAAGAAAAAGAAGGCTGACCCCTCGCAGAAGAAGGGAATCAGAAAAGATGATACAAGGGCCAATTAAGGCGGGAAAGGAAGATTCTCCCTAGGCCTCGGATACCCTAATACCATCGGGGTAGGAAGAGAACAAGAGTTGACCAAGGTAGGTCGACAGGAAAGAAGACAGAGAGGAGCCCGGCACAAGTAAGTGGAAGCAATGCTGGACTCAGCTGTGGCCCCGTGGTCACAAACCCACGAGTGAGTAAGTAAGTAAGTAAATAGGCTAAGTAAGTAAGCAAGTAAGCAAGTAAGCAAGTAAGTAAGTAAGTAAGTAAATAAGTAATCACCATTTATGCGTGTAAATAAAAGAAACAAATAACACAAATGCCAGAGACTCAGGGGCATCAATTACTGAGGAGTATCGGGGGCAAGAATACACAAGAAAATATGTACGACCAACTAATAAGTTTGCAATTAAATTATGTACTGTAAGGGGGATAGTCTATTTCCACTCCTAACCTGCCACAGCATCCGTAGGTTCCAATTCGGCATCCCAAGGTTCGAAATCTCGGTAGCAAACCATACCAACACTTAGAAAAATCAAGATAAAATAAGAATCATAGCAGAATCATCAGAATCAAACCTGGGACTTCATAGTTTGCAACTACTACAAATCTGTCCACTATACAATGATGTGCTCATCAAATTTGTATAGTTCCATAAACAGAGAGTTGCTAACTCATCAGAGGGTTCTTGGTGACAGTGCCCGGACCGCCGCAGGGGTAGTGAACTATAGGCAAAGAATCTAGTAGATTTAGAAGATTATTACTGTATGTTGTATTCATTTGGATGCTTGGACATCCCCAGCCCCATGTGTAGTATTTGTTTGGTAACCACTGTTATTGCAGTAGACTATCTATAGTAGAGCTTGTATTTACAACAGAGGCTAGTATTGCTGGCCGTGTATTTAAGGTGTGAACCATCCTGGTATTAGGCTGAAGTTGAAGTGTGGAGACTTTGGAAAGCACTTGCGTGATGCCTGAGGTGGGAATCGAACACATCTCTTCTCACAAGGGAAGTATCAGAAAAGGCTGGTCGAAACCTATCTTGAAACGTTATGGACGCAATCGTTGAACTATAAGAGGAAAATCTGCCTCCAGATTGAACTGCAAGGCTCCGAAATCATGTGGCGAATCAATTATAACTTATAAATCAATGGGAAGTAGTGAGTACCGTAAATGTTGGAAGGGACAGCCTTGACGGCCCAGGTACTCAATGCCAGTGGGAAGCAGCTCTAGCGTGTTGACTTGCGTCGAGCAATAACAAGCAACACCAATAACGAGTGCCGCAGGGATGTCCAGCTCTGCCAGCCGTCATGCCAGGGTACCAGGATATCAGGTACAGTTTAGGAGCCTTACAGTTCAATCTGGAGGCTGATCTTTTGCACGTTGTCCTCTTAGAGTACAACGATTGCGTCCACAAAGTTTCAAGATAGGTTTCGACCTTTCTTACCTGATAATTTCCTTCTTCGGTTTTATCTCACAAGGCTAAGTATAGGCTACCTTGTTCCAACCGTCAGATCACAATATTAATTTCCTAGGTAACATCGTAAATCAAAACAGGACATCAAGACAGCCAGCCAAGAATGTTAACCACTGCACCACGAGATGGTAGAGAATTATTTTTTGTCTGAATTATTTTCAGTGCACCAGTTCCATATGACGTGATATTTCTTAGTTTAAATTTACTTCTATGCGAAGTAAAGGTATGAAGTACACACATCAAAAAAAGTTTTGCATCACCTCGGTTCCAGGAGTTCCGGAACCTTTAAATACAAAGGGAATAGAGATCAACACAAACAACATTTCAGCTCGTTTTATTGCTCATGAGACCCACACATTGCATGTTGTACCATCATACAGCTAGACTTTCAGCATTTGTGGTCCAGATTGCAGTACACACCACTACCTCTAATACCCAGTAGCACGTCCTCTTGCATTGATGCATGCCTGTATTCGTCGTGGCATACTATCCACAAGTTCATCAAGACACTGTTGGTCCAAATTGTCCCACTCCTCAACGACAATTCGGCGTAAATCTCTCAGAGTGGTTGGTGGGTCAAGACGTCCATAAACAGCCCTTTTCAACATATCCCAGGCATGTTCGATAGGGTTCATGTCTGGCGAACATGCTGACCACTGTAGTCGAGCGATGTCGTTATCTTGAAGGAACGCATTCACAAGATGTGCACGATGAGGTCGAGAATTGTCGTCCATGAAGACAAATGCCTCTCCAATATTCTGCCGATATGGGTGCACTATGGGTCGGAGGATGTCATTCAGGTATCGTAAAGCCGTTTCGGAGTCTTCCATGACCACCAGTGGCGTACGTCGGCCCCACATAATGCCACCCCAAAACATCAGGGAACCACCACCTTGCTGCACTCGCTGGACAGTGTGTCTAAGACGTTCAGCCTGACCAGGGTGCCTCCAAACACGTCTCCGACGATTGTCTGGTTGAAGGCATATGCGACACTCATCGGTGAAGAGAACGTGATGCCAATTCTGTGGGGTCCATTCAGCATGTTGTTGGGCCCATCTGTACCGCGCTGCATGGTGTCGGGGTTGCAAAGCTGGACCTCGCCATGGACGTCGGGAGTGAAGTTGCGCATCATGCAGCCTATTGCGCACAGTTTGAGTTGAAACACGACGTCCTGTGGCTGAACGAAACGCATTATTCAACATGGTGGCATTGCTGTCAGGGTTCCTCCGAGCGGCAATCCGTAAGTAGCGGTCATCCACTACAGTAGTAGCCCTTGGGCGGCCTGAGCGAGGCCTGTCATCGACAGTTCCTGTATCTCTGTACCTCCTCCATGTCCGAACAACATCGCTTTGGTTCACTCTGAGACGCCTGGAAACTTCCCTTGTTGAGAGCCCTTCTTGACACAAAGTAACAATGCGGACGCGATCGAACTGCGGTATTGACCTTCTAGGCATGGTAGAACTACAGACAACATGAGCAGCGTACCTTCGTCCTGGTGGAATGACTGGAACTGATCGGCTGTCGTACCCCCTCCGTCTAATAGGCCCTGCTCATGCATGGTTGTTTACATCTTTGAGCAGTTTTAGTGACATCTATGAACAGTCAAAGGGACTGTATCTTTGATACAATATACACAGTCAACGTCTATATGCCGGAGATCTGGGAACCGAGGTGATGCAAAACTTTTTTTGATGTGTGTAAGTTCCTTTTGGAACTTCTTGTTTCTGATTTGGTTCAATTGGCCAACATACCTTGCTTGCAAGAATGTCCTAATATTTCTCTCGCCTCCAAACAGTGCATTACTTAAATCACTTTGTCTTGCGGTATGGGTCAATTTCTTTAATTGCACATCAATAGAGAATTTAAAAAGAATGAAATTAGTTCATGTGGCAGGTTTCTATAACTAAAGCCCTGCGCGGATGCGGATACCCGCAAATTTTTCGCCAAGCGGATATAGTTGCATGGCTGTGCGGTTAGCAGATAATATTTGGAGTAAATTTGCGGATAGTTTCTAGAATAAGACAAAATCCAAATTTGTTTAATATCACTACTAGAACTTGGATGTTTATGACCTATCATATTTTTCCGTTATGTTGTTTTCATGACAAATGTAAGATGATGAGGCCTGTTTGCCATCTCTTGATGAATGCAGTACATTTGTATTTGTCTGTTGGCACAGGCTAAATTAAAATGTGGCTTTTCACCAATGTCTCAGTCTCACTCATGGCTGTGATTATATGGAAGCTACTGAGGTATGGGTGCTGCTGAGTAATGACATTCAGGGCACAGTCAGTGCCTGTGGATGCTGTAGGGTTAGTACTGCTGCTCTGACTCAGTGAGGAAAGCAATGGCAAACTACCTCATCTTGCGTAGTACGCGTAGTATCTACTCACATAACCTAACGGCGGTGCTTTTTGAGGATCCAACCAGCCTACGGGCTGACTCCCTAACAGACTGTAAGATGATGATTTAAGCTAATCCCATTCAGACTCATTAATGACAATTAAGCATAATTAACACTCCGAACTAAAAAGGGTGCAATTCTGGCTGTATAACATTAATTTTAAACATAGCACATGGCATACAGTACATACCCTAAGAGAACGACTTTCTCCCCAAATGTCTAAATGAGTTTCTTTATGCGGATATTTGTAATGCTGATGCGGGGCGGATGCAGATAATGTTTTGTTTATCTGCGTAGGGCTCTACCTATAACCAAATCAATTGTATAAAAAATTTGACACTTAAAGTGTTGGAAGTCATTTTTCTGCGTAATCAAAATTGGGTGCTTTTCAGTTTTTAATGTTGGAAACATATTTAAATGACACTAAGAGCACTCAGACTATAGTGGTCCAGGTCAGCAAAGACGTCAAGTTTGACATTTTTGTGCCAAACGTTGAAAATCTATCAGACCCAGAAAAGTGTCATAATGCCTGTTTTGAATAGCTCTGTTATATTTCAAAATAACATTTAGAAAAAAAAAAACCTTCTGGCCTAAATGATATTTAAAAACAACATGCTAACAGCGCTTGTTAGCCTAGTTTCAATTTTTCAAAAAATGAAAGTAAACTTATGAGATCAACACAGGGCGAAAAATTGTGTGTCTGTGTGTGTGTGTGAGTGTGTGTATTCTGAACGTCTGTCCTCACTATCAATTCGAACACGGTGAAACCGAATTCAACAAAATTCGGTACAGAGGTAGCACTAGCAAGGGGCACCTCAGTGTCATGTTTTATATTGACGTCATCTTGACGGAAACGTAATGGTGGCCACCCAAATGTTAAAAGCTTAAATCAAATTACAACCATCCTAACCATCTGATCTCTATCAACTTTTGCGACATTATACCTTTATGTATGAAGAATATTTTGATCAAAGTACAAGGTCATCAGCCCATTAATTTGCGGATGGCGGCCATGTATGTGTGAAAATCGATTCCCCATATCTATCCAAACATAGTGAAACCGAATTGAACGAAATTTGGTACAGAGGTAGCACTAGCAAAGGGCACCTCAGTGTCATGTTTTATATTGCCGCCGTCTTGACGAAAACGTAATGGCGGCCACCCAAATGTTTAAAGCTTAAAATTGTCTGGCTGCGTGGCTCAGGGGTAACGTTCTCGCTTGCTGAGCCCAAGGTTGCAGGTTCGAATCCTGGCGCAGTCAGCTGGCATTTGAGGGTGCGCAAATGCGAGGGAGCCGTGTCAGTACATTTACTGGCACGTTAAAGATCCCCTTCGGGGCAAATTTCCGGCACCCCGGCGTCTCTAAAAGCCAGTGTAGTTAAAAGGGACGTAAAACCAATAACATTATTAACATTATTAAAGCTTAAATCAAATTACGACCAACCTAATCATCTGATATCTACCAAATTTTGCATCATTATACCTTTATGTACGAAGAATCGTTTGACCGAACTACAAGGTCATCAGCCCAATAATTTGCAGATGGTGGCCATGTATGTGTGCAAATTGATTCCCCCTATCTATTCAAACACGGTGAAACCGAATTGAACGAAATTTGGTACAGAGGTAACACTAGTAAAGGGCACCTCGGGGTCATGTTTTATATCGCTGCCATCTTGACGAAAACGTAATGGCGGCCACCCAAATGTTAAAAGCTTAAATGAAATTACCACCAACCTAATCATTTGATCTCTACCAAATTTTGCAACATTTTTCCTTTATGTACGACGAATCTTTTCACCAAACTACAAGGTCATCACACCAATAATTTGCGGATGGTGACCATGTATGTGTGCAAATTGATTCCCCCTATCTATTCAAACACGGTGAAACCGAATTGAATGATTTTTTTTTACAGAGGTAGCACTAGCAAAGGGCACCTGATATTCATGTTCAATATCCGTATAACACGTATTTCAACAAGCTACTACAACCAACATTCAATTATACTCCTTGAAAAGGACAAAGAGTTATAACAATACCCATGCATTTAGGAGAAAGTAGGCTATATGTTCTTTACTGAACATCTTGTTTTTAAATGGTACTTGTTCTACAGATTTAATGAGTTCAAAGTTTGATTATTTTAATCTACTCTCGAGGCGGCTTCGGTGGCGTAGTTAGTAGCATGCTGAGCTTCTATGCCCAAGATCGTGGGTTCAAATCCGGCCGAAGTCGTCAGATTTTTAAAGAGCGTTAAAATCCCTCAGTATGCCTTCCCTCGGAGGGGAAGTAAAGCCGGCTTCATAGATTTATGGCATGAAAAAGAACCTTCCACTAACTACACTTGTGGAAGCTAAAATTTGTAGGTTAGTTTGATAACGCTATATTAGTTCCAACGTTCGCTGCCAAGTGCTAGTTAGTTAGTTATTGTTGTATTTAAAGGGGCAGAACTACGAGGTTATCTACCCCTAAACCGCCAGGTGCTGAGTACGATGGCATTTAGTAGCCACGTCCACAGCTAGATGTCGTGGACGGTAGTATTTGGTAGCAAAAGTAGGAACTACTTGAAAAAAATAATCGTCTACAGTCCTTCTACATGAATCACACATAACACACACTAATACAGACATCACAATTAACACCGGTTATCATACAAATTCTACACACACCCAAAGTACACGAGACAACATGACCGCGTTGTCACAGCTCCTAAACTAAGGAACCAACCAACCAATCTATTCCTTGATTTATTTGTCTTTAATTTGTGGGAAGAAAATTTTTGAATTTCTCAAAACGGAAGTAAATATTTCGATTTTGATTTGACCATGTATGAATCGACAGTAGTGCACAAAGGATGTGGTCTAACTGTTGGTGTGCATGACTTGTCAGTGAAAACGCAAGTAGATATTTTGATTTGTCTAAAGTGTGGGTCATCACAAGTGCTCGTAGTGATGTACACTCTCTGTCTGAAAAGTTCGGTGAATGGGCTATATCACGAACGGATTGTTGGCTTACCTGAAACCGCCGTTACTGTCCTTCGAATTAAATCCCCGTGGATGGTTATGCACTTCTGAGGACGACTGAACAAGTCCTGGAAACTCCTGGTATATTCTTCTTTAGGAATAGCCTTCAGTTTGGGTCGTCGAAACTCGACATTGAAAGCAAGAGAGAAGCGTTAATTTATGCAACCTGCCTTGCACACCTGATAGACGGGCGTCAGTGAGAAGGGTGAATTTATGCAACCTAACGTGCACACCTGTTTGACGGGTGGCAGTGAGAAGGGTGAATGTTCCGTGGAATTGAATGGTCCTGAAAACCATCGTCACAGGTGACGAGACCTGGTGCCTGAGGTACGACCTCGAAGGCAAGCGTCAAAGTATAGAGTATCGGGGTCCAGGGTCGCCGAAAAGCCCTGAAGGGCCAGAGGTGTTCGGACATTTCCGACATCCAACATCATGTGACGACCCAACTGAAGGCTATCCCTCAGGAAGACTATGCCAGGACTTGTACAGCCGTTCTAAGAAATGCATAACCATCCACGTGGATTACTTCGAAGGATAGTAACGGCTGTTTCAGATAAGCCAACAATCCGTTCATAATATAGACCCATTCACCGAACCTCTCAGACAGAGGGTGTATTTAGTGAACTACATACGACAAAGGACTGACAAGTCATACACACCAACAGTTAGACTACATTCTTCATCGTATGTATAGGCTGGACGTTTGTTTTAGACGATTGCCCTTGACCTTGAAGCCTGCGGGTGAGCCTGTACACAGTCATTCTCTCACCCTATCGCTTCACATTTGTCACCACCTATCTACCGATAGCAGTGGCTATGCGCGCTAAAGCGCAGCGTTAGGTCATGGGGCCAAGCTCTCTGCTGACTCGGTAGACGCGTGGGTTCGAGCCCCACCGTCGGCCGTCCTTGAAATGGTTTTCCGTGGTTTCCCATTTTCAACACCAGGCAAATGCTGGGACGGTACCTTCTGACAGGCCACGGCCGCTTCCTTCCACATCCTAGCCCAGTTTCATTCATCTTCATCCATTCCATCTCTCATCCCGGCACGCAGGTCGCCCACGGGCGTCGACTAGAAAGACCTGCAGGAGGCCACACGAAAAAAAAAAAAAAAAAAAAAAAAAAACACCTATCTGATGTAATGGAATTCCAGACTGAGCACTTGGCGACACCGACTTGCAGACAGTACAGTCAACGCCGATGTATTGTGTGACGCGGAAGTACACGTTACGTATTTACGAACAGAACGTCATTATATTTGCCAATGACTGTACTTCAGTATGAGTGTGAGACAGCTTTGTCAATCATCTGACCGCTTGGGGCAGCTGATAACAACACAGGTACGGCAGTAACTCGCCTCCAGGCTTCCATTAAGATTTTTCACTCGTCTAAAACAAACGTCTGGCCTGTACATCCAGTTCCGATCCAACACGAAACTGTAAAATGGGTTGCCTACCCACCCGCAATCGGCTTGAAATCTGCTCGTAGCGCGCTAACGACGGGGCTGAGTTTGATTTCACTGATTACCGCCTTCTTATGTAGCATTGCAAAGTATTTTGCTATTTGAAGATATATTTACACAGGCTTCACAATAAGTTTGAACGATTTCTGTTTCAGAAGTTATTATTTTACGCCTCTGTTAATGGCTTATGCAGAGCATTTCAATGAAATAAAATTTTATTTTACAACATAGTTTATTAAAACACAATGTATTTTAGTATTGTATTTTATTTACAACACAATTTATTGCTTTTTAACCCAATACCACAAAACAAGATACAATTTGGAAATGATTTCTTACAAAGTTGTAATCAGTCTTCGATGCGACTAAAAAGGTCAATTTATCACAGACGTTACATCTACTGCAAATGGACGTTTACATAAGGTGTTCGAACTGGCGTTCATCATTTTCCAAGTAGAGGGTCACTCGTCGCATGAAGTTCTTTATTGCGTTCGACAACATCTGAGGAGTTATTTCCGCAAATGCTTCGGTAATGACGAGCTCTATTCCTAAGGGTGTTATTGGTGATCATAAAAATACTCTCGACCTGATGTAGCCCCAAATGAAGAAATCCAGGACTTTGCAATGTTGCATAAGAAGGTGGCAATTTGTGAAATCGAACTCAGCCCCGTCGCTAGCGCGCTGCGAGCAGATTTCAAACCGATTGCGGGTGGGTAGGCAACCCATTTTCCAGTTCCGTGTTGAATAGGAACAGGCTGTACAGTAGTTCACTAAATTGATGTATAGATTATTAGGCCTATTTATGAGTAACATCTTTCCGCTCGGTTGCTGGATAGTTTTGTGGGAGTGATTTTGAAAATTGGGGACGGAAGTGGATCGGAACGATCGAGCTGGCAGTGGTGGATCGAACGGAAGTATGCACTGCCCGCTCGATCGATCGAACGGAAGTGTACTAGCTAGCAGTGGTGGAAAACGGAAGTATGCACTGCCCGCTCGATCAATCGAATGGAAGTGTACTAGCTGGCAGTGGTGGAAAATGGAAGTATGCACTGCCCGCTTGAACGATCGAACGGAAGTGTACTAGCTGGCAGTGATGGAACGAACGGAAGTATAAGATGCACTGCCAACTCGATCGATCGATCCAGCGGGCAATGGTAAGACCCAGCTGGCAGTGGTACGAGAAACAATGAGCGCGCGGTGTCGGAAATTGATACCATGACGTATTCTCGGCCATGTGGAATGTATTATGACATACTGAACGGTAAACGCTCATGCGAACTCTGGTGTCAAGTGATTGAAACAAATGACATAGTACATGTTCGAAGTCTTCGTATCAGTATTTAAATGGTAAAATGCCTTAATATCAAACATTGTAAGTAGTCTACATTGCCGGTATTATGTTTCTGTACAATGGTTAATCAAATATTAACCCACATAACGGTAATGCAGTCATCAATATAATATAATCGTTGTGGTTATACGAGAATTGAGCAAGCCTTCATGAACTATTACTGAATACATTCACTTAACTCACAAGAGGGCCTATTCATAAGGCATTTTAAACTCAATTTCACGCAGGAACATTACCGAAGCAAGCAAAATACAAATGAAACTTAATTCCGTAATGCAGTATTATTGGAACGTGGAAATAAGTCACCATCTTGTGCACAAAATTTTCTTAGTCGAAATAGCCGTGGGGTTAGTGCTTATGACTGTGAATCTAGAGATCTTGGGTTCGAATCCCGGACGGGGTAGATATTTTTGCTACCAGATTATCATTTTAAACGATATTTATCATATCAAAATGACTCATTTTAACAGAATCCATATGAAATTACGTGTTGGTCTGTGAATCAGGAGGACCTGTTTATAAGGAATTTAAGGTTATGAGCGGTGTCTATTAATCTAGTTGATCCATCTCGTATTCTTTATTTAGGCTAGTGCTGGTGGGAGCTACAAATCATCTAATAAAATGAGTTCCGTATTATAAACTACAATATCTGTAAAACAATCTCTTTTACAATACGGTAGATTAATATTTGTGCCAATAATATTATAAAACAAGATGTTCAGTAAAGAACATATAGCCTACTTTCTCCTAAATGTATGAGTATAGTTATAACTCGTTGTTATTATCAAAGAGTATAATAGAACTATTCTTTGTTGAAGACCTTAGAAACGATTTACCTCTACCAAACGCCACAACCTAGATAAAAACTGCTACCATCATTGAAGAAAGAAAGAAAGAAAGATAAGAAGTATATCAAGAATGTTATGGATCTGGAGACATAATCGACCGGACTGGCTGCGGGGCTCAGCGGTAACGTTCTCGCTTGCTGGGCCCTAGGTTGCAGGTTCGTATCCTGGCGCAGTCAGCTGGCATTTGAGGGTGCACAAATGCGAGGGAGCCATGTCAGTACATTTACTGGCACGTTAAAGATCCCCTTCGGGCCAAAATTCCGGCACCCCGGTGTCTCTAAAAGCAGCAGTAGTTAAAAGGGATGTAAAACCAATAACATTATTATTATTATTATTATTATTACATATACGACCTGCCGTGGGCAACATCCAACTTTGAGTTGAGGCATGTCTTTACACGTCTGGTTGTGCATGGCTTTCACAACCCTAATTGAATTCAAATAACATTTTCAAGTAACGCAAAATAGGCTGTTACAAACCCTTTAAAATAAAAAGTAAAAATGTATCGTAGTATCATCTTGTCATTCTTCAAATTCGATGCGCATAGAATGCCAATGGTGTAGTAATCAATGGAGCCCCACGTAGACTAGTCGTGACATCTAGTGGTGAAATATCGAACAATATAATCCTAACAGAGCGAGTGCATTCTAGCGGCCAGAAGAAGAAACTTTTCAATAAAATCTGGAAGTTAATCTAGTTACCTTTTTGGCAGCTAGATGTCTCAAGTAAATCTGCTGGCGAATTATGTTTTAATTAAATATATATTTTACACCATAATATGCACAATATAACGCTTAATTTTAAAACATCTGAGTCATTACAAAGCAATAAACATATAACATTTCAAGCAAAAAACCTAGCTCTGATCGGGTTTGAACCATAGGCATTTGAGCGATAGGCTAACGCTCTACCACTGAGCTAATTGTGTCAACGAATATCGTTCTATATAAAATGACTTACATAGAACTTGTTAGCAAATAATGATATATACTAAACGATTTCATCACTGGAGTATATTATTTATATATAAAGCATTTCATACAAAGTTTATTTATTTTGTATCAGTACGCTATATTGCATGCAATACTCAAATTAGTGAAATATAAGTCAGGCACAAGATATCCGCTGCCATCTTGTCTTATTACTGAATCAGCTCAGCTTTTTAAAATCACGTCTGCACTATAGTATTACAAAATAAACTTTTAATTTCGAACGTGCCTCTTCCTTTAGAACAGTTAAAACGATTCTCGGCTCGATAATCGGAACTGGTGGGTCCCATGATATGGATTATAAAGTTTGCATAATTCGCACGGCCGCCATCCTGAAATGGTATGGCGGACGACCTTGTAGTTTGGTCACAAGACGCATCCTATACGAAGGTATGTTGTTACCAAATTTGGTAGAGATCGGATGATTTGGTTAGTCGTTATTTGATTTTACGTTTTGAACGTTTGAGTGGCCGCCATTCAGTTTTAGTAAAGATGGCGGCGATATAAAACATGACACTGAGGTGTCCTTTGCTAGTGCTACCTTTGTACCAAATTTCGTTCAATTCGCATTCACCGTGTTCGAATTGATAGGGGGGGGGGGGACAGACATTCAGAGTACACACACTCACACACACACAGACACACACACAGACACACACACACAGACTCACACACACACACATACACACACACACACAGACTCACACACACACATACACACACACTTTTTTCGCCCTGTGTTGATCTCATAAGTCTACTTTCATTTTTTGCAAAAATCGAAAGTAGGCTAATACAGGTGTATCAATAATTTCACGTGAGGATTCTTCTATGTCAGATGTTACACATCATATGCGACTACTGTAGGGCTCGTAATTTTTTTCTTTTCTTTTTTTGTTATACTAAAATCTTAATTCCCAAGTCATGTTTTCAATATTAAGTTCCTAGCCTGAAGGGATTGAGTTGTGAATTCTTTTCAGGTTTAAGGAAACATCCATTACAATTCAGTACAATCGTGTTCACCGACTGAAAAGCATTACATTTCGATGAAATTTGATAATGTAAGAACTATCAACGGTAGTTTCTATTTCCTATTCTGAAGTTTAGTATTGTTAATCTGATATCCCCCCAGGGGCTCACATCTAGTGCGACGTGGGTTGGCGACCACGGGACCCCAGCTGAGTCCGGCATTGCTTCCAATTACTTGTGCCGGGCTCCTCTCTGTCATCTTTCCTATCGACCTCCCTTGGCCAACTCTTGTTCTTTTCCGATGGTATTAGGGTATCCGAGGCCTAGGCAGTCTTTCCCTTTCCCGCCTTACTAGGCCCTCGTCTCATCTTTTCATATCCCTCATTCTTCGAGGGGTCAGACCTCCTCTGTTCTCTTCATACCTCCTGCATTCTGCTCAAGGCCCTTAAGGAGACAGGGTGTGTGTAGCCCACCAATTCTGGTGCACCCTCGATAGTGCTACACCCTCAAGGGCCCACGGCTGGTGAGTTCGAGAGTTGGCGACCCCGATGGATTCCTGAGCTGGGTCTGGATCTCCCCCTTTTTTATTGCCTATGGGGCGGACCCTCTCCTCTTTCACTTTCCTATCCTCCTTTCATGGCTCTCCTCCCTTCCAAGTCCTTCAATCCTCATTCTTCGAGGTTTGGGGTCATTTCTTTTTCTCCTGTCCTTTATTTGCCTTATTCTCCTTTTGGTTTCCATTTCTTCTTCTAGTATATAAGTTAGTAGTTAGTTTTAGTTATAGTTTACATTTCATTATCATCTTCACGATCACCCAAATCATTAGGGGCTGTTAACCTAGATGTTAGGCCCCTTAAAACAACAATTATCTTCATCATCATCTGATATTCCAGAAGGTATTATACATCCGAGAATACAGTTAATAATCTAATTTCTGGTCTTATTTTGCTTTCATGCTAATAATAGGAGAATGGATTATTACATGTAGAAAATACTCTGCCATGGTTGTTGTGTCTTTCTTTGGATTGTGATGCAAACAACATTTCTCTAAAATAATCTCTTGTTGGCGCCCTTCCACGTCTTCCTTTCCTTGCTAATGGAATCAAAAACAAGAACGATAAGTTCAAACCTTGACACGCGTACCATTAGTAGGTTGGGGGAAGAAACTTTCCCCCTTAAATGTGACGTAAGTACAGTTATATTAAACCTTTGAGACGTAAGGCCAAAGATATGCGGACAGCTTCCGCCCAGACATGCATAACGAATCTGTCGACATTACAATAAGGTGCATGGAGTCGAAAGAGTGGCCTAACATCAAGGAGATAATGTCTGGCTTCGTTTAGTAAGACAGAGGTAGTTAAGAAGAACATACATGTTGTTGTTGTTGTTGTTGTTGTTGTTGTTGTTGTTGTTTCATTTGAGGAGTTTGGGCATCGTACTCATTTAGCCCCGTGTACTTGGGTGTGTATATATTGGTATTTTCTGATAACCTGTATCATTGTGGTCTCTGTTATAATGTGCGTATTTGTAAATCAGGCGAGGATTGGGAAACAGGCAGCTGTAGCCTTAAGTTAGGAACCACGTAAACCCACCCCCAGGCAGGCTGAGGGGAGAATTGTACACCGTTCCAGCCCTCAGACCAGAATTGAATTTATTGCCAGAGCCGGGAATCGAACCCGGACCTCCAGGACAGGAGCATATAGGCCAGACCTGTACAATACAGGGTGGTTCGTAAATGATTGACCATGATAATTAACATGAAAGAAAGGTTTGTGTGTAGTATCATGTTGAAGTTTTTTGAGGTCATTATCATACCGCCTAGAATCCTGAGAACATCAAAATGATCGATTCTGTTAAGTAGGAGTTAAGTCAATTCTCAATTGCGGCCTTACAAACAAATACGTCTTTTGAAGTTGATTTCATGGTGTCTTCCTAATTGCGGTCATTCCAGATTGCGTTCACCTCATTAGTAGTCCAGATTGCGGTCACTTTCATTTTAGGGAAGAACTATAAACATTCCAGCGTCCAGATTGCGATGACTTTTATTAGGGAACCGGTCCGGTTGTAACTCCCCTGGGGATTTCGTCATCTTTCACTTTCACCCCTCTTGTCAATGTTATTTTACTTTTACGAGACGAATTTTTCTAGGTAATGAAAATAATGTTTTTCACGATATACAGTACCTATTATAAAAATAGATATCTCGCGCCTTAAATGGGAGAGGAGGTGCAGAAATTAAAAACGATACCCTGTAAATATAAAATTTCCCGTTACAACAATTTTGTTGAAAGTGAAGGTCGTTGATTCCGATCCTGAAACGTTTCTATTTTTGAGACTGGAAATGTTATAATAATTGCTTTACGAGGTGCTGTCAGATTTTTTTAAGTGGTGTGCTCAGCTGAACACTGAACTGTATCCCTTGGTTAGGTAGTGAAATATCAGTTTCCCTCTGTTATCCACAAAACATACGGAAGGTATGAGTCAGTCGGGAAGAACCAAGGACCAAGGACCGGTCTCCCAAGAAAAGGGATCGCAATCTGGACACTGGAATGTTTATAGTTCTTCCCAAAAATAAAAGTGACCGCAATCTGGACTGCTAATGAGGTGAACGCAATCTGGAATTACCGCAATCAGGACACAACCGATTTCATTACCTACAGATGTGTTGAATTTAAATGTCAGATTTCGAAATACACCGAATTCCTTCGCACAGTTTGTATTAGAATGTTACATAAGCGAGGACACGTTAAGCAGGAACATTGGCCTTGATGGCCAGGTACTTAAACTCTAGCAAAGCCTTTTGGTCTTTGGAATGCCAGTGATTTGTTTTCGTCCAAATGTCATGGAGCCAATCTCTCTGCGGACTCGGTAGACCTGGATTCGAGCCGCATCGTCAGCCGTCCTTAAAATGGTTTTCTATGGATTCCCCACTTCCAACACCAGGCAAATGCTGGGACGGTAGACTAACGTCTGACAGGCCACAGCCGCTTTCTTCCACATCCTTGCCAGTTGCATTCATCTTCATATCTCATATCTCATTAACCCCTCTCATGAGGTTGATGTCAGGAAGGGCAGTCGGCCGGAAAAAACTCACCACATATACACACATCAAAAAAAGTTTTGCATCACCTCGGTTCCTAGATCTCCGGCATATAGACGTTGACTGTGTATATTGTATCAAAGATACAGTCCCTTTGACTGTTCATAGATGTCACTAAAACTGCTCAAAGATGTAAACAACCATGCATGAGCAGGGCCTATTAGACGGAGGGGGTACGACAGCCGATCAGTTCCAGTCATTCCACCAGGACGAAGGTACGCTGCTCATGTTGTCTGTAGTTCTACCATGCCTAGAAGGTCAATACCGCAGTTCGATCGCGTCCGCATTGTTACTTTGTGTCAAGAAGGGCTCTCAACAAGGGAAGTTTCCAGGCGTCTCAGAGTGAACCAAAGCGATGTTGTTCGGACATGGAGGAGGTACAGAGATACAGGAACTGTCGATGACAGGCCTCGCTCAGGCCGCCCAAGGGCTACTACTGTAGTGGATGACCGCTACTTACGGATTGCCGCTCGGAGGAACCCTGACAGCAATGCCACCATGTTGAATAATGCGTTTCGTTCAGCCACAGGACGTCGTGTTTCAACTCAAACTGTGCGCAATAGGCTGCATGATGCGCAACTTCACTCCCGACGTCCATGGCGAGGTCCAGCTTTGCAACCCCGACACCATGCAGTGCGGTACAGATGGGCCCAACAACATGCTGAATGGACCCCACAGAATTGGCATCACGTTCTCTTCACCGATGAGCGTCGCATATGCCTTCAACCAGACAATCGTCGGAGACGTGTTTGGAGGCACCCTGGTCAGGCTGAACGTCTTAGACACACTGTCCAGCGAGTGCAGCAAGGTGGTGGTTCCCTGATGTTTTGGGGTGGCATTATGTGGGGCCGACGTACGCCACTGGTGGTCATGGAAGGCTCCGAAACGGCTTTACGATACCTGAATGACATCCTCCGACCCATAGTGCACCCATATCGGCAGAATATTGGAGAGGCATTTGTCTTCATGGACGACAATTCTCGACCTCATCGTGCACATCTTGTGAATGCGTTCCTTCAAGATAACGACATCGCTCGACTACAGTGGTCAGCATGTTCGCCAGACATGAACCCTATCGAACATGCCTGGGATATGTTGAAAAGGGCTGTTTATGGACGTCTTGACCCACCAACCACTCTGAGAGATTTACGCCGAATTGTCGTTGAGGAGTGGGACAATGTGGACCAACAGTGTCTTGATGAACTTGTGGATAGTATGCCACGACGAATACAGGCATGCATCAATGCAAGAGGACGTGCTACTGGGTATTAGAGGTAGTGGTGTGTACTGAAATCTGGACCACAAATGCTGAAAGTCTAGCTGTATGATGGTACAACATGCAATGTGTGGGTCTCATGAGCAATAAAACGAGCTGAAATGTTGTTTGTGTTGATCTCTATTCCCTTTGTATTTAACGGTTCCGGAACTCTTGGAACCGAGGTGATGCAAAACTTTTTTTGATGTGTGTACTTTCATCTCATCTCATTCCCGACCCCGTTGAAAACGGGAATAATAAGGGGCAGACATACATTATTATTATTATTATTATTACTATTATTATTATTATGGCTTGCCACGGAGGGTGAGTGGTTATCGTGTCGGTCTACAGACCCCAAGCTTGCAGGTTCGTTCCTGGCCATGGTAAGTGATTTTTGAAAGGCGATAGAAATCACGACACGCAAGTCATACGTTGAACCCATTTGAATTCAGTAGGCCGTGTTCATAATGGCAAAATTAATCTCGGGATTTTCCGCCAACACACAAGTTCCTCCTTTCTCTACTAGAAAGCGCAATAGTGTCAAGGAGCTTAGATATCTAACCTCCTTGACTTTCAAAGCGCTCCAAGGAATAACGAAATTCGACATGCAAGCTGCCCTCTGGATGTCAAATTACAAAGGTTGCACCCGGCAACCGAGGCCATACGATATTACTGTATATTATTATTAATATTCTTCTTCTTTCAAATAGGCCTAACCCATTTGGAGGGTACGATGAATCAACGTTGGCTATTGTCCATTGTATTCAATTTCTTTTGTTTCCAAATTTCTTTTGTCCTTCTAGAGTGACGATCTTTCTTCTCCTGAGTCCACTTTCTGCGAGTTGTTTGTTTCTTCCTTTCTTGAAATTCTGCCTTTTGAATAGCTTCTCTGAAGAGTGATCTGTTTGCTATTGTGTCTGTGTGAATTCTGGCGTTTGTCAAATCTATTATTATTATTATTATTATTCGAAAAAATCTAATCATTTACTTTGAAGGAGTTTGATCGCTCCGTGGATTTGTCCCGAGCCAGAACTTGGGGTTACTTAGTCGTGAATCGGTTACGTTAGAAGAATTTTTTAAAGCCACATCTTCAAACAGATCTGTAAGCAGGTGCTGCGCTAGATTCAGACGTTAATTCGATGAGCAGAGGAGGGGGAGGAAGGATTCAAATCGGCGCGACGGCTTGGCGTTCTGCTAGGCTGACCGAGCCGGCATGGCGGTTAGTCCAGTACCGCACGACATCACATCCAGTAGTTCACCGTCCCGCGCCGGAAGTTCACCGGCCCGGAACTCTAACTGACAAACCAGCGCGGCGCATCTCCAACCGAAGTTCCCAAGAGCACATCCCTTACAACGCACTCGCCGTAACGGCTGGAGAATAAAAACTGTAATTTAGATCACCTTTTAAAATAATACTAGAGAATTACTTCAGTAGGATGTGGAAGTAATTCAGTGGTTCTCAAGCTTTTCATTGCATACGTCTCGGTTAGAGATCACCCAAATCATCATTGATGTTGTTTCAGTTAGGGGCTGTGCACATCTCAGGTCAGGGGGGTGGGGGTTGTTGTTTTAAGGGATGAAACATCTAGGTCATCCTCTCCTATTGGAAATGATAGCATGGAAAATGAATATGAAATAAATACCATAATAATAATAATAATAATAATAATAATAATAATAATAATAATAATAATAATAATAATAATAATAATAATAATAATAATATAATAACCCCTGGCACTATAGCCTGTGGAGGGCCCAGCCATTTGGCCTGCAGATATCGGGGTGAAGTCTGGTCAGCGCGTCGGGTACCCTCGCCGTTAATCTTGGTTTTCGTGACCGGGACGCTGCCTCACTGTCAGACAGCTACTCAATTGTCCTCACGAGGCTGAGTGCACCCTGTTCCAGCCCTCATGCCAGTTTTTAAAATCCCTGGCGGAGCCGGGAATCGAATCCGGGGCCTTCTGGTGAGAGGCAGTCACGCTACCCCAACACCATGGGGACGGCAATAAATACCATTACCGCTTCTAAATAGCCAACGGTCTGGCCGTGTTGAAACACTGGATCCCATGAGAACTCCGCAGTTAAGCAGCATCGGGCGTGGTCGGAACTTGGATGGTATGCTGGTTCTAGATACTGCGCGCTGTTGGCAAACATATGGAGCAGCAGATAGGCTCTGGCCACCCTACCGCACGTAAACTCCGTCTGAGGATAGCCTCTTCGGAGGCTTGACCTGCCTTCGGGCAGAATACCAATTACATTTTACTGATATCAGCTTCGGTGGCGTAGTTGGTAGCATGCTGAACTGCTGTGCCCAAGATAGAGGGTTCAAACCCAGCCGAAGTCATCGGATTTTTAAAAGCGTTTAAAAATCCTTCAGTACACCTTCCTTCGGAGGGGAAGTAAAGATGGCGGTCCCATGTCATAGATTTATGCCATGTGAAAGATCATTCCACAGACTAAACTTGTGTGAAGCTAAATTGTTAGGTTAGATTTCGTCGGATCGCTCTATCAAAGTTCCAACGATCGCCACTAGGTATCATTGATATCTGGTAGCGAAAGTTGGAACTACTTGAAATTGAACAGAATTTGTAGCTCACCCTAAGGGTGTCCGCTGGAAGCAGCTACAGACTCAGGCGAGCCGAACATGTCCTCGGACACTCCCGGCACTAAAAGCCATACGATAAATATATATTTTTTATATTCTAACTACCGACTAGCAGAAGAAAAGTGGACAAGAAAAAGTACGAGGAGTGATCAGAAACTAAGGTTACAAAGCCTGCAGTGAATAGAGTATAATTTATTACATACAACCAATACAGCCAACTGATAGTACATACAATAGGTTATTTTATGATTGACCCTGGCGAAATGTATATATCATATGTCAGAAAATTGTACTATAATGAGGCTCATTATAGTACAAGTTTTCATTATGATACAGTATCTCCCACCAATCACAGCTCAAGAAACAGTTGTGTGACCAATTAGGTGAGGATAGCATCGCACCTGCGCTCACTTCCATGGCCCCTATTTTAAATTTCACTGCGTGGCTTAGTGTCATAGTGAGGTATTCCAGGAGGCCATGGTTAAATACAAGGTATTCTCTGCGTCCCACGTGCTCTGTTCAGTACACAAAGCTGGTGAAATCTCGACAGATATTTATGAATATTTACGTTCGAATATAAAATAGTTATAATTATCGTCGAACATAAACAGTCGTATGCAACTCGCCTATAATGGTAGGCCTAATTAAGACACTCGTATGGAAATTATAAAACCCGCTTCGCTCGTTTTAAAAACATACTCGTGTCTTAATTATTGCCATTATAGGCTCGTTGCATAATGTACTATTTCTACATAGTCTCCAGATCGGTTCAGGCACTTGTCACTTCGTGTGTTGAGTTTGAATATTCCCTCATTGTAACAGTCCTGTCCTTGCGTGTTCAGTCACGTTGTCACCAAGTGTTTCACCTCCTCGTCTGAAGTGAATCGTTGACCTCCTAGGTGCATCTTCAAGTGAGAAAACAGGTGAAAGTCACTTGGAGCGAGGTCAGGACTGTAGGGCGGATGATCAATGATGTCTCAGTGAAACCGTTCCTACAGCGTAGTGGTCTTCTGGGCTGTATGAGGTCGCGCGTTGCCATGAAGAAATATGACGCCCTCGGTGAGAAGTCCTGGCCGTGGCTACATGTTTCCCCGCAGAAATTGAAAACTGAGCGGATCTCGTCGCAAGACCAGTTTTCCAAACGACACGGTATTAGTTGTTTACCTACAACTAGCGCTGTCGGTGGGGTCGCTGAAACTCTGTACAGGAACCAACCATAGGTATTCGAATTACCTTACACAACAAAATTCTCTATAATAGATGAAACTTCAGGAATATCGAACTTGTAACCTTAGTTTCTGATCACCTCTAGTAATTAGAAGGAAGATAGCCTGTAGTATAATGTGATCGTTAATCTTGTGATCATGAGCCACGGGACCTCCTCTTTTTGTGGAATCTGAACCACATGGAAATGGAAGGTTCCATGGCTTATGAACACGAGTTTGTTTGGTTGGTTCCTCAGTTTAGAGTCATGTAGCCCCGTGTACTTTGGGTGTGTGTAGAATCTGTCTGATAACCGGTGTTAATTGTGATGGCTGTATTAGTGTGTGTTATCTGTTTTTAATTCAATTAAGGACTGAAGACATTCAATTTTCAAGTAGTTCCTACTTTTGCTACCAAACGTCGCCGTCAACGACAACTAGTTCTGAACTTGGTTGCTAGATGCTACTGCAGTCAGCTCCTAGTGACGAACATTGGAACCTAAGAGCGTTGGCAAATCTAACCTATAATTTAGCTTCACACAAGTGTAATTAGTGGAAGGTTCTTTCACATGCCATAAATCTATGACATAGGACCGCCGGCTTTATTTTTCCTCCGAAGGAAGGCATAGATTACTGAGGGATTTTTAACGCTCTTAAAACATACGACGACTTCAGCCGGGTTTGAACACGAGATTTATGGTCACGTAAAACTACAAGCTTCATTTCCTTTCCTTTACTAATACAGCCATCGCAATAACACAGTTTATCCGACAATAAATTCACACTCACCCACGTACACAGGACTAAATGGCCATTATGTCCAAGCCACTCAAATGAAACAACAACAACAAAACAAACAGTGAGTGTAACTGTAATGTTCAAGATTGGGGATGTTGCTTCGGGACCGGAAGTGGTACCTTGTAGACATTTACCTGGAGGGAGTTTGGAGTGAGGAAAGATCACTCTAATTATGGTCACTCTTAGGGTCATGATTGGAAACCTGGATCGCCTGAATTCCTGTAACTTATCATGTTAAGTCTGAGAATGCTTGCCTATGTTTCTATGCCCTATAAAAAATTACACATCTTCATGACGTCACACCCTGCGGCATTGCCGTGCGTGCTAAATTGCTCACCACGACCGCGATTTAGAGCTGCAACAAGCCTGGAGATTGCAGGTTTGAATCCCGGCATGGATAGTAACTTAGCCTTTGTCAAATCCCGGGGCATCTATCCAGTCCTCGACCTCATATAGTTACACACACCACTACATTCACCAACGAAACACAGGTTATAGGATGATTTGAACACACTCCCAAGTATACGATGCCGCAAAGTCCTTAATGAATCAACAATAACAATAATTCAATAATATCGTCCGCGGTGGCCGAGAGCGCTAACGCGCTACCTCGTGTCTCGCTAGCATCGGGAGAGCCTGGGTTCGAATCCCACCTCGGCCGTCCTGAAAATAGTTTTCGTGATTTCCCATTTTCACTACCAGGCAAATGCCGGGACGATTCCTTTCAATATATCCACGGCCGATTTCCTTCCAATGTCCCTTCCCTGACCCGTCCTGAAAAGAAAAATACATGGACATTGGCTGCATTAATAATTTAAGAAAAATTATCGGAGTGTGAGATATTACGTAAGTGGAATATAGAGCAATGATATACAGTTTGACAGCCCAGTGGTGTTGGGTTAGTGCAACTGCCTATCACCTGGAGGCCCCGGGTTCAATTCCCGGCTCCTACAGTAATTTTAGAAACTGACGTGGATCTAGAACGGGGTGCACTAAGCCTCGTGAGGAAAATTTAGTAGCTGTGAGGTAGCGTCCCGGTCACCAAATCCAAGATTAACAGCCGAGGGGATCCGGCACACTGACGACGCTTTGCCTGACAACCTGTAGGCTGGTTGGTTGGGCAGCGGTTGCTTGGTTGGTCAGGGCACTCCATGGACTGTAATGCCACGAGGTTTGGTTTTTGTTTGATATACAGTTTGAAGTACTGTAGTATTTAAGGCTGCCCAAGTTTATCAGTCACCTACTGTAGTATTGTACGCAGGCGCGAGAGGTCACTCTGTACGATTGCAATGACTTGCACGAGTTTGGGTATAAAAATTTGAATCTCGGCTCTGCTAGTGACCATCTCGAGTATGCTATTAACTCGCATCCTCACGTGTTACAGGCAAAGGCTATGATGGTACCTTATTACATGTTCAGGGACTTACACCCAATCAAGGACAATTTTCTTTCTTTCTTTCTTTCATTCTTTGGCTTTTCCCAAT
This sequence comes from Meconema thalassinum, assembly GCA_946902985.2. Lineage (NCBI taxonomy): Eukaryota > Metazoa > Arthropoda > Insecta > Orthoptera > Tettigoniidae > Meconema > Meconema thalassinum. Next base: position 494,566,758 of record OX336391.1, read on the forward strand.
TAATTGGGGTCGCCGGAGCCAACCAGACTCATTTTGGTTTTGGCCGGGGATTAAAGGCCGGATACCCTTCCTGATTTTCCAGGTGAAAATTCCACCCCGCAGTCACCGGGATTCGAACCCCGGCCGTCCAGGTGAAGGACGAGCAGCTAAGCCACTGCGCCATCACGCTCCCCCAATCATAGACAATAATAATTACAATTAAACCCACACTGTGACAGACATCAAAATTGCAGGTTATTACGTAATAAAAGGCTTCATTGGCGTAGTTGGTAGCATGCTGAACTGCTGTGCCCAAGATAGCGGGTTCAAACCCGGCCGAAGTCGTCGGATTTTTCAAGAGCGTTAAAAATCCTTCAGTATGCCTTCCTTCGGAGGGGAAGTAAAGCCGGCTGTCCCATGTCATAGATTTATGACATGTAAAAGATCATTCCACATACTAAACTTGTGTGAAGCTAAATTTCTAGGTTAGATTTCGTTGGAACTCTCTATCCAAGTTCTAACGTTCACCACTAGGTATCAATGACATCTGGTAGCGAAAGTTGGAACTACTTGAAATTAAACGGAACTTGTAGCTCACCCTGTGGGTGTCCGCTAGAAGCAGCTACAGCCTCTGGCGAGCAGAACATGTCCTGGGACACTTCCGGCACTAAAAGCCATACGATAAATAAATAAATAAATAAATAAATAAATAAATAAATAAAAGGAAGCAACAAAAACTATAGCCATGAAGAATTGGAGTTTCCAAATGTCTGCTTGACGAATTTAGTATGCAATTCTTGCATCACTAAACGCTCTGTAAAAGTTGTAGCATACCTTTATGTTGAAGCATAATTCCTTACTCTAAAACTTCAAATATGTAGAATTTGCCGCATGGAGCTGTTTTTGATGTTGTTGCTGTTGTTGTTTTTGTTGGTACTAATTTAGGGGCTTTACGATATCGTAGCATTGTAGTCTCCTGTATTTGGGTGTGTGTAGAATTTGTCTGATAACCTATATTATTGTGGTAAGCTATCTGTGATAATAATAATAATAATAATAATAATAATAATGTTGGTTTTACGTTCCTTTTAACTACTGTGGCTCTTAGAATTTTGTCCCGAAGGGAATCTTTAACGTGCCAGTAAATATACTGACACGACTTTAGCGCACCCTCAAATGCCAGTTGTATTCGATCATCCATCCTTGGGCACAGTAGGCGAGAACGTTACCGCTGAGCCACGCAACCAGTCCATCTATCTGTAGTTGTGTGTGTATTTATAATTGGAGTGTGATTGGGAGGGAAGTTAAGAAATATCCCAGCATTTTCCTGAAGTGGATGTGGGGAAAATACGGAATATCACTTCTACAATGGCTGAGATGGAAATCGAATCTACCTCTTCTGGGGTTTTCATCACGAGACGTTGAGACAATCTAAAAATATAAAATTCTTGCAGAGCCGGGAGTCAAACCCGGTTCTAGGGGATCAAAGGCAATAATGCCAGGAACTGCACCATGACGTGGATCGATGCGAAATGAAGCAACTTTGTCAAGTTAGTTATAAAAAGATTGTTACATAAATTATTTCAATCCCTACAAGCTATTCCAGGAATATTAACATTTGCTATTAATAAGAACATTCTTATGTAGACGGAACGTGACTTTAAAATAGGAATGACTTTTTGTACAATTGGGATTATGACCGATATACATTACCTGATTACAAGGGCTTATCTCGGTATCCCATTGGAGTGTTAGTTTTCCTTTTCTAGGTGATGAATGAACTTAAGCTAAGGATAATAGCCAGGCGATTAAGTATTCCATATTCTACTCAGAATGATGGATGGTGTTAATCCAAGGCTCCACTATAATGTTATGGAGCAATTTAAACCAGCTCTTTATCCTTGTCTGGCGTTGCAGAGGAATGAAAAATTGTCTCCTCTATCATTGATGTTTTCCTTTATTTCTTACTCACTCGTATGGCGACTTTAACATTGAAATTAAATGATCCGGAACACGATGCATTTTGAATAAGGTGCAAAATTTATGTTGTTTGTTGTTGATTAATTTAGGGGTTTTGTGACATTGTGGTTATGTAGCTCCGGGTATTTGGTTGTGCGTGGATTCTGGCTGAAAACCTGTGTCATTGTGGTGGCTGTGGAAGTATGTGATTGTATAATCGTAACTAGGATTCGTGTACAGAAAATAGCTGTGGTATTAATTTAGGAATCATCTCAACATTTGTGGATTAGGAGAGGAAACCACTTCTAAGATGACCTTGGTGGAATCGCACCTATCACATTTCAGTTCTCCCTCACGACACTGATTAAATTTCTTGACAGAGCCTGGAATCAAATCCGGACCTCCATGATGACAGCCAAAAGTGCTAGCCACTACACCATGAGGTGAGTTGTGACGTGTACAATCAAACTTTTTGTAACTTGTCTTATCAGAGCTTATACCTTGTAGATTTTGCCACTTGGGTTTCTGCCCAAATTGCATACAAATAAGTAAATAAATAAATAAATAAGACAGATTACACGCCCCCACACTCATGTACATAAAGCTGATGACCACGATGCTTCAAGTCCTTATTGAAATAACAATCCCTGCCTGATGTCATTAGGTAGAAAGAAAAATTCTAAACCCACTTATTCTTGGCTTTGGTTTAAAATGCAGAGGACTCATCATTTACCTTGGGATGATAATATAACATCACGTACGCTTTATCCAAAATCATAAGCGCTACAGGTTGTGTTAAAAGACCGTTTGGAAACTGCCACAAACAACTCCTTACAATCCGTGACCATTATTAATTTTCTGCTACGTGGGTTGTTTATCGCAAGGCGTTCAAGATTAGCAAGGTCGTAATAATTTACTTCGCTTAGTGTTCGATGAAGTAATGGTTGTAGGTGTTGCTTCAATTAGTGTCTTAGGACATCTTTGATCAAAATACCCATGTATGTGTGCGCTGTGTTTGATTGATAACCTGTGTTTTTGTGATACCCAAGTTACAGTAATGTGTGGAAATATAACTAACGGGGTCTAGGATTGGGGCACATAACTCGGGACTGGAACTACAGGCATTTTGAGAGAGAGAGAGTCGAAGAAGAGAGGAAATACACACTCACGCTGCCTACATTGATTCGAATCTTTGATCTCAAAACTTGCTAAAATGTCCATTGCGGTCTTGGTGCGTGACTCCACGCACTCGACTAAACTGCTGGATCAGATGACTGTACATGTCAATATTTAATTCGTACACTAATTTACCGTCAACTACCACACGTGTTAGAATGCTGCGTAGCTCGAAGTTGTTATTGTGCAGTTTAGTAGCTTAGTGTAAATCCTGGCAGTTCTACGTGACCGTTACTTTCGGGATCATGAGCCAAGGGACCTCAATTTTTTAGTGGAATCCGATCTATAGGACATGGCATTCCACTTCCGAAATCTCACATGCATTGGCCAAGAATCGAACACGGTCAGCTTTTGGTGAGAGGCAAACAGATTGTCTGTTGTGCCACCAAGCCCTCAATCGGAGCTTTGTGACATTGTGATTATGTATCCGCTTTTACCTGGGTAGCCTATATGTGGAATTTGGCAGATAACCTGTGTCATTGTGTTGGTTGTAATAATGTGCGTATTGTAAAAGAGGTTTGGATTTGTAAGGAGACCGACGTGACCTTAAGTTAGGAGCCATCCCGTCATTTACCTCGAGAAAATTAGGAAAATCATAGAAAACCACTTCTTAGAGTACTGATGTAGGATTCAAACCCATCATTTCTCAATTTTGCCTCACGAGGCTGAGTGTATGTTACCCCGTTCCAATCTGCAAATCAGATTAAACTTTTCTTGGCAAAGCTGGGAATCGGACTCTCACGATATAAGCCAACAACAACAACAGCAAATGTTTAAATGGGCGTATAGAGACACACTACCAGAACAAGATGAACAATGAATGAGCTATTACAGAGACTTACAGATCGTATGGCGCAAAGGGTGGTCATTTTTATAATAAACTTACAAGATTTTCTCCAAGACCTTATTAACACGGACTGAAAGTCAGCTGGACAGTCAGATCGGAGAATATCAAGGAGGCTTCCGGAAGAGCAGATCCTGCGTAGAACAGATTCTAAATCTTTGCATACTCCAAAATGAGGAACCGTGGTGTGGTTGTCACCTTTATTGATTTTCGGAAGGCCTTTGATTCCATAAAATCCTACAAGAACTAGGATTGGATAACAAAACTCGCAAGCTAATACTATTAAACTTGATGATGATGATAATTTTTGTTTTAAGTGGCCTAACATCTAGGCTATCGGCCCTTATTAACCTTGACTAACACCCATTCCAAGGTCAAATTTGGAGGTGAGATCTCAGAAATCTTTGAAATAAAAACGGGGGTGAGACAAGGAGATGGCCTTTCCCCACTTCTTTTCAACTGTTCTCTTGAGAAGGTTGTGAGGGAGTGGCGCAAGGAACTGACCACCTTGGGTGTTCAGAGTGGGATAACTATGCCTGGGTTGTAAGACGGATGGACTATTTGTAGACTGTCTGGCTTTTGCTGACGATATAGCACTGACTGCTGACTCTATGAATACAGAATCAATCCAGATAAATTGCCTCTGGAGACAGGCAGCCAAAGTAGGTCATCAAGTGTCACTGGAGAAGACAGAGTTCTTCACTTGCATAAAAGAAGCTGGCAGTGAGATGATCTTGGAGCAGGTAGAGATCAAGAGGACTGAAAAAATTAAGTATCTCGGTGAAGGGATTGAATCTAACCTATCTAAAAGAGCAGCGTTATTCATGAGAGTCAATGAATTAGAAATGGCTTATTGGTTGACGAAGAACACTTACAGCAAGAAGTGCTTATCTCGTAACTTGAACTTGAAACATTATATGTCAGTCATAAGGCCAGAAGCCTTATATACCATGGAGTGTCTTTCCTTAAACTGAAGGGGTCTGATGGAGAAGATGGAAATTAGAGACAGGAGAATTCCCCGGAAGATCCTCGGTCCAGTAAAGGTAGATGAAGAATTTCGTAGGCGACATAACTCAGAGCTCTACGAACATATAGAGAAACTATCTAATTGTGTGAGAAAAATGAACAGCCTTTTATGGCCATATCACGAGATCACCTTCCACAAGATTGAGCAATCGTTTACTCAGTTACTGGCACAATATGAAGGTTCGGACGGAAACTGAGAAGGATATTAATGAACTGGAAATATCAGATCTGCATGACAGACAGGCTGTGAGGTGTGCTTTGAAGGAAGTCCATGGTTTTCAGGAGAAACCTCGGAAGAAAGGTACCCCCTGGACTACAGAAAGAAAGGAGTTACACCGGCAGAAAATGCGTCAATACTGGGCGAAGATCAAGACCCTCCAGTTGAATAAACGTGGTCCTAAGTAGGCCAATTCGAGAGAAGAAGAAGAAACAGAGGTATGGGTACTAACTTACTCTTGGAATATATTTCTGTTATTTTAAAATATCTATCAAAATGTCATTTCAAAACCTATCCCAACCTAGTGAGCAAATTTACCTATTATTTTTGAAATCCTAATGGGTAATCTTTAATTATTAATGTCTAAGGAGCGTTAAAACGGAAGGAACATCGTCCCTACCTTAAATCAATCATATATAGGTATGTGGCACATACTCTCAGCAGTGTTCTTGTTGATTCTTTAAGTCAAAACATTGTTGGTTACCTTGAACTCCCGGCATGTCACAGACGAAAAGTAGTATGGAGTTGATGTAACGTTAGGAATCTTGATTATGCTGAGTTGTTGTGCCCTACTGTTTGTTTTGAGTTCATTTGAGGGACTTGGGACATCTTGGTCATCAGCTCCGTTAAGTTGGGTGTGTGTTGAACGTGTCTGATAACGAGTGTTTCTTTGATGACTGTAGTAGTGTGTGCAACTGTATTATGAACAGGGTTGGGGTCGGTGCCCAGGGATCTGAAGTACGGTACTATCCAGGCGTTTCCCTGGAGAGAATGTGAAAAATTCTGCCTTAAAACACACTCAGAGAAGCCGCTGTCAGTGTAGGGATTCAAACCTACGATCTCTGGACTTTCTGCAGTTGCCCGCGCGGTCATGGTGCATGATTTAATGAGCACGGCTATACCGTGGGGTGCCCTACTATTGTGAGTACCGATGACTGGCGCTCAGAGCTCCTGTTACCTTATTTCTGGAAAGTCCGTTGTACCTTTGTTTACGTACGGCCATGCCACTAGTTTCACCTTAGTTAATACAAATAATAAAAATACCCGTTCCCACTCAGGTTCTACACAGAGTCGACAGTTGCCCCTGCTCTGTAGTAAATCGAACAACTTCAACCACAGCAAATACAGAGTGCAACATAAGTTGTGACCTCTAAATTGCAATTCGCCGTTTATTTACACACATGCATACAGTTATACAACTTACTAACACACTCCTCAAAGAGAACATCATTACAGTCTACACATTTCATACAACGTTCGGCTACTGATTTGCATGTCTTACCACAAAGTTTTTTAGAATTGTAAATCAATTATATACTTCAAATATTCCAGGTCTGTCGGTTTGGTAGTAATAATCTGTCCTTTATAATCCCCACATAGCAAAGTTGAAGGGCGTAAGTCCGATAACTTTGCAGGCTACCCGGTAGTATCACGTCTGTTTATACATTCAGTGATATCATTCTTAAGAAGTTCGCGAAATATTAAGCCGTATTAAGGCGGTGCACCGTCCCACTGCCAAGTGAGTTGATACCTTCCGTGTAGTTCAACAACGAATTATTCCAAAAAGTCCCTATAATTTTAGGCCTCACAGCATCCTCATAAAATGTTTACCTATTTAACCAGAAGTGTATAAGCCTGTCCAGGCTGTGACACAAGGTGCATTCAATTAATCTTCAGTTAATACATATGGATTCTGTTCAGACCAATACGTAAAATTATTGTTGTTTACCCTTTCATTGTACTTAAAAGTCACTTTATCGGGCCATAAGATAGTCTTATAAAATAGGAATCAGATTCGTGTATATTCAAGAAATATTCAAATATTATAAGCGTCTGTCAGGATCGTCCTCATATTATGCTTGTAGTATACACATTTTTGATCCTACTATTGAACTTCTTCCATCTAAAATGACTAATTTAAAATAGGGGAATGGATGAATGCTTGTGTCACATAATGTATATCTTCTTCAAAGCCAAAGATCTTAGAAGGCCTTATATTGGTAAATCTAGCACTGAACCTGTCTGTTTAACCTATCTTTTTGAATTGTAAGTACCCTTCCCACTTGGTGATTGAATACCTGACATCGTCCTGAGAACTCTTCTCTTACTGCTGCATAATTTCGATCAAGCTGTCAACAAATTTTCAGAGCAAAACAAAATCACGCTGTTCATTGGATAATTTCCTGTTCATATTAACACACAAACTACAAATCAACACATCAACAATTTATGCCTCAGTTTTAGCTTCAATCGTCATTGTTTATCTAGTGAATGTTATAATAAGAACCGAGAAGGAATACGTCTAAAATAAGTTAAACTCATAGTATTCGCAGTGTAGAGCAGTCAAGTAAAGACTTATGTCGCATTCTGTATTACGGTTAAGAATTAATAAAAAAGTATAATAATACCGAAAGAATTATCAGACCCATATCAGCAGCAGTTATTAAGTTTTACTTCACCTAAACATACCGTAATTTCAGCGGATGTCTGTGTGGTAGGTTGTTGAGCCTCATTCTTCATCATGCAAAGCACTCCAAAGCGAGTTCTTGACGTCACTAAGCCTCACAATTGGTGGGAACGCCCTGATAGGGAGCAACCTGCTTTACAGCTTCGCAATGTTGGTTATCTAAGCAATGGGGTATTCGGCTTCAAAATAGTCAAGATAGGCTACTGCAGGGTAGGCCCTCTTAATAGAGCATCCAGCAGACACATATCCTGCTCACATTGGTGTTATTAATGGCCCTCTAGATTAAGAATGCCACACATGAAATATAATCAATAAAATAAATTAACATATGATGAAACTAATCGATCGAGAAAGACAGGGTCGCACAAAAGCACGTATCTCATATATGAAGAGTGTGAAGAAGTACACCTCCTTCGTGTCGTACTAATTTTAAGTTACTGGGTAAGGATGCTTAAAATGTATCTCTGAACTTTTGTTTAGTTCCATCATCCTTAGTTCAGTTTTAGCAAAAATATGATGCGCTCAATTGGAGCACCCCACCGAACAACGCTGTATAGCACATTTTTTTTTTTTTTTGCAAATTGAGTTTATGGCCGAACAATGATGTATGAGGCATTTTCCGGGTGCTGACGTGGAAAACACGGCTAAATTACATTTTGAAGCACCTTGTTGCTAGGATAAAGTTTGGCACCAGGCGGAAAAATGCTGTACAGCACAATGGTGTGTACAACGCGGCGAGCGCGGGAGATGTTGTGTTGAGTCCTAGTAGTGTAAATCGATTGAACAGATCAAGATGACGTAAAGTAAACGTGAGTGAGTGGAAGGATATTAATCGCAGGAAGTTGAGGGATCAGGGAAGGGCGTATATAAGTCGGTGTGGGAGGAATATCCTTGCAAAACAGCCTCCAAACCAGGTAAGTGGAACAACGTTGTGTGGCACTCTCATAGCTATGTGGTTAATGCAGAGCCGGCTGGGTGAGTGTGTGTGTTGTTGTTGTTGATTTATTTAGGGGTGCTGAGACTTAGCGTTCATGAAGCCCCGTTTATTTGGTGTGCGTGGGAAATTGGTCTGATAACCTGTGTTATTGTGTTGGCTGTAAGAGTGTGTGTAGTTTGAATTCAGATGAGAATTGGAAGGAAGCGGCCAGGGCTGGCATTCGCCAAGTGTAGAAGTGGGAAACCACTAAAAACCACATCCAGGATGGCTGAGCTTGGAATCGAACCCACCTATTCTCACTTTTACCCTCAGACCAGAATGAAAATTCTTGGCTATTTGTAAGGTCCATATTTGTACTAGATAACAATAATAAATGGAAATATACTCATAGTTTGCTATATTGTATGTTATGTAGATGGAATAAGTGTATTCTCTGTGTAATATCCCACGGCGTAGCCAAGCTCGTTAAATCGTGCACCTCGGCCGCGAAGGCAGCTGCAACAAGTCTGGAGATCACAGCTTTGTATCCCGGCGCGGACAGGGGCTATCCTGAGTTTGGTTTTTCCACACTCCCTCCAGGCAGGGATAATACATTATTTCAAGTCCCAGGGCACCTACCTCATTCTTGTCTCTAATGCAGTTACACACACTACTACAGTCAGCACATAAATACAGGCTATCAAAAAGTACAAAAGACACCCAACTACACGAGGCTGACGACAAGATGACCCAATCTCCTATAATGTATTAACAACAACAAATCTCTGTGTAACGGAATAGATTATAAAATTATTTCTGTCATTACTGTACACGTATGTATGGAACAACGCTGTAAGAACAGTCGCATATAGCGTTATTCCCCCATATTGAGATATCAAACAGGTATTGCACAGGCATTGGAGTGGCATTATGGCATTTTCAGGCTGAAATAATTATGTTGAACTAGCTGTACCCGGCATGCGTTGCAATGCCAATCAAAGAAGGTGTAGGCACTGTAACTTTGTATGTTGAAGTGCTTTTGGATTCCCAATATTGTTTTTCTTTTTCCGTTAACCACCTCTAAACTATTGTAAAATTGATTTACCATCTCAAAAATATCATGGGAGTGTGCTCAACAACTCACCAACTTTTCATCGCAATGAAATGAATGGTATATGAACGCATTCGGGACTTTGTTGAAACGATTCGAGCGCCGTCACACATTTGTTGAATATACTCGTACGCTATCTATTGCAAAATGGATTTACTAAGTGAAAACCTTCCCTGGCGTGTACACAACAACTCATGAAAGTTTCACCGCAATCGGATGAATGGCATATGAACGCATACGGGTTTTTGCTTAAACGATTCGCGCGACGACACTCATTTGTTGAATCTACTTGTGCGCCACCCATTGAAAAACGGATTTACTAATTCATACTGCTTCGCAGGACTGGGCTCAACTCCCCAAAGTTTTATGATAATCGGATGAATGTTATATGAACGCATACGGGACTTGGTGGAAACGATTCACGCGCTGTCGCCCATTAATTGAATCTAATTTTGCGCTACCAATTGTAAAATGGATTTACTAAATCAGAAATCTTTGAGGGAGTGGAAACAACATTTCTCAAAATTTCATTGCAATCGCATGAATGGTATATGAACGCATATGGATTTTTTTAAACGATACGCACGCCGTTACTCATTTGTTGAATCTACTTGTGCGATACCTATTGTAAAGTGGATGTACTAATCCAGAATCCTTCCCTGAAGTGTACACATCATCTCACCCAAGTTTCATCACTTTCGGACAAATGGTATATGAACGCATACGGGACTTTTTTGAAACGCATCGCACGCCTTCGCTCATATGTTGAATCTACTTGAGCACTACCTATCGTAAAATGGATTAACTAAGCCTGGAACTTTCCCTGAGTGTACACAACATCTCACCCAAGTTTCATCGCTTTCGGACAAATGGTATATGAACGCATACGGGACTTTGTTGAAACGCATCGCACGCCTTCGCTCATATGTTGCATCTACTTGAGCGCTGCCTATTGTAAAATGGATTAACTAATCCTGAAACTTTCCCTGGAGTGTACACAACAACTCACCCAAGCTTAGTCGCTATCTGATGAATGGCATATGAACGTATTGTGCCCGTTTAGACCGGAGTCCACACGACCACATATGCATTTTACCAATAATCAGTCAGCACGAGAGTCAAAATATCCCGGAGCGCCAGATGGGTTAAAGCAAATCGCAAAAACGACATCAAATGAAAAAAATGCTTTACTGATTTTTGGCTTAATGCAACAATAAGGATAGAAGGAGATTCAACTGGGCATAACACATCATGTAAAATTATCTCATTTTATTTTGAATTTAAAATTGACTGCAAAAATGCTCAAAGCAGCATCATTCACGTGTGGCGACCCACATTCCTATTTACACAATATACAGAAATTTTCCAAACACATTTGACAATTAGCTTTGGAAACACAAGTCTGATTATTAGTCCTGTAGACTGTGTTCCAAAATTATATTGATTATTCATGATTAAATCCAGTTCAAATTTAATTGTCTCTACTGGAAATATCGTAGTTCACTGTTTGGATTTTTACATAATATTAACACTCGTAGAATAAATGTTCATAGAATTTTAACTTTCACTTATTTTTCCAGTTTCAAAAATATATTGTCGAAAAATATTATTATCATTGAATCAACACAAGTTATGTACACATATTAATAACATCTGAAAAGTATTTGACCTTGAGCATAGCATCGAAGAACTGTGCGAAGCACAACAAAAATTAATTGTTCTTCTGACATTAAACATTTCGAGACGTGACTCGATTATGAACTTCAAGTTCCTAACAAAATATATGATTTATAAATCATCAACTTGATCAATAAATTGTTGAACCATTCAACTATTTGACTTTCCACTTGGAATCATTATTATGAAAAATATTTATATTCATGGCCATTTTAGTAACTTTCACAACTTGCAATTCTTCGACAGAATGCGGAAAAAAAGAATTATAGCTTCATAATAAATTCATTTAGTTCATGGCACTAGGATTGAAAACATCCTTTAAATTATTCGTGGTTATAGAATTATTTTTAATTGGCAGTGGCCCAGTCTATTATTTTCATAAGAACACAATATTACAACAACAACGGGAAAGGTCTTCCTCTGAAGAAGAATAAACTACTATCATGACAAATCCGGGTTCTAGCAAAATCAAAGTCTTAATGGAATCCGTAAACAAGGTTGAAATAAGAACTGATGGTTTCTAAGAAATAACCTTCGGGTCATTCATACGACGAAATGTGTAGTTCCAATACTCCTTCTATAAACCTGAGCCATCGAACCTGCTATTTGATTGATGCTCGAAAAAACCTCCTCATTCCTGCGACTTAAACATGCGCACCTGGGAATGGCATTTCAACTACTCCTCACACATAAATTTTCTTCCCAAAATTTATACAATAAATCAAGCCTCTGCTTGTTATCAACACTGGAAGATTAATTAACTTACAAGTTTATTTTATTTTACCATTCAGTTCAACCCGTGAATTTACCATACTTATGAAAATCTTTATTTCACTTTCGAATGTATTTACGTCATGATTTTATATAAATACAAAAATATCCTATTGGATACAATTATCAATTGCTTCCCGTTTCATGCCTCTCCGTGTTATCTGAAAAATATACTTTGCTCATTGCAAATATTAACTGTTCAACCAGAACTGAAATGTTGGTTGAATGCGGGCTTGCGCTAACCACTCTCCTTCGGAAAATCTCCTGTTCCAAACTAGAAATGATTAAACTACTTCATAGGCTCTCTCTCAATACATATGATTATTAGAAAATATAATATCCAAGAATTATTTAGAAAAATTATGAAAATTATTATTATTATTATTAGTGGATTATTATTTTTATTATTAGTTATATTATTTTAAATATATTTAATTATCATCTCATTATGTGAGAATCCACATGTTCGAACCTTCGAATATGGATAAGATATCCATTCCTCAACAAAAAAATAATTTAACTTTTACAGTTACATCGGCTGATTACCGTGATTTCCCAAAAATATGAAATATTCAAATAAATGCTCGATATGCTCGGTCATCGATCCTAAACTGTTCTGAGTGCTGAAAATACTCAGAATAACTCTAATATGTCTTGCGTAAATCATTGCAAGATTCAAATACGAAGAAAAATAAATGTGTTGGTCATCTGCCGAAAAATAGTTTGTTCCAATTAGCTAGGCATAATATAATTCAAATGTGGCTTACATTTCTTGATGGTCTTGAAGCGTAGCGAACCTGGTCTGAACCAGATTTATCCATAGACATGCCCTATCGGACAAGCACGTATAATCCTTGTATCGGCCGCCATTATATACCCACAATCCGTCTAACAAGACATAGTGGTAATATCTCTTGACGTTTGAAGTAATTGTTGATCCATTTTAATATTGGCTTCTGTTAACTCCATAACAGTTTGCTTAAATGGGGTCAGATCTAAGTGATCTATTCTCAGATATGTCAGTTGTAACATAACTCACGGTAATCTTTTCAGTACAAGAAAACACTGACAGTCTAACCAATCAACGGCTGTTCTGAAGATCGTTCCCTGGGCATGGCTTCACACCATCTACCATGCGCGAAGCAACATGTAGTTTCCCTGCGTTGGCTAATGAACAACACCGTGATAGACTGGTCTTCAATGTACTGATAGATCGGAGTGGTTATCAAGTTACAAATATGAAAACTGACTAAAATGGACTAAAATATCCACGTATTAGGTTATTACTGGTCTGTGACAAAATACTAATTCTAGACAAAGTCTAGCATATGTCCATGTGAAAATAAAAATATTTCACCAGTGTCTGTAGAAAAAATATCAATCACCTTAGTGATTCACCCTGCCGGAAACTTACTAAGTTCCACTCGTAGCGCAGCACTTTTGTGACTATCACAACTTTGAAAATAACTTCTGCGTAGATCCGGCAACCATGTGCCTTGGCTCAGCGTAGTGGCACCTTGCTAGGTAAGTGCTTGTGTCGAAGTGAGCTATTGATGCCTGAGCCGGCCAGCTTTTATTCAAAACAGTCAGGGTCACGCGTCATCACGCTGAAATATGGAAATCCTCATATCTCTGGTATCCCTGGTCCGATTTACTTGATACTAAGTGCACTCTTTTTCATTTGGCCGTGCCAGTAATCTGATCCAAGTCTCAAGTCTCTACTCCATGGTTAACTATTTAATCAATAAATAGCCTCGACTTCTGCTATTACTCGCTACGTCACTTGACATGCTCTTAGCGGTATATTCTTTCCAATTGCTTCGAGAAGCAATGGAGCGCGATATTCAAATATCTCAACTTTCAAAAGCGGCTGTAGCCTTTCCCTTGATATCTAGGTGTCTGAATCTTGGAATACCCATTCCTAGAGTTGGGCACAGTATACGGGACTATGTTGAAACACTTCGCGCGACGTCGCTAGTTTGTTTAATCTACTTGTGCGATACCTATTATAAAGTGAATTTACTAACCCAGAAACTTTCCCTGAAGTGTACACAACCTCTCACCCAAGTTTCATCGCTATCGGACGAATGGTATGTAAACGCATACAGGACTTTGTTGAAACGCTTCGCCCGTCGTCGCTCATTTGTTGAATCTACTCGTGCGCTACCTATTGTTAAGTGGATTTACTAAGCCGGACACCTTCCCTGAAGTGTACACAACATCTCACCCAAGTTTAATCACTATCACACGAATGGTATATGAACGCATGCGGGACTTTGTTAAAACGCTTCGCTCGTCGTCGCTCATTTGTTGAATCTACTTGTGCGATACCTATTATAAAGTGAATTTACTAACCCAGAAACTTTCCCTGAAGTGAACACAACCTCTCACCCAAGTTTCATCGCTATCGGACGTATGGTATGTAAACGCATACAGGACTTTGTTGAAACGCCTCGGCCGTCGTCGCTGATTTGTTGAATCTAATTGTGCTTTAGCTATTGCTAAGTCGTTTTACTAAACCAGAAACCTTCCCTGAGGTGTACACAACATCTCACCCAGGTTTCATCACTATCAGACGAATAATATATGAAGGTATACGGGACTTTGTTGAAACGCTTTGCTCGTCGTCGCTCATTTGTTGAATCTACTCGTGCGCTACCTATTATAACATGGATTTACTAAGCCAGACACCTTGCCTGTAGTGTACACAACCTCTCACCCAAGTTTCATCGCTATCGGACGAATGGTATTGAACGCATACAGGACTTTGTTGAAACGCTTCGCCCGTCGTCGCACATTTGTTGAATCTACTCGTGCGCTACCTATTGTTAAGTGGATTTACTAAGCCAGAAACCTTCCATGAATTGTACACAACATCTCACCCAAGTTTCATCACTATCAGACGAATAGTATATGAACGCATACGGGACTTAGTTGAAACGCTTCGCTCGTCGTCGCTCATTTGTTGAATATACTCGTGCGCTACCTATTATAACATGGATTTACTAAGCCAGAAACCTTGCCTGTAGTGTACACAACCTCTCACCCAAGTTTCATCGCTATCGGACGAATGGTATGTGAACTCATACAGGGCTTTGTTGAAACGCTTCGGCCGTCGTCGCTCATTTGTTGAATCTACTCGTGCGCTACCTATTGTAAAAAGGATTTACTAAGTCAGAAATCTTTCCTGGAGTGTGCACAAGAATACAACTAAAGTTTCATAGCAACCTGATGAATGGTATATGAACGCATATGGGACTTTGTTTAAGCGATTCGCGTGCCGACACTCATTTGTTGAATCTACTCGTGCGCTACAACTTTCATATTTATTCACCTTTTAAACCTTCTCTGGACTTCCACAAATTATTCAAGACCAAAATTAGCCAAATTGGTCCAGCCGTTCTCGAGTTTTAGCGAGACTAACGAACAGCAATTCATTTATATATATATATATATAGACCGTCTGTACCCGGCATGCGTTGCAATGCCAATCAAAGAAGGTGTTGGCGTTGTAACTTTGTTTGTTGAAGTGCTTTTGGATTCCCAATATTTTTTTTCTTTTTCCGTTAACCACCTCTAAACAATTGTAAAATTGATTTTCTATCTAAAAAAAATCATGGAAGCGTGCTCAACAACTCAACCAAGTTTCATCACAATGAAATGAATGGTATATGAACGCATACTGGACTTTGTTGAAAAGATTCGAGCGCCGTCTCCCATTTGTTGAATATACTCGTACGCTACCGATTGTAAAATAGATTTACTAATTCGAAAACCATCCCTGGCGTGTACACAACAACTCATCAAAGTTTCTTCGCAATCGGATGAATGGCATATGAACACATACGGGATTTTGTTTAAACGATTCGTGCGCCGTCACTCGTTTGATGAATCTACTTGTTCGATACCTATCGTAAAGTGGATTTACTAAGCCAGAAACTTTTCCTGAAGTGTACACAACATCTCACGCAAGTTTCATCGCTCTCGGAAGAATGGTATGTGAACTCATACAGGGCTTTGTTGAAACGCTTCGGCCGTCGTCGCTCATTTGTTGAATCTACTCGTGCGCTACCTATTGTAAAAAGGATTTACTAAGTCAGAAATCTTTCCTGGAGTGTGCACAAGAATACAACCAAAGTTTCATAGCAACCTGATGAATGGCATATGAACGCATACGGGACTCTGTTTAAACGATTCGCGCGCCGTCACTCATTTGTTGAATGTACCTGTGCGATACCAATATTGTAAAATGGAATTACTTAATCAGAAATCTTCGCGGGAGTGGAAACAACATTTCACCAAATTTCATTGCAATCGCATGAATGGTATATGAACGCATACGGACTTTGTTTAAACGATTTGCGTGCCGTTACCCCTTTTGTTGAATCAACTCGTGCGCTACCTATTGTAAAAAGGATTTACTTAGTCAAAAACCTATCCTGGAATGTGCACAACAATTCACCAAAATTTCATAGCAATCCGATGAGTGGTATATGAATGCATACGGGACTTTGTTTAAACGATTCGCGTGCCGTCGCTCATTTGTTGAATCTACTTGTTCGATACCTATCGTAAAGTGGATTTACTAAGCCAGAAACTTTTCCTGAAGTGTACACAACATCTCACGCAAGTTTCATCGCTCTCGGACGAATGGTATACGACCGCATACGGGACTATGTCGAAACACTTGGTGCGTCGTCGCTTATTTGTTTAATCTACTTGTGCGATACCTATTTTAAAGTGGATTTACCAAGCCAGAAACCTTCCCTGAAGTGTACACAACATCTCACCCAAGTTTCATCGCTATCAGACGAATAGTATATGAACGCATACCGGACTTTGTTGAAACGCTTCGCGCGTCGGCGCTCATTTGTTGAATCTACTCGTGCGCTACCTATTATAACATGGATTTACTAAGCCAGAAACCTTGCCTGTAGTGTACACAACCTCTCACCCAAGTTTCATCGCTATCGGACGAATGGTATGTGAACGCATACATGACTTTGTTGAAAAGCTTCGCCCGTCGTCGTTCATTTGTTGAATCTACTCGTGCGCTACCTATTTATAAGTGGATTTACTAAGCCAGAAGCCTTACCTGAAGTGTATAGAACATCTCACCCAAGTTTCATCGCAATGGGATGAATTGTATATGAACTAATGTGGGACTTTCTTGAAACAAACGCGCGCCATTTTGTTGAAGCTACTCGCGCGCCATCTATTGTAAATTGGATTTACTACGCCTATAACTTTTCCGGGACTGTGCACAACAACTCACCAAAATTTGATCGAAATCGGATGAATTGTTTATGAACGCATCGCCAACACGCATTTGTTTAAACTACTCGTTCGCTGTCTATTGTAAATTGGATTATCTATGCCTATCATGATTTCGGAAGTGTGCACAACAACTCACCAAATTCGATCGCAATCGGATGAATGGTATATGAAAGCATTTGGCATTTTTTAAAACGATACGCGCTTCGTTACTCATTTGTTGAATCTACATGTGCGCTACCTATTGTAAAAAGGATTTACTAAGTCAGAAACATTTCCTGGAATGTGCACAACAATACAACCAAAGTTTCATAGCAATCGGATGAATGGTATATGAACGCATACGGGACTTTGTTTAAGCGATTCGCGTGCCGTCACTCATTTTTTGAATCTACTCGTGCGCTACAACTTTCATATTTATTCACCATTTAAACCTTCTCTGGACTTCCACAAATAATTCAAGACCAAAATTAGCCAAATCGGTCCAGCCGTTCTCGAGTTTTAGTGAGACTAACGAACAGCAATTCATTTTTATATATACATAGATTGTTTTAAAGTCGAAAATTAATGTATATGCGACGAAGTAATGTTTTTCTTTGTTCCTGTACATTTTTATAAATGTACCATGCAGCTTTGTTCGGCGGCGTGCTTGAATTGTCACCGGCACCTTCTGAGCATTTTTTATGAAGAGACAATATCCTGTATATTCAGAAGAGCATACTTAATGCATCAGGATAGAATGGTATTCTAATAGAATTTTATATCGGCAATAATCTTGTAATCTCGACCTTCGAATGTTGGTCTGTGGGTAACAGCAGTTATCTTTGAGAGAAGATGATTGGTCTGCGACAGTAAATAAATATACCGGTGGAATCAGCTGCCCCTAATAATTTTGTTCTATGCAGCCCAACTAACGCGGTTTGTCAGGAAGGTCGATATTTCTCTGCTTGCATCACGTATGGTACTACTGCACTGCAAGCATATCTCGCAAACGATACTGAACACTAATAATTTTACATCGATCATATTATTTGAATGGCCTGTAGTTACATCGAGAGAAAATAATAGTGTTAGTATCGTTTGCGGTTTCTGAAATTTCCAAATTTAACCACATTAATAATTGTTCATTTGCGCACCTTATATAGTATCAACCAAAAGTTTAAGACTACCTGCCACTTTCACATAATGATTCCGTGACTTTGAACTTTCGAGAGAACGGACCTGAAATAACCCTCAATAAAAGCACGAGCGAAACGAAACATTTAGATATAAAGAAAATTAAATTATCTCAATTATTAGTCAAGTAATGATTTTGAAAGTTAACAAGAAGTTCCGTGACGAACTAAAGAGCCTACTTTTCATGCCAATGATTATACTGTACTACAGTATATGAACCTATCTAGAACAATGACGAAATTAAGTAGGTAATATCGAAATGTCTAATTAGTTCGAAATATTCCTGGTATAATGTAGCCTAATAGAGCACTACAGTTGGCAGCCCTGGTGACTGAATATATTCTTAGTCCATCTCTTAAGGTACAGAATACAAAATTTGGTTGAAGTGCAATGGACGTTACATGCAGTTAGACATTGGATCTATCAGCACGTGTAAAAGCATGTTGGCAACAATGTCATGCGTGTGCTGGTCAGAAATAAGCTGAAATATTATGATATGTTGTTGGGCCAATTTTGGATGAAATCCATTTGTTAGTATAGAAGTTACATGTATTTAAAAATTGGACCTATGCGCAGGCATAGGATCATGTTGGCAGCACTGACTTATATTAATTACTCCAAATTAATCTAGAATGTCAGGTGCTTTACGTAGGCTAAGTATAGAGCTGTTGGCTTGCATACTTTCTGATATATTGATATTAGGGCAAAAAATATAGACAGCATTTATTAACAGTTGGCAGCCTTGATTGCTCTTAAGAATACTTATAGTCATATCTGTTATATTACACATACGAAATTTGGTTGAAATCCAACTGATAGTATAGAGGTTACATTTATTTAAAAATTGGTCCTATCAACAGGCTTAAAATCATGTTGGTAGAACTGACGTATATAAGATACTTCAAATTAATCTAAAATGTCAGGTAGTATACGTGTGCGTAGTTTAAAGCTGTCGGCTTGCATACTTTCTGATATATTGGTATTTGGATTAAAAAAAATAGAGAGCAATTATTAATAGTTGGCAGCCCTGGTGGCTCTTAAGGATACGCTCAGTCGTATCTGTTTATGTACACATATTACATAAAAAATTTGGTTGAAATCCAATTCATAGTGTAGAAGTTATAAGCATTTAAAAATTGGACCTATCAGAAGGCTTAAAATTATTTTGGCAACACTGTCAAGTATGGCCTCCTGGAAATTAAACTGAAATAGTATTATCTACATGTGTGCCAATTTTGGAATCGCTCCCATGCATACCTTCCATGATATCCAACATGGAGCTCACATTTCTAATGCTTTTTTTTCAGAAGTTGGTAGCACTGACATCATTTTCAAATATAGGATTGTGATATTCGGGTATACATCTTTACTCATACTAAATTTGGTTTCGATTGCTGTATCCGTTTAGGAGTTGATAGGGGGGGGGGGGGGACACACACACACAGCCAGACAGACAGAAGGACAGACAGACAGACACACATTTTCCCAGATCGATCTCATAAGTCTCCTTTTTCCTCATTTTTGCAAAATGTGAAAAGTAGGCTAAACATGGAAACAGCCAAAAATATACAGTATTTCAAGTGAAGAAATCTATGCAAGAAATAATAGACCTACTCGTGTACAAAATCATTCCTTATTGTACCCGCTTTGGCGGAGAATGTTTACTCAGTACCCAGGCTACGCTCTCGGCGTAGGGGCGCGTTACGTTCCACCCACAACTGACCTCACATTCGATATGAAGACACAATAAGGTTATCAAGATCAAGGAAAACACTCAACATTACAGTTACAAACTATTTATTTTTCTAAAGAAAAATGCAATAATCAATAAGAAATCAATATCAAATTCACCAAAAATAAACAATACTCGGAATTGTCTTCTTCGTGTAAAAATCAAAAATCACGTAAAATCACTTAATATTCACTGAAAAACCACTTGAAATTATCTTGCTTAGCTTGTATACTCGTTAGTATTCATAATTATAACTTTATTCACTTTGGCGTAGAGCCTTCCTATCATTTTTGTTAAAGTTTTTCTTCTAAGGCTTGTGGGTATTTAGATTACTTGACTACCCTTCAGGGTCATTTCTATTCATATAATCATTTGTTTATTATTTATTTATTCTCTTAATTCTTAGCCACTGTCTTCCACAAATCCTTAGGCCATTCAAGAACATAGTACATTTATTTACAAAGCATATCACATCATGGATCGAACCTCATTCCCTTTCTGTGTACTCATGCATCATAGAGGGTGTTTTAATGTTGACAATATGCACTGTCTTATTTATCATTTATGGGATTGCAAATCATATAAAACTTATTATTTCATAACCCGTTAGTATTGTTATTGTTAAAAATAACAATGGCGGACGAGATGAAAACGCGGATTGAGAATGCTCTCAAAACGATAGTTAATATAGCAGAAACGAGTCGCTACCTTAAGAATGAGAAGAAGGAAGACATACTAAAAGCGGTAAGCGAACTGAGAAACTGCTTTGATGTAATAACTAATGTAGTGAATGACAAGAACAACGAAAAGACCGATCCTGGAAGCGAGGTTATGGAATACCAAAGAGATCAAATATCAGAGGGAGAAGACAGCTCGACCTCAGGACAACTAGCGCTATCTGATGGGCACAACCCAGAACCTGAAAGCCGCAGTAGCAAGCAACTACACCCATCTGACGGCGGAATACAAAGTTCACACTCATCCGAATCGATAACCCCACTCACACAGCAAAACAAAACCGTGAACAATGAAAATAAGGATCTGGCGGATATAAAAGAAAACGTGAGATATATGATGGACTTCGTAACGAACAAAATAAATATAATTATAGAAGAGAAAATAAATCAGACACTGAACAGAAACGCAATGCCTACACGCAGAGGAAATGAAGAGGTCCATAACAATCCAGACGGAAGGGATAATAATCATAACTATAGAAGAGAATCAGAATGGACAAATGTAACAAATAAAAGAAATAAACAATCCATCAGGGGAACAAGGATACAAGAGGACGATCTACAAGCTGCAGACAAAATGGCATGGCTTTACCTAGGCAATTTGAAAGGAAATACCACAGAAGAGATGGTTAAAAGGTACCTACAGAGAAATGGAATCAACGACAACGTCTATTGTGAAGAACTTCACACACGAGGTAACAGTAAGGCCTTCAAAATAGGTTTTCCTTTCCAATTCCTTGAAAATACAGAACGACCGGAATACTGGCCAAACAGAACAGTCGTAAGACGATTTCGTTTTCGAAGGTCACACCGTGATGAAGGAGAAGAACTACAATAAATATACACATGTGCTCCTATGGAACATCGAAGGCATAAAGAATGCCCTACCTCTTTTCCCAACAGAGACACTAAGCAGTTATAGCGTCATCATACTGACTGAAACATTTTTAACAGAGCATTTCAACATTCAAGGATACTACGGGACTCATTCATTCGCCCGCCAGACCGAAGGAAGACCAGCAGGAGGGGTCTCCATCTTTCTCAAACCGAATTTAGGAACAATAAAAGAAATAATAAAAAAAGAAAACACAATTATAGTAAAAACCACCCTACTATCAATCATAGGCATGTATGCTCAACCGCAAATGTCAATAGAGGACATAATCGAAAGAATAACAGAGGTCTTATCGCAAACAAAATTAGATGATAGAGTAATCTTCGCAGGGGACATAAACGCAAGAATAGACAAACCAACCATCAAAACGGAACTGATTAAGGAGACACTGGAAGAAGCAGGCTATGTCCTTATTAATATCCCCAATATGAAGACATACATTGCCCCGAATGGAACCAGCGCCATAGATCTAGTCTTCTACAGAGGAACAGACATTAAAAAACTCAGTCAAAAAGCACTATGGACTTCAGCCATGGCCCCAATTAGGAAGCATCTACCAATCTCGACTACCTTTGAAATCTTTTGCCAAGACCAACTACCCATACCGCCAAGGAATAAAATATCCAGGAAACTAGATATAGAGAAACTAGGGCATATCAGCGAAGAAATAGATAAAGCAAAACAATTAATTCAACGGCATGAATTAACTGAAGCAGTGGAAATATGTACAAGAACCCTTCAATCATGTCAAACTCAAACGAAAGTAAGGATATCACAACCATGGTTCAATAAAGACTGTTATAATGAACGGAAAAAGACCCTGCTAGCACTACATCGAGCGAAGGACACATCGGAACCGAATCACCTGGTACAATACGCCGAACAAAGAAGGAAATATAAATCCCTAATCAAAAAGAGGAGAACGGATTATATTGAAGAAGATGCCAAGAGACGCGCTGCAAACGCTCAAAATGACCCATTCCTAATGCTTAGGAAACCAAAATCACCTGTAACGAGCAATATCTCCATGGAAACATGGGAAAACCATTTCAGAAGCATTCTCAATCATCAATACCAGTCAACAGCGTTTGAATTAACTCCAGTAACAATGACAGTAAATTACACCCCCATAACAAGACAGGAAATTATTGATACAATAACAACAGCAAAAAATGGAAAAGCCCCCGGTCCTGACAGCATCTGCAATGAACACCTAAAAGACTCTCTGCCTGTCATGCTAGACTACTGGGTAGAACTATTCAACACACGCATACTCACTGGGGAAATCCCGGAGCAATGGAGGTCGTCAACAATCAAAGTGATGTTCAAGAAAGGAGAAACTGATGACCCTGATTCATACCGAGGTATAGCTCTCGAAAATACATCCTTCAAAGTATTCATGAAAATCTTAACAAACAGGCTTACAGATGAAATAGATTTCCAGATACCGGAGAGTCAATTCGGCTTCAGAAAGGGAAGAAGCACATTACATGCCGTGAAATATCTAATTGAACAAGCCCAGGATACAATGAGGCACCCAGGAAATAAATACTTTGTGGTCTTCGTAGACTACCGTAAGGCTTTTGACCTCATTGACAGAACGACGCTCGTCCGGAAACTCAATCACCTACTAGGGGCTACACATCCGTTAGTAATCATAATCTCGAATATCATCAGATATAACTATGTCCAAATATCAGATAGCATAGCCCTATCCAAAAACATAACCCAAACAAACGGAATCCTACAAGGAGATCCAATCAGCCCAATATTATTCAACATCATGACAGCAGATATCACAGAAGTAATCATAGATACATCAGCATCACTTTTACTTTATGCGGACGACATGGCAATAGGTTCAGAAAACATAGAAGAGCTCCAAGAGGTCCTCAACAGGCTCAAATCATGGACAGAAAGAAATGGCCTACAAATTAACCACAGCAAAACCAAACAGATGACCTTCAGGAAAGGAGGAAGGCATTCACTTAAAAACACAATGACTCTTCACAACAAACCACTAGAAGTAGTGCCGAAATTCAAGTACCTCGGAGTCACCCTCCAAACTACTCTAACATCCTACAATATCCACGTTAAAGAAAGAGCGGCCGCAGCAATAAAAGCCATCTACCACATCGAACAACCTCAACAAATATCATTGGGTACAGCAATGCTACTGTTCAGAACAGCCATATCACCAATAGCAACCTATGGGATTAGCATTACCTGGGAAAAACTCACACTCAGCGACCTGATGATAATAGAAAAAGTCAAGGCCCGATATCTTAAGAGGATTTTAGGCATAGGAAAGTCTGCCCCTTCAAGGTTGACATATGTATTAAATAAGGAGGACTACTTCATCGACGACATCAAAATACAGTTTTACCTACCAAACACCAAAGCCTATGAGAATGCACGCCGAATCTTAAATGAGAAACGAAATGCCATTTGGTCCGACTTTTACTCCACAGATGCCATAATGACAGAAGAGTGGAAACAAGCTAATTACGAGCTACGACACGTAATAACACGTTACGCCACCCATGGATTTCACTATAGATTTTGCAAAACCAAGAATTTCCACCAACCGAATGAAGACTGTGTGTGTGACCTGTGCAACGATCATTGTGAAAGGTACCACGCACCAAACTGCAAAATGAGGACAACCTCAATAATAAGACTGGCATTAGCATAATTGATCATTTATGTACAAATATGTATTTGCACATTGTGCGCTTTCCTTTTAATAATAAAATTGTGATACATAAAGAAAGAATCGATTGTTTTACTAACAATAATATTTGATCAAGTCTGTCAAATATTATCCTACTTCTTCAACTTAGTCTTGGGAGATTCGTATCGATCTCACCATTCCAATTATCTAAATTATTTTATTCTAGCACCTTTCAATTAAAACTTTCATGTAGCATTCGCTTAATGCTAATATCCCGTTTTAAACGAAACCTACTCGGCAGCGGAACTTACTAAATGGCCTCTTTCATTCACTCGCTAGTGTAGGTCAGGTCTGGCTGGCTGTCCCCTTCCCCCGGACACTTCACTTAATTTATTATGCCCTGCCGTCCTTTATGCCTATAAGGTTTCCTGTTTCATACATATGGAAACCCAAGCTTTCACTATCATCACAATTTGCATTTTTACTCGCATTTAATTATTCACATTCCATGATTCCAGGTTAAATTTTCCCTTGTTCGGAGAAAATATACGATGCATTATTATAGCAACCTCACATACGATGCTCTATTCCGACGACTTATTTACGACGCTCCATTACGACGACCTCACATTGCTTACGACGCTTTACAACAATACCATAACAACTATGCTTCAGTGGGAATTTATGCATCCACGATTTCAACACTTAATTACAACAATGCCAAGCTGGGGACCCATAATCCGTTCAGCGGGACTCATATGTGCATACTTACTTTCATTTACGACGATGGCGTCCAACTTATTAATTTCTACTTAAATACAATTTCAACTTATTTTCACGTATTTTCATCTCCCGACACAAGTTTTTTTTCTGGATCACATATCCCGTAATAGCTTGAAGCTAACTCATTTCATTATTTGGCCATTTGGGCAATGTTATTTTATCTTGGGTATCCACAATTAATTTATCACGGTAAGACTCCCGGGTTCTCCTATTATTTTACTTCATAACTTCGACATGACGGCCTATAATTTAACATTACATTCATTGGAGTTTCGTTTCACCATTTATTTAAGGGCTCTCAAAATCTTTATTACTTCAAAGCGTTATTATTTATTTAATTTGTTACCCTCTTATAAATTCAGCTCGATCTTTAACTTTTCAAATGTTTCATTATAACTTCCCTTATGGAACGCAAACTCTCGTTTTTGACCACTTATTTTAACATAAGACGCTTGATAACTTCACACTTATTATTATTCCTTCAACTTTTAATAACATTATTACTGCGTTGATTTATAATTCATTGATATGGCGAAAATTCAAGCCATTGCTATTATACTATCCTTTCAAATTTTAATAACCTTTTATGGTGCTTATTTACTTTTGCAAATCATTTATATGGCGAAAATTCAAGCCATTCGTATCTCAAGTCTCAATTCTTCCTTTTCATTTGCTTAATTATTTAATCCTTTCATATTTTCGGGTTTTAATTAATTTATATTCAATTACTGCCATTATATCTGCATTTCCAACGAGATTATCCTCGTGTTTAAACTTTACTCTTATCCCACACATTTTATCAATTCTTCAGTGCATTTCAATCTTATATAGCGGAATCAAGGTCAAACTCCCCAGTAAACACTTGATTACGCTATTACAGTACATAGTGCAACAACACTCATAATGAAATATCCATTACTCACCCGTGTGCAGCTGATGATTATATCATTGGAATAGGTTCACCCACCTTTATATATCCCAATGCTCTTCCATGGCACTTATTTCTATACACTCCCTACAATAGACACACATTATACACTGATTTATAAAAGAACACATTTTTAATTTCCAACAAAAAAATTACTTGACCTACAACAAATAATAAAATCCTTTCTTAAAAAATTACAGCACTTCACTACACTTCACTATTTCATCAGCCCACCATATCTCAGTGATTCCTATTTATAGCTGACCCTTCGCTGCTAGTTCCAAGAAACAGCATTGAACGTGTAAGGGCTCGTACTAGTTCCTTTCTCCTATAAGTCTCTCGAACACTGCTTTTCCTAAGTCTAATGTTTAGACCTCACTGTTTGTTCTGGTTGACGATAAATGACTTTGATGGCCCCTTCTGCCAGACGGATTGCAACTTGACTTTAACCTTCAATTAGTCGCGTGAAAAATGTTACGTAATTAGTCGCGCACGGAAGAAACTCCCAGGTTTGAGAAAAGGGTAGAAATTTTGTTTAAAACAATGTTTATTTGTACAACTGACTATTTTAAACATGTTAAAATTCTATAATTACTATTTGGAAGCAAAAATGTTTTATTTGTTTTGGTTAAATAATTGTTTTAGTAACTAAGTCAAAACAAACTATAAAAAGTTTTTAACTACAAAACTTTAAACATGAAAAATAAAGTGTAATTCTACAATTAATTATAAACCTACAGGTACTGGTACTAATATTTACAAAAAATAAACCATGAAGTAAAAAGAACAGTACAAAACACCTGAAATCAGTCTCTACACTTCCTCATCACTGCTGCCTTGGTTGCCATTTTCTGCACAATTGGTACAGAGGGAAGTTGTATGCCGCTTACAAATGTATCTTGAGCATGTCACAACAGTTTTTCTAAGTTTGTGTTTCTATTCACAACAAAAATAGGGATTGGCTGTTGAACTGGATGTACATCTGGCACTGGATCTGGCTGTTCTTCATCTTCAGATTATTCCGTGCTCGTATTGTGGTCAGGAACTTCTAAATTGTCTTCAACTTCACTACCGTCAGAAAAGATGTCATCTTCGTCTGACATTGGCTCCAATAACAGAGCATTAATTCTCCTTTCTTCTCTAGGATCCGTTATGAAGTAAAACACACCCAAAATTACATATAACTAAACGATATTATCTAAAAAGTACACACGCCCTTAGTCGCACACGGACTTTCTACCATTCACTTTGGCAGCACAAATAGTCACGCACGGAAGATCAGACCAGGTTATTTAGCAAATCGTTGTTGACAAGCACGCCTCGTGCCGAACACTGACAACAATATAAGTGAAATGTGAGGAAGGGTAGGGGGGAGAGCTGTTGGGTCAGATAACCCGCCACCACCTCAAACAGGTACAGTCTGCGCAAAACAAATAGGACCCGGGAGAAAATCCCGTGGCGCGACTAATTGAAGGTTAAGTGCATTTCCTAGCTTTGTTATTGTTGTACCCCTAGGGTACGCCACCCTCATCCCCTAAATAAAATCCCCGACAAATCCAAATTCCAAGCAATAACTTTAGAAACCTACAAATACAATTACAAAATTATAAGACCAATAAGTTATCACCTATATGAACTCAAGTAGCCTCGTGTCCCAGGCAACGACCCTAGGAAGGACTATGACTTAGGAGGAATGTACGGATTCCGCAGACGTAGCACGAGAAGCCTAATAGAACGACGGGAGGACATGCCCTCGGGATCAGTCTGTCTAAGTACTACCGACGTGACGAACCGCTGCTGTTAGCTGAAGGTTAAGTGACTCAAGCGATCACTACACGCACAATCACACTACACTCCCATCCCCCTGTGCTTGGACTGTAATAATTATTAATTTATATCATTTGAACTGCTATTTGCAAGCTTACCTCAAAATCGAGATACACATTCAATTTAAAAGTAATAGAAGCCACTGGTCTTATCCTTTATTTAATTAGCCGATAAGATCCTACCCTCTTAGCTTCCCCATTAGGTAGGATCTAGAATTAGCTTTACTGTTTAATTGCTTCGTGACGTCAGCCGAGTGCTACCGCACAGCGCTGACACAAGCAGGTTCCCCGTTAACTCGCCTGCTTACGACTTGCTTTAGACCGCTGGGTACCGCTATCGCGCACAGAGTAATATTTAATTTACCTCTCCAAACACACCCTCACCCAGAACTACCCCGTCAAGCAGTACATTGGGGCGTTGTCCTTGCAGATCGTACTGACGATCGCAAATCACTAAATAATCCATACCTCTTACAGCAATTGCCAAGCTGGCCCCCTAATCACACTAATTTCATCCCTTTGGTTAATTCTTTGTACAAGCACCCTCACATGTACCTTACAAATGGTGGAGCCGCTAGGTACCGCGACGTTGTCTTAAGACAACGCCTAAAGGATTACAGACAACGTATTCCGCGGAAAAGATCCCTAGAACCTAAACCCTCTTTCTAGCCAAGCAAACGCCACCCAAAATTAGGATTTTTTTTGAAATAAGGGTCCAGTAAGATTTTTACACCCACCCAGGCCCGCCCTAATAGAGATACGTTCATTAACGCCACCCTTACATAATAATCAGCCACTTTAAACCCCAAATTTGCTACGCCCATACCACATAATTAATAAGGGGTCACATTATTTAGTTGCCCACCCAGTTCGGTCCCCGGTATCTTATATAGGATTGTAGTAATAATATTTTATTTTCCAACCCCGTGGAATAGGGAATATACCAGATAACCCAAGGAAATCACTCCCACAGATTCACTTGCCCAGCCACCTCCATCGATAGTTCCCTAATCACGAGATACACACACTGCGATAGGAAACACACATATACGACCAAAAGCCTATTATAGTTCTATATTCAGCATGGCATCCCTCAACCGCATACATACATTGCAGCGTATAGACGCCTTGCAGAGCTTAATTGCGTGGCACAAATCCTTAGGGGACCAACAGGATTACCTGAACCGCCTGCAGAAAATACTGCGTGCCCAACATAAGAGGATTCTGGGAGCCCTTTCCCACAAAACAGGACATAAATATGTCATTAGGGGCCCCATCCCAGCCATCAGGCAACAATTCAACCGAACACACGGTAAGCTTCACTTGCTCCACGAGACCCTTCACAGACAACATTTTCAACTTAAGATAGAACATCTTAGGGTAAATACGATAAACACGAGACTGGCGGAACAGGCCAGGGTGATTACCCTGCAATACGCCGAAATATGGCAACGTTTCCGTCAGCTCCAGACACACTTTATTACATTTGAGCTGTTAACACACCCACCTACCCCAATGGAAGCGGCCAGTACAGGCAATGCACCCAAAGTAGCCAACACATCCATTCCCCTAATGCCCACTCCTATTAGGAAGGGGACTGCCGTGGCCATGCCACATCCGCAGCTCGCCATGGGGAACGAGACACACGCAAACACAGTCCCACAGCCGCGTAGTAACATTTCCATCCCCACGCTTCCATTATGCCCTAGGACCTTAGCGCCTATTCCGGCCAGCAACAGTCCTAAGATACGCCTAAAAGCCATATTAATTCACCGCCCCATTCCGATAACAATCCCCAAAATAGAAGGTTGACTACACAAACCTAAAATCACCCTTCTCCAAACACCTCACACGGAAAATGCATCCCTTGAGTGGATACCAGGTGCAAAAGCCCCTTTGGCAATCCGAGGGAGACGGTGCCATTATTTGCTATAGATAGAATTCGAAATTGCCAATTTAGAACACGTTATTTTTATATAATTGGCGGTACACTGAATTATGATACCAGTAAACCAGACCACGTACTAGCCTTACGCATAATATAACTTGCTTCCATAGCCAATTCTCCTTTCACACAACATTTAGGTGTAAGTAGAGGATAAGAAATGTCGAGGCAGGCTCCGCATGCAGCAGTCCCACGTAGGCTATCTCCACGTTTCCCCAGTCCCCAGAGCCATAGGAAACGAAATCATTTAATCACCAGTATCAGGGAGTAAAACTATATTTTTCCCACACACAGCTCAAACCCAGGACCATATGAAACAAACAAGCGCCCTAGGCACTATGGCATTTAGTAGCCATGCTCACAACTAGCAGTCACCGACACTTCCCCACAGTGCATGATACGAAGCTTAATTATAAGTTGCATGTTTAGTTATAAGTGATATAATAATGTGTACCAGGTTATATTTCTTGTGTCCTATGTCTTTCTAGCATAATGAATTCTGTTCACACACACTAGTTTCAGACAGATCAAGGCTAGATATATATTTAGTAGCACATATGCCTCACATTCCCCTTAGGTCCCCATGAACACGGTACGCCAAATAAGCATTGGCAATAGCGCCAATTGCACTATTGCATATAGTAGCCTCAGTCTGAAATAGAGGTCAATACCAAACCCAGTTTGGCCCCACACCATAAGTAATCTTCAGTTGCAGAATTTCAAATAGGAGATACCGACTTAACATTCTTAATAATAGTTCCATATTTATAATATGTTAAGTGCATAAATATTTCTGCAGATAATATATTGTAGACAAGGTCTTGCGCATGTAATACACATTGCACTGCAGGCGAGGTCAATCCTCTGTCCCAACATACGGAAGTAAGGAGAGCCCTAATGCTCAATCAGCGATACACGACGCATGCATAGCAACAGCTTTTTCCGCCCAGTCACGTCGACTACCATGCTCATACATGGCCGTGCGTAACACGGGTCATTCACACACATGGAGGACACATAGCAAACCACGGAAATATTCCTTTACCATAGAAAGATATCAAAACACTTCATATTCATACAAACTTATACACAGCGCACATTTTAACCTACTTAACCGCATATAGATTTCCATACACGGTCACGAGCATTAGGCGACCGACTGAAGATCAACTCAACTGTCATAAGGGACGATACGGTAACGTACACTTCCCACACAAATATAATCACAGAACACAGTTGTGGAGCACCAAAAATAACTTAATTGTTTATATATATACCTTCGGCAGCGACGGATGACAAATTCTCACAGATATCATAAATAATAGGCGCTTAAATACATTTCCCATAACACTAGAGGGAATAACACTCTCATGGCTAATGACCACATCTAGGAGATTAATACACAACATTTTTACTTACACCAATTTGGAAAGTGCACGGATTCCAACAGTCACCCCATATTAAGGCGGGATAACAGGCCGATACAATACATTATCACAGAATAGGCCAATAAGTTGATACATAGGGCCAAATATAATACATTACGGAACATATCATACCATTTCTATAGCGAACGCCATTACTCCAGCAGTAGCGAAAGCACATACAGAGTTACAGACAACACAATAACACAGGTTAGCCGCAGTGCATACACACAATGGCCTAACATCTACAAGAACACAGGTTAGCGGCCTTTCGATAATGGAACGCAATACTCATACACTAACGTAGATTAGCGACCTTTCGCAAAGGCATAGAAGTAGACATACAAAAACACACGTTAGCGGCTTTCCCTATAGGCCAAAGCAGATTAATACTCATGACAGGGTATAGCGACACTTAGTATAATTTCGCACACAATTGCGTAGTACACAGGTAGATTATTACCACTACAGCCAGTAGGATTTGACACAATCACACAGGTTATCATACCGTCACAGCGTCAGCATATATAGGTCAGATGAACAAACAGTTAGGAAACACTGGGAATAAGGTTCACTTATACTTACACATATTACATATCCCATACATTGCAATCCAAGAGATGTCCTTTAATACATATAAAATCACTTCACATACTAAGTAATGCAAACTGCACACAGACAGTGAGTCGTGCTCTGCATGCAATGCCGGATGCGAGAAATGCGCACACAGATTCTCGACACCCGAGACGCCGGCACTCAAAGACTCACAAGTTATATACAGCACGCATGACGTTAACACACACTCCTTTCCATATATTTTTCTCCTCACAGGGGATCTTTTACATTTTATTTTCTAGATCACAGTGGAATTTACCACCAAGTACCGTCATAAAGACAGACAAAATGAACAGTTTCCCCACGAGGCGACTTTCCATCTTAGACGATGGAGTAGGGTACTCATTTAAATTACAATTATAATTATAATCATCTCATCCTAGCCGACGACCGATTGGACTCCTAGAAATGTCTAGGGGATTGGGGTATTCCCCTAACAGTCGACTTAGGAATCCATTTATCATCCTTACGCTGAGTACAAACTGTTCATATTGATCTACTAAATGACGGAATGATATTCGTAATTTCATAAGTAATTTCATAATTTCATAAGTGCCACAAGGCTCCAACAGGACCACAAATCCTTATATAGATCCCCTTTAGTTCACATCTACACAGTAAATACACACTTAGCATTACAATCATAAGTTGGCCACATTAAACTTACATATTTTCGTTTTGAGGCAACGTGACACGACATGGCACATACCTGTATATATGTCCATTAGTATCAGAATAACGCCATGGCCCATAAATATTCCACAGTCGACCTAAGGCGTTATTAAGACAAAGGCAGGTTAAGTCCTACATTCCTGGGTCAAAACACTATAGGATGAGTTTCAGCCATGAGCGCACATATATAAATATATTCGGCAACCACTACGTTAATGGTCCATAGCTATCCTACGTTTTTCCTAAGGCGTAAATTAAGTCAAGAGCAGGTTAGAGCCCACCCTCCTGCGATCACGATCAGGAATAAGTATCGACCATAGACATAGACATGCCGAATTTTATACATAACGTTTAACAAAGGCCCGATGATTTTATTTAATACTAGCTGAAGTACCCGTGCTTCGCTACGCGTCATAAATAAATTATAATGTGAAGGTGACAGTTAAAACAGGGGATAGGCGAGGTGTTGCGCAGAGGGAGATTAAGGATGGAACATTTTGTCCAACTACACCGTTCGGCGTTGACCGTGTTTTATAGCACAAATTTAGGTTTTACTCTCTAACCGTTGAAGATCCCTTTCGGATAGAAAATGTAATTCTAAACCTCGTATATGCCATCAAAATTTTGCTATTTCTTAGCGTTTACTTTTTATTTGAAATGGAAATATGAAAGTATAAAACCAAAGGGTGTAGTGGCGTCACTAAAATGGTCGCCGTCGTTAAATAGTGCAAAGTATTGAAATCAAAAGTAGCCTATATGTTAACCAGGTAAATCAGCCTCTACCATGTAAAATTCATGTAAATCGGACCAGTGGTTCTTGCGTGATTGAGTAATACACAGACACACCATCTCATTTTTAGCCTCGCTTCGCTCGCGTCATAGTCGTGTCATATTGTTATTCAATGAAATGCAGGTTTAACCCCGTTAACACCCCTTTAGAACCTGAATATCCAAAAATCCCTCCTTATTAGAATTTTTCGACACACAACAAACATATCCCCTTCTTCTAACTTTAATAGTTTTGGTTGGTCTATGAGAGCGAACATACAAAAATCCTTCCTTTGTGGACGTTTTTCTTCCAGAATTTCACCCCTCCCCATAGGCCCCTTAAATTGGATTTATGAAAAAACGGTCGAACACCTACTTATTTTAATTATTTTTTCATTTATTTATTTATTTATTTTTAGCTGATTGAAACTCGGAGAAAATCAAACTCCTCACCTATGTCGTTTAAGAGATACATGCTCCGTTAGGAATCTTTCAACCCCCACTTTTCATCCCTTTCACCTCATAATATACACCACATCGAAAAACCATTAGACATGTGTCAGCTTATTTTTAATGATTAGTATATATGCCAAGTATCACATCCCCTAATGAAACCACTCGTGAGATATTGTTGTTCAATGAAATGCACGTTTACCTCCTTAACACCTCTTTAGAACCTGAATAGCCAAAACTCTTTCCTTAGTGGACGTTTTCGACATACAACGAACATATCCCCAAAATGTCACGTTTCTAACTTCAATAATTTTGGTTGGGCGATGATGAGTGTGTGAGTCAGTCAGGACATTTTCTTTCAT
Source organism: Meconema thalassinum (assembly GCA_946902985.2). NCBI lineage: Eukaryota > Metazoa > Arthropoda > Insecta > Orthoptera > Tettigoniidae > Meconema > Meconema thalassinum. The sequence continues at coordinate 494,601,165 of OX336391.1, forward strand.
TTATTTTTGAGAAGTTCACCCCTCCCCATGAACCCCTTAAATTGGATTTTTGAAAAAAAAAACGGTCGAACACCTTTTTTACTTATTTAAAGCTGTTTTTCCCCCTGAGTTTGATGAGTGAGTAAGTGAGTCAATCAGTTAGGACACTTTCTTTCTTGTTTCCCCCCCCCCAAATTTCACCCCTCCCCATGGGGCCATAAATTGGATTGATGAAGAAATAGTCGAACACATATTTACTTATTTTTTAAGCTGCTTTTTCCGCCGAAATTCAAACTTTTCACCTATGTTGAATAAGAGATACAGTACATGCTCCGTTGAGAATCCTTCAACCCCCAATTTTCTCCCCTTTCACCTCATAATATACACCATATCGATAAACCCTTAGACATATGTCTGCTTATTTTGAATGATTAGTTTATATGCCGAATATCATATCCCCAAATGGAACAACTCGTGAGATAGTGTTAATCAACAAAATGCAAGTTTAACCCCCTTAGCACCCCTTCAGAACATGAGTATCCAAAAATCCATCCTTAATGGACTTTTTCAATATACAACGAACATATCCCCAAAATTTCAAGTTTTAACTGCAATAGGTTTGCTGGGGGATGATGAGTGAATATCCAAAAATCCTTCCTTAGTGGACTTCTTTCCCCAGAATTTTACCCCTCCCCATGAGCCCCTTAAATTGGATTTATAAAAAAACGATCGAACAGCTATTTACTACTTTTTCAAGCTGATTTTTCTCCCTGAGATTCATAGTTTTTGCCTCTGTCTTTTAAGAGATACTTGCTCCGTTAAGAATCCTTCAGCACTCACTTTTCACACATACACCTCATAATATACACCACATCGAAAAACCCTCAGACATGTGTCTTCTTATTCTTAATGATGAGTTTAATTGCCGAGTATCCCATCCCAAAGGAAACCAATCGGGAGATATTGTTATTCAATTAGATGCAAGTCTACCCCCTTAACACCCCGTTAGAACCTGAATATCCAAAATTCCTTCCTTAGTGGACGTTTTCGACATACAACGAACATAGCCCTAAAATGTCATGTTTCTAACTTCAATAATTTTGGCTGGGCGATGATGAGTGTGTGAGTCAGTCAGGACATTTTCTTTCAATTTATTTTTCAGAATTTCCCCCCCCCCTCATGAACCCCTTAAATTGGATTTATGAAAAAAAAACGGTCGAACACCTATTTACTTATTTTTGAGCTGTTCTTCCCCCCTGAGTTTGTTCAGTGAGTGACTTAGGACACTTTCTGCCCTGTTTTCCCCCCATAATGTCACCCCTCTCCAAGGGCCCCTTAAATTGGATTTACGTAAAAACGGTCGAACACTTATTTACTTATATTTTAAGCTGTTTTTTCCGCCGAATTTCAAACTTCTCGTCTATGTCGTTTAAGAGATATACGCTCCATTAAGAATCCCTCAACCCCCAATTTTCACCCCTTTCACCTCATAATATACACCACATCGATAAACCCTTAGATATATGTCTGATTATTTTAATGATTAGTTTATATACCGAATATCACATCCCCAAAGAAACAACTCGTGAGATATCGTTATTCAATGAAATGCACGTTAACCCCCTTAACACCTATTTAAAACCCGAATAAACAAAAATCATTCCTTAGTTGACGTTTTCGACATACAGCGAATATATTCCCAAAATTTCATGTTTCTAACTTTAATAGTTTTCGCTGGGCGTGATGAGTGAGTGAGTCAGATAGGACATTTTCTTTCAATTATTTTACCAGTATTTCACCCCTCCCCATGGGCCCCTTAAATTGGATTGATAAAAAAAACGCTTGAACACCTATTAATTTATTTTTTAGCTGTCTTTTTCCCCTGAGTTTGATGAGCGAGTGAGTTAGTCAGTCAGTTAGGACACTTTCTCTCCTTTTTCCCCCCAGAATTTCACACCACCCCATTGGCCCCTTAAATTAATTTATGAAAAAAAAACGGTGGAACACCGATTTACTTATTTTTTAAGCTGATTTTTTTTCGCCGAGTTTCAAATTTCTCGCCTATGTCGTTTAAGAGATAGGCCTACACGCTTCGTTAGGAATCCTTGAACCCCCACTTTTCACTCCTTTCCCCTCATAATAATACACCACATCGAAAAACCCAGACACGTGTCTGCTTATTTTTAATGATTAGTTTATATGCCGAGTATCACATCCACAAATGAAACCACTCGTGAGATATTGTTATTCAATGAAATGCAGGTTTAACCCCCTTAAGACCCCTTTAGAACCTGAATATTCAAAAATCCCCCCTTAGTGTATGGTTTTGACATACAACGAACATATCCCGAAAATGCCATGTTACCAACTTCAATATTTTTGGCTGGGCGATGATGAGCGTATGAGTGAGTCAGAATTTTCTTTCATTTTTTTTTCTTCAGAATTTCACCCCTCCCGATGAACCCCTTAAATTTGATTTATCAAAAAAAACTGTCGAACATATATTTACTTATTTTTAAGCAGTTTTTCCCCCTGAGTTTGAAGAGCGAGTGAGTCAATCGTTTAGGACACTTTATTTCCTGTTTTCCCCCCATTATTTCAACCCCCCCCATGGGCCCATTAAATTGGATTTATGAAAAAACGGTCAAATACCTATTTACTTATTTTTTATGCTGATTTTTTCTCGCTGAGATTCAAACTCCTCGCCTATGTCGTTTAAGAGATACAGGCTCCGTTAGGAATCTTTCAACCCCCACTTTTCACCCCTTTCACCTCATAATATACACCACATCGAAAAACCCTCAGACACGTGTCTTCTTATTTTTAACGATGAGTTTATATGCCGAGTATCACATCCCCCAATGAAACCAATCGGGAGATATTGCTATTCAATGAAATGCAGGTCTACCCCCTTAACACCCATTTAGAACCTGAATATCCAAAAATCCTTTCTAGTGGGCGTTTGCGGCCCTTGTGGAAGCTGCATATCAAATTTCATTCCAATCCGTTGGGTGGTTTCTGAGATTTCGTGATGAATGTGTGAGTGAGTGAGTGAGTGAGTGGTATTTGACAAATATCTAGTAGATAGGGTCATGTCTTTGTTGTGCTATACTCGGTTGACAGTGCTGTGTGAGCAATTGAGTAACTAACGGGATTTTAAGTAAAGCTCCTCATTTTCTATACAGGTTGCAGAGCGAAACTGATATCCAGTCGGCCGTGTCTCGACTTGAGCTATGTTGCCATGGAAACTATCTGCCTTGCCATTCCTTCATGAGTATATCTTATGAATTTATTAGCCTTTGCTCGAGTGCAAAAGGGCCTAAATCAGAAGAATGAGAAAGACTATCGAAAATTCATGTAGCCAGCGGTTCTTTCAGGGTCCTGAACTATGTGTATGCAAAATTTGGTTGAGATTGTTGGAACGGTGTAGATTTGTATACGGAACCAACCCACCCACATACATACATACATACAGACTTTCACTTTTATATATAAGATATAAAGACTAAATATCCACTTGATTCCACAAACATCTTATACGCAATAGGAATACATCATCTCCACAACAACACATTCAGTTAGGAGAATACACTGTATAGATTTCACTTCCATACAGCAGGATGCCCGGTAAATATAGCCCATTATGCTACTCCACGGACAATCCAACACGCGGAATACAACATTCACTATGAATATATATATTAATGCGCCCGCATTATTTTTTCGCTTTCCCGGAATAGACGGGAGTAAACCACGGAAACACTTTTCCTACAGGGTGACACCCAACATTGCTACACCCACATGGGATCGCTACATGCGTCCACACATTCCCAGTACAGGATAATACAATTTGTAAATTAAGTACAGAAACACTAAATATTTTTTATATATACTGTGACCGATCCAGTCAGGGTCAATTACCGGCCCCGGATGATTCGAGATACGACGAGACCGGAGGGTCAGTATGACGTCAAGGCATGACGCGGCGAGGCAACCGCTGGAGTAGGGGAATGCTCCAGAAGATTCCAACCCCTTCCATTTTTTTTTCTCGAGAGGAGGACACAGTTCCGGGATGTTCAGTTAGTCAGCGGGGCATGGACGAGTATGTTATCCAGCGTGGCACGGACGAGTAGCCTATGTCACGTGGACTGAAATTTGCATCGGGAACTTGAACGCTTTACGTGACAGGGGCCGATAACCTAGATGTTAGGCCCCTTAAAACAACAATTATCATCATCAGCTTTACGTGGGTGGTCAGTGCTCGTGGCCATTTGATACGAGGAGTGATCAGCAGGCCATGAGGCTAGCGTGCGTGTAGTGCCAGTGAGTTGTTTACAGTGAAGTGTGTCAGTTTGTTTGTCGAACAGTGTTCAGTAAGGTGTCACTAGAACGATAATCTTGAATTTCAAGACGATATCGGACTCGCTAGTATATGAAGAAATAATCAGAATTGATAAACGAAGGTCCGTTAAATTCATGCATATGCTGCTATTGATATGTGAAGACGCGTGGAATATTATACAGTACTTTACCATTTTGATTACGAAGATTAATGCACGTGGTCCGGTTAGGTTAGCGGATAGTAAGGTGTTGAAGGCATGTACTGTGGTAATAGCATGACAAAATTGTGCGCCGTTGAACGTCCGAGTGTAGGCCGCAATGAAAAACTGAATTATCATGCCGACAATTTATGTTAATTAAAGGTGAATACCAGGAGGTGTTTAACATTACGAGTTTCGGGGAAAGAATAATAATAACGATAGTCGAGGCGAAGCATTATCGCGAGGCCCTATATTGTAACAGACATTCATTCGAAAATAGCATAGCAGTGCTGGCATTTAAGAGACGCAGTGAGAATGTGACGGAAGGCTACATCTACTTCAAGCTTGTGTTGAAGGACTGCAGGCCGCAGGCAACTTGATATGTCGGTCAAGGCCAGGTCGAAATAGCTTCTCGTCGAAGGAAATGTGTCACTGGTTGAGGAAAGTGAGTACATATAATTCAAGTGAACCAGGAACCATACGCAATAGTGCGTGGGCGTGAAAGTGCTCTGATATAGTGAAATGTAATATTGCTACACGGCAGCATGAACCTTATAACCATGGACTCAAATATTCTGGTAATCAACATGCCCATTAATACGCAAATTATGCTGCACTGAACCTCTAAAGGGGCCATAATGGGGTGAACGGTCGCGACGAGATGGACGAGTGGACCTTGGTTGGGACGTCAGGAGATGCCGTCGCTGACGGTGACCGGAGGCAACCAGTGGGCGGACATGGACGTCGCCAGGAGATCGAGAGGAGCCGGGGCGAATACCTCTACCAGTACGCTGGGAGACCACATCGCGGAGACGCTGGAGGAACAACGCCGCCCAAATGCCGCAGACGACACCGACGCCGACGCCAAGGGTTTCCGAGGACGCCGGATTTAAAGTAAGACGTTTCATTTCCATCCTTGTTCATCAGGAAGAAGAGAACTTCTACCTCGGATAGCCGTGCCATGAGATGACATGAGATCGTGTAACTTAACGCCATTCATAATCATTTATTCCAGATTGAACAAGAGCATCATTTTCTCATAAGGGTTATACAGATATGTTTTTCCCTTTCTTTTCGGGTCGTTTTGACTACATAAATTAACAGTATCAATGGTAGGAGTAAGACGTACATTTATTCTCTGAGACCTGATAAAAATAATAATAATAATAATAAGTTGAAATTGGGTAACGATAATATGAGATGCCCATTTTGCTGGGAGATTCTAGCATTTGGATTTCCGAGGTCATTATATGAATTTAATTCTGAAAGGTTTGTCACGAATTGCATGGATTTTAATAGCAAAAGGATAGCAAAATGAATATGGTTGGAGATTGTCGAGTAAGGTTCCTTGGATAGGATGCCATATTATCATACGTCCTCGTGGTCCCGATAAAGTTGATACGCTCTGTTAAGTATCGGTTCTTGAGACATGCTAATAATGCATGATTTTTGTAATGATGTTGTGTAAAGTTAATGTGATAATTAAATATGGTATTATTCCGTCATATGTGACGAGGTTATTCACGGGGCGACGTATGACCGTTGAATTGAATTTGTGAGGAGAGGGTCCTTTACTCTTGACGAACGTGTTACGTTTATCGATGAGTTGTATATTGAATAGCGCAGGGGTGTAATTGATAGTGCGCTCTACAGTCAGATTGTTCGGATCCTCACACAGAGTGTTCTACGGAAGGGTTGCGATTAAATGTTCGTTGTGAGAATGAAATACACTAGGGTGCCTTATTACGAGGTTCTTAACCTTTCCTAAACGTTAGACAATGCTATAATTTAATTAGAATAACAAATATGACATTGTGGATCAAGGTTGTTGGAACGGCGAATATAAATCAGTAATAATAATAAGAATTAGTAGTGTAAATATGTGAGCACAATCTGGGTGTGTTAATAATTTATGATAAGTTATAATTAATTGTTGAAATGCCATATTATGTGAAGCTGAGTTGATGTTTGAGTGTTATTTGATGTGATATGATGCTCTTTAGTTATTAATTTGCAGTTCGATATAGGAGATCCGTCCATTGCTGTATAAGGGTAGACAGTTGTGATATACACAGATATTCGATGTTTTCTTCGAGATTTTGCCGCAGGTGATTTTTGTGATAATTGGCCAGTGATGTTTACATGCGTGTACACCGATAAATTAAGGGTTAGTTTAGTTCTTTTGAAGGCGATCTCCTTGTCGGAACTTTAAGAGAGGACACCCACGAGTTTGAATAAGTATATTTTTTGTTTGTTTGTTTAGGGACTATGAACTTTTTTTTTCGGACTTTGTCCCACCCTAGCTCTATACTCGTGCGTGGTAGGCAGGTTGCATATTTATTTATCCTTTGGCCAATAAAGAAGCAGATGTTATTTTACGAGGGCTTTTTTTTCTTCTCTGTTTGTTAATTCAAGTTAGGGAGTTTGCTTTTGAATCCTGGTTCAGTTTATTTGCCATCCCAACCCGTAAACGACCCGAGACCCTTTGTATCTGGCTCGCTGGAGCATTTCTTTTATTCTTGTCTGTATGAACCAAGATTCATGTCCTAATCTTTTTCACCCACTCCCTTGGCCGTTTCTTCTGATGGGGCGGGGATGTTGGCCGGGTGACCACCTGTTCCATTGGAGGAACGGGCACAGGGAGGGGGAAGTGGCGCCGCTAACGTGTTGGCTCGACGACGATGGTGCGTGTAGTCTCCGTCATGGGCATGCTTTTTACTCAATCATCTGTTGTTGTGATGGGAGTATACTGAGTGGTCAGATTCGTGCCTTTGATGGGGGCGAGATGCTTGCCATGTGTAATTCTTTTGTGTAAAATTAACCTCGTATCACACAGAGCCTTTAGTGAACCATTTGACAGGGTTGGTACACGATCTCAGGTCATGGCTATACTCGACGACCTACATTCCCCCGTAGGCCCTTATATTTAAGTTGTATTGTAAGATGTCACAAGTAGTAACCGCAGAAAATATAGCTAATATATTAAAACAAATCCAAGATGGATTAAATGGTCTAACCGCTGAAATGAATAATGTTAAGGATAGTATTGGGTCAATTAAGACAAACATGAAGAGCGATCTGGATCGCTTAAAGACGACACAAGAGGGTGTCGGTACTCAAATAGCAGAGGTACAGAGGACACAAGAGGGTTTCGGCACTCAAATAGCAGGAATAAAAAAAATGTTAGTGATAAAGTTGATGGTCTCAGAACCGACTTATTAGAAGTCATGGGATCTAATCTTAAGAGTTTAGAATCTCATTTGCAGAAAAACATTGATGCTGTAGAACGTAATCTTAAGCTATCAGGAAAGGCTATAGAAAATAAGATTAATCTACTCGATAAAAAGGTAGAAACTACATTCCAAGTGCTCACCGCGGAGCTGAAAGTTTCTATGGCATGGCAAATCAGGGATAGTCAGAGTTCGCTTCGGGGGAATATTGAGGGACTTGAGGAGAAGTTGAACAGTAATATTAAAAGCATGGGACAAGATTTGACGGCAAAAATTGAGCAAATTGGTCAGTTTAACGAGGAAACCCTGGATAAGTTGAAACAGGACGTGTCAGGTTGGAAAGAAGAGGTCGCGAAGGACGTGAAAAACATGCAGATACAGGTTGAATCATTCCAGGACACGTATGACAGGAAAATCATTCATTCCCAAACGACATTATTCGAACATGTGAGAGAATGTATCCACACTTCCATTGTTGAGTTGGAGGAGAAGATCATTATTCAAAAGGGAAGGCAACTCACTCGATTAGGCAACTTAGAGCCGGAAATGACACAGATAAAAAACAAATCTGAGCCAGAAAGTGTTAGATGATCCGAAATTGAAAACACGCCACCTCTTAACGGGACGGAAAGTGAAAACACCCCATCTTCTAGAAAGGCGGGAGAGGTAGTTGCAACGCCGAGAATACAGAGTACAAACCCCGCGGGACACCTGACTATCATTAGAAGTATAGACCACCAGCCGAGGAAATTCTCGGGGAACAATGGGACTAATAACGTCACACCCATCGGATTTATGAGGGAGGTCCGTGAATACATGGCAGAAAATAAGATACCACGTGAGAGGGAACTAAGAGTTATTGAGAGGTCCCTGGAATCGACAGTATTAACTTGGTTTCGCGCATTTCGATACACGTTCACGAGCACGGACGAGTTCGAACGACAATTAATCAAACGCTTTTGGAGCCCTGAAGGACAATTGAAGATACGGGCGGAACTATACGCTAAACGGTATGTGACGTCCAATCCGACTAGGTATGCGGGGTACTTCGCTTCGCAACTCGCCAGTCTGCAGTATTTGACTCCACCAGTGCCGGAGGACGAATTGGTCCAAGCCATTATACGACAATTACCTGTAGAGGTCCAGAAGAGTGTAATAGCGTCACGAGCCGAGACTTTAGAGGGATGTGAAGAGATTCTTCGAAAACTTTACCACACTAGCGCACAGTTACAGGCGAGGTCCGGACGACAGGAAAATAGAGATGTAAACACGGTCGTGATTGACGAAATTGCGCAGACGGAAGAGCGAACGCCGCGGGAGACGGACAGGCCAAGAGACACAGGGTACTATCGGAGCCGAGATAGGAGCTACGGTGGAACAGACGAGCGACCCAGGTGGAGGAATAAACAGTACGAAGAGCGTAGGAGATTCCGATTCAACAATACGAAGGGACGATATGGTGAATATCAGCGAAGGCAGTCAAATCAATATTATCAGAGATAGAATGCCGATAGGGATTCTTGTTCGCAGGGGTCGCGGCCGAGCTATATGGAAAGACATCGAGAGAGCCAGGAATATTTACAACAATTACGGAGTAATCCATCCGCACCACCGGGGGAAGCTGACCGACAACCTGACACAAGTCGGTCAGATCAACAAAAAAAAACTTCAAATTAAGAAATTCCTCAAACCTTGGTCCTCCCGAACTGATTGAAATTCAAGTGATATTTCAGGCTACCGACGAAGACTTGATTCATGAGGAAGACGTTATCCGCCGCGGGAAAGTCTATCCTTTGCCAATCATAACAGTAAAGGTGCTCGGTAAACAAATAAAAACCCTGATTGACACTGGAGCGATGATTAGTGTGGTGTCTCAGTCATGTTTGGACGAAATAATGGAGGCAGGACCCGTATATACTCTACCAGTAGCGAATGTAAAGGTTAGAGGTGTAATTCCCGATCGCTCAGTGAGATGCAAGCAGCAGGCCCTGTTGTTGATCAAGATTGCGGGGAGGTTTTATGAGCACGTGTTCGTGGCCATCTCCAACATCAATTTTCAAATAATTCTGGGTGTTGACTTCATTTCGGAGTACGGCTGGATTATAAATATGCAAGAGGGTGTTATGTATGTCGGAAACGAATCGCCGAGCAGAGGATCGGAAGATTATATCAATGCCAACTCGAGCACGCTCTTCTTGGAGACCACACTTGAGAATATCGTGGAACGTGAAGAAGAGACGATCACCCACATGCCCGTTGATGTAAAAGAAATTTTGGATCCAACTGTCCAGAAACAGTTTGATGACCTAATACAGGAGTTTCGGGAGGTATTTAGCGACAAACCTGGAGTTATCAAGAACTTTCAGTACGATATCAAGTTGAGTGATGACTCACCATACAGGAAACACATATATCCAGTCCCAGAGAAATGGAAGGAGGAGGTAAAGGCCATGATAAACGACGTGGAGAAGGATGGCATAATAAAGAAGGCTCCGACTTCTTTCCTAAACCCTTTAGCGGTTGTAAGGAAGCCAAATAGTCGCCTGAGGATTTGTCTGGATGCACGTGGAATAAATGCACGCATTTTGCCAGAGTACGACCGCCCACCTCAAATTAGAGAGCTGCTGAGGGGCTTTAAGGGAAAAAAATATTTATCAACCGTAGATCTCACAAATTCCTATTATCATGTCGAGTTAACCGAGAACAGCAAGAAATACACTGGCTTCCTGCATGAGCAGAAGACCCACGTCTTTATCCGCCTTCCCTTCGGTTTGAAAAACAGTGGCCCTGTGCTGATTCAAGCGCTGGACAGCAACTTGAGTGAAGAGGTCAAGAAACACGTACTATGTTATGTGGACGATTTGATCTTGGCATCCACGTCAGTAGAGGAGCACCTGAAACACTTGAGATTGTTGTTTGAGAACTTGCTTACGGCCGGATTTAAGGAAAACCTGGAGAAATGCAATTTCTTTCACCGAGAAATTCGGTTTTTGGGACATCTCATTGACGAACATGGATATCGGCCGAACCCGGAGAAAATTGAGGCGATAGCTGAGTTTCCCAGACCAGAAAGGGTGAAACAAGTGAGGCAGTTCCTGGGAATGACCATATTCTTTTCTAGTCATTGCCCCCGTTACACGGATGTAGTTGCCCCTCTGCAGAGCATGCTCAGGAAAAACAATAGGTGGAAGTGGGATCAGCCGTGTGAAGAGGCCTTCACGCAAGCTAAACACATGCTCCTTAACAACGTTAAACTGGAGTACCCAGACTTCTCCAAAACATTTTATATTGACACCGATGCTTCAAAGGTAGGAGTGAGCGCTGTGTTGTACCAGTTGGATGACGAGAAGAATCAACATTATCTGGCATTTACCAGTAGGAAATTGCGACAGCCTTAGCTTAATTACTTTGCCACGGAATTGGAGGCGCTGGCTATAATTTATGCTCTAAAGATGTGGAAGAAGATTCTTTTAGGGCATAAGGTCGTGATTGCGACGGACCATCGCGCGTTACAGTTTATGTTCAAGTCTGACATTTCAAGCGAAAGAGTCACGCGCTGGACCCTTTTCCTGCAGCAATTCGATGCAGAAGTTATTCATAGGCCCGGAAAGCAAAACTTTCTAGCGGATGTTTTGAGCAGAAACCCACGTGAGGATGCTGATTTGCACCAGGTAGAGCTAATACCGGATGATCAGGAAACGGTGGAGCGTTTGAAACGCCTGAGCCAGGCGCAACGGCGATATACTCCGTTAAGACGGATATACCGGTATTTGATGAATCGCATGGGTGCAGATGACTCCGATTATGCTGGAACGGCAAAGATTGCTCACTTTTATCACATTGTTGGTGACGTGATTCACAAGTTTGTCTATAAAGACCACACAAGGCTACGTATTGTAATACCGCCGAAGTTGATTTCAGCAGTGGTTTGGTTGGCTCACCGATCTATTGGGCATGGAGGATGTGATAAAACCTTACATGCCATAAGAGAAACATCTACCTGGGAGTATATGGGAAAAACCATACGAGCGGTAATCAGGACATGCGACATCTGTCAGAGGTGCAAGTTCCCATCGGACGTATCTAAGGAGAAGCCGAGGGCTATTATACCGACCCGTCCGAATGAATTAATGGCTACGGACCTGTATGGCCCCCTTCCGAGGTCCACCAGGGGTAACCAATACATCTTTGTGACGATGGATGAGTTTACCAAATTAGTCATGTTGCAACCTATACAGAAGGCAACATCCCGGTACGTAATTCGCAGGATTGAAACCGGCGTGATTTCAACTGCAGGGAAGCCAGAGCTCCTCCTGAGCGATCACGGAACGCAGTTCACGAGCGCTGAATTTCAAGAGGCAATGGCACGACTCGTCATAAGGCATAAATTGAGCTCCATAAGACACCCAGAAGGAAATCCAGTTGAAAGGGTAAATGCAGAGATTGGAAAATACTGCCGGATTTATTGTCATGAACAGCATCATAGATGGATGGAAGTGGTACCCATAATTGAACGTTGCTTGAACTCTACAACACATGAAAGTACCAGACAAATTCCTTGTCTTCTGCACCATGGACGAAAACCAAGTAGAACTTGGCATGCTGTTATACAGGCACCCCCAGAGATTGAGCTGTCGGTGCAAAGGAGAAACGAACTGGCTCGGGAGAGGATGCAGAAACGGGAGAGAAGGAAGGCTGGCCACCGTTTTCGCGAACCACTTCGAGTCAATGACCTGGTGCTGATTCGGAAACCTACGTCATCAAACTTACCACTCAGAGTGTATGGGAAATTTGCGAGCCCATTTTCGGAGCCCCATAGGATTGCCAGAGTGATGAACAACAATTGCTATAGGGTGGTTGACAACGTCACGAATGCACTTGTTGGGAACTTCAATGCCGCGAATCTGAGGAAGTATCACAGGCAAACCCGTTAGTCAACATTGAAGAGAGGACTGAAAGGATCGTTCACATGCATCATTTGAGGAAAGATATAAGCTATGTTCCCACCGCTTATATTTTGAAGGCCGCGGGAGAGATGTGACCGATCCAGTCAGGGTCAATTACCGGCCCCGGATGATTGGAGATACGACGAGACCGGAGGGTCAGTATGACGTCATGGCATGACGCGGCGAGGCAACCGCTGGAGTAGGGGTATGCTCCAGAAGATTCCAACCCCTTCCACTTTTTTTTCTCGAGAGGAGGACACAGTTCCGGAATGTTCAGTTAGTCAGCGGGGCATGGACGAGTATGTTATCCAGCGTGGCACGGACGAGTAGCCTATGTCACGTGGACTGAAATTTGCATCGGGAACTTGAACGGTTTACGTGAGTGGTCAGTGCTCGTGGCCATTTGATACGAGGAGTGATCAGCAGGCCATGAGGCTAGCGTGCGTGTAGTGCCAGTGAGTTGTTTACAGTGAAGTGTGTCAGTTTGTTTGTCGAACAGTGTTCAGTAAGGTGTCACTAGAACGATAATCGTGAATTTCAAGACGATATCGGACTCGCTAGTATGTGAAGAAATAATCAGAATTGATAAACGAAGGTCCGTTAAATTCATGCATATGCTGCTATTGATATGTGAAGACGCGTGGAATATTATACAGTACTTTACCATTTTGATTACGAAGATTAATGCACGTGGTCCGGTTAGGTTAGCGGATAGTAAGGTGTTGAAGGCATGTACTGTGGTAATTTTTTTTAAATCGGTATTCTGCCCGAAGGCAGGTCAGAGCCTCCGAAGAGGCTACCCCCAGCCGGAGTTTACGTGCGGTAGGGTGGCCGGGGCCTTTCCGCTCCTCCGTATGTTGGCCAACAGCGCGCAGTGCCTAGAACCAGCACACCATCCAAGTTCCGACTACGCCCAATGTTGCTTAACTGCGGAGTTCTCATGGGATCCGGGGTTTCAACACGGCTAGGCCGTTGGCACTGTGGTAATAGCAAGACAAAATTGTGCGCCTTTGAACGTCCGAGTTTAGGCCGTAATGAAAAACTGAATTATCATGCCGACAATTATGTTAATTAAAGGTGAATACCAGGAGGTGTTTAACATTACGAATATCGGAGAAAGAATAATAATAACGATAGTCGAGGCGAAGCATTATCGCGAGGCCCTATATTGTAACAGACATTCATTCGAAAATAGCATAGCAGTGCTGGCATTTAAGAGACGCAGTGAGAATGTGACGGAAGGCTACATCTACTTTAAGCTTGTGTTGAAGGACTGCAGGCCGCAGGCAACTTGATATGTCGGTCAAGGCCAGGTCGAAATAGCTTCTCGTCGAAGGAAATGTGTCACTGGTTGAGGAAAGTGAGTACATATAATTCAAGTGAACCAGGAACCATACGCTATAGTGCGTGGGCGTGAAAGTGCTCTGATATAGTGAAATGTAATATTGCTACACGGCAGCATGAACCTTATAACCATGGAATCAAATATTCTGGGAATCAACATGCATATTAATTCGCAAATTATGCTGCACTGAACCTCTAAAGGGGCCATAATGGGGTGAACGGTCGCGACGAGATGGACGAGTGGACCTTGGTTGGGACGTCAGGAGATGCCGTCGCTGACGGTGACCGGAGGCAACCAGTGGGCGGACATGGACGTCGCCAGGAGATCGAGAGGAGCCGGGGGCGAATACCTCTACCAGTACGCTGGGAGACCACACCGCGGAGACGCTGGAGGAACAGCGCCGCCCAAATTCCGCAGACGACACTGACGCCGACGCCAAGGTTTTCCGAGGACGCCAGATCTAAAGTAAGACGTTTCATTTCCATCCTTGTTCATCAGGAAGAAGAGAACTTCTACTTCGGATAGCCGTGCCAAGAGATGACCTGAGATCGTGTAACTTAACGCCATTCATAATCATTTATTCCAGATTGAACAAGAGCATCATTTTCTCATAAGGGTTGTACAGATATTTTTTTCCTTCCTTTTCGGGTCGTTTTGACTTACATAAATTAATAGTATCAATGGTAGGAGTAGGACATACATTTATTCTCTGAGACCTGATAATAATAATAATAATAATAATAATAATAAGTTGAAATTGGGTAACGATAATATGAGATGCCCATTTTGCTGGGAGATTCTAGCATTGGGATTTCCGAGGTCATTATATGAATTTAATTCTGAAAGGTTTGTCACGGATTGCATAGATTTTAATAGCAAAAGGATAGCAAAATGAATATGGTTGGAGATTGTCGAGTAAGGTTCCTTGGATAGGATGCCATATTATCATACGACCTCGTGGTCCTGATAAAGTTGATACGCTCTGTTAAGTGTGGGTTCTTGAGACATGCTAATAATGCATGATTTTTGTAATGATGTTGTGTAAAGTTAATGTGATAATTAAATATGGTATTATTCCGTCATATGTGACGAGGTTATTCACGGGGCGACGTATGACCGTTGAATTGAATTTGTGAGGACAGGGTCCTTTACTCTTGACGAACGTGTTACGTTTATCGATGAGTTGTATATTGAATAGCGCAGGGGTGTAATTGATAGTGCGCTCTACAGTCAGATTGTTCGGATCCTCACACAGAGTGTTCGACGGAAGGGTTGCAATTAAATGTTCGTTGTGAAATTGAAATACACTAGGGTGCCTTATTACGAGGTTCTTAACCTTTCCTAAACGTTAGACAATGCTATAATTTAATTACAATAACAAATATGACAGCGTGGATCAAGGTTGTTGGAACGGCGAATATAAATCAGTAATAATAATAAGAATTAGTAGTGTAAATATGTGAGCACAATCTGGGTGTGTTAATAATTTATGATAAGTTATAATTAATTGTTGAAATGCCATATTATGTGAAGCTGAGTTGATGTTTGAGTGTTATTTGATGAGATATGATGCTCTTTAGTTATTAATTTGCAGTTCGAAATAGGAGATCCGTCCATTGCTGTATAAGGGTAGACAATTGTGATATACACAGATATTCGATATTTTCTTCGAGTTTTTGCCGCAGGTGAACTTTGTGATAAGTGGCCAGTGATGTTTACATGCGTGTACACCGATAAATTAAGGGTTAATTTAGTTTTTTTGAAGGCGATCTCCTTGTCGGAACTTGAAGAGAGGACACCCACGAGTTTGAATAAGTATATTTTTTGTTTGTTTGTTTGTTTGTTTAGGGACTATGATCTTTTTTTTCGGACTTTGTCCCACCCTAACTCTATACTCGTGCGTGGTAGGCAGGTTGCATATTTATTTATCCTTTGGCCAATAAAGGAGCAGATGTGATTTTACGAGGCCTTTTTTCTTCTCTGTTTGTTAATTCAAGTTAGGGAGTTTGCTTTTGAATCCTGGTTCAGTTTATTTGCCATCCCAACCCGTAAACGACCCGAGACCCTTTGTATCTGGCTCGCTGGAGCATTTCTTTTATTCTTGTCTGTATGAACCAAGATTCACGCCCTAATTATTTTCACCCACTCCCTTGGCCGTTTCTTCTGATGGCGCCGGGATGTTGGCCGGGTGATGGCCTGTCCCATTGGAGGAACGGGCACAATACCATTTTGAATTTTCCCGCAGTAAGTGGAGATAAATCACAGAAATATTGGTCTATAGATGGACACCCAGCATATTACTGCACCCTGCATTATTTTTCACTTTCCCGAAGTAGGCGGGAGTAAACCACTGAAACACTTCTTTACAGAATGACAAATAGCATTTTTACTGCCACATGAAGTCGCCATATGCTTCCGAACATGCATAATACACTCCATCATATTCCATAAATGGTATACAAGTAGCACAATAGTTATATATATATCATTCGCCACATTTAAGTACGCTATGATAACAGCATAATCCCATTAGAGTTCCCCAACAGAAGGACATGCGTAGCTTCCCGATATACAGACGGACAATCAATAGCCTTCACCCAGATTACATAATACACAGGCTGTATACCATTTGACGATGTATAATTGATGACCACTCCATTTGACACATAACACGTGCTTATGACAGTTCATCTACTGTACAATAACAAAGCGCCGTGCTTGACACCCACTCTTAGAGCTCAGGCCCAATCAGAACAGCGCCACGATAAACATGCACTACTGCAGCCCGCCAGCCAATCAACGCTTTAGGTACCGCCTCGCAGTAGCCGATAAATGATACCTTCCGTATACACACGTTATCACAGGCCACACCTCTCACGTGACGAGTAACTAGCAGGCAGCCATAATTAATATCATCTCGCGCGCTGAATTCAAACGACAGTAAGAGCGGGACATATAATTCTCGGAATATACTATACACACCAGGGTAACCAAATATTTTTCTTTTAGTTCACCCCCTTCATCCCTCAATAATTAATACCGGGACAGCATATTTCACGGCAAAAAGCCAGTATTATCGGTGATATTCACACAGCGCTGCGTCACACAAATACACCGTATTTTATCTTTCAGCGGGCTTTAATATACTTTTGCCCTCGAATACACCCTTATATAGACACACCATCCAACATAGGAAAACACGAGCATGTCTCCGTGACCCTATAAATATATAAATCTACTTCCCACTTAGGAGGTTTTAATTTATTTTATTCGCAGTACAGCGATATTGAACAAAATATTCTCTTCCAGATTTGGACGATCAAACTTATTTCAAGTGATAGCGCATTAATATCCCCCCCGCGCATTTTACCCCTCTTGAACTCCATAATTAAAACGCCACATTTAGTGGAATTTCTAGCCCCATTTCCCTCATAGATGGCATTCACATATACCATCCTCCCAACTAATGGAATGGCAATACACACTTATGGATCCCACACATTTCCGTAGGGTGGATAGGATGTTTTTTTCAGCATTAAGTCCCCCTTTAGGGAGGACTTAGGCCACACATATAGTGCGCTGAAATGTAACCTGGTTTAGAATATATATATATATACACTAGCTGAAGTACCCGTGCTTCGCTACGCGTCATAAATAAATTAAAATGTGAAGGTGACAGTTAAAACAGGGGATAGGTGAGGTGCTGCGCAGAGGAAGATTAAGGATGGAACATTTTGTCCAACTACACCGCTCGGCGTTGACCGTGTTTTATAGCACAAATTTAGGTTTTACTCGCTAACGGTTGAAGATACCTTTCGGACAGAAAATGTAATTTTAAACCTCGTATATACCATCAAAAGTTTACTATTTCTTAGATGGTCGCCAGCCTTAAATAGTGCAAAGTATTGAAATCAAAAGTAACTTATTTGTTAACCAGGTAAATCAGCTACTTCCGTGTAAAATTCATGTAAATCTTACCAGTGGTACTTGCGTGATTGAGTAATACACAGACACATCATCTCATTTATAGCTTCGCTTCGCTCGCGTCATAGTCGTGTCATATTGTTATTCAATGAATTGCAGGTTTAACCACATTAACACCCCTTTAGAACCTGAATATCCAAAAATCCCTCCTTAGTAGACGTTTTCGACACACAACAAACATATCCCCAAAATATCATTCTTCTAACTTTAATAGTTTGGGTTGGTCGATGAGAGTGAACTTACAAAAAGCCTTCCTTAGGGAACGTTTTTCTTCCAGAATTTCACCCCTCCCCATAGGCCCCTCAAATTTGATTTATGAAAAAAAAAACGGTCGAACACATATTTATTTTATTTATTTATTTACTTTTAAGCTGATTGATTTCCTCCGAGTTTCAAACTCCTCGCCTATGTCGTTTAAGAGATACACGCTCCGTTAGGAATCTTTCAACCCCCACTTTTCATCCCTTTCATCTCATAATAGACACTATATCGAAAAACCATTAGACATGTGTCAGCTTATTTTTAATGATTAGTATATATGCCAAGTATCACATCCCCAAATGAAACCACTCGTGAGATATTGTTATTCAATGAAATGCACGTTTACCCCTTAACACCCTTTTAGAACCTGAATATTCAAAACTATTTCCTTAGTGGACGTTTTCGACATACAACGAACATATCCCCAAAATGTCATGTTTCTAACTTCAATAATTTTGGCTGGGCGATGATGAGTGAGTGAGTCAGTCAGGACATGTCCTTTCATTTATTTTTGATAATTTCACCCCTCCCCATGAACCCCTTAAATTTGATTTATGAAACAAACGGTCGAACACCTATTTACTTATTTAAAGCTGTTTTCCCCCTGAGTTTTATGAGTGAGTAAGTGAGTCAATCAGTTAGGACACTTTCTTTCCTGTTTCCCCCCCAGAATTTCACCCCTCTCCAAGGGCCCCTTACTTTTAAGCTGATTGATTTCCGCCGAATTTCAATCTTCTTGCCTATGTCGTTTAAGAGATACGCGCTCCGTTAAGTATGCCTCAACCCCCAATTTTCACCCCTATCTCCTCATAATATACAAAACATCGATAAACCCTTAGACATAAGTCTGATTATTTTTAATGATTAGTTTATATACCGAATATCACATCCCCAAAGAAACAACTCATGAGATATCGTTATTCAATGAAATGCACGTTTACCCCCTTAACATCTCTTTAAAACCCGCATAAACAAAAATCATTCCTTAGTTGACGTTTTCGATATACAGCGAACATATTCCCAAAATTACATTTTTCCAACATTAATAGTTTTCGCTGGGCGTGATGAGTGAGTGAGTCAGACAGGACATTTTCTTTCAATTATTTTTACCAGAATTTCACCCCTCCCCATGGGCCCCTTAAATTGAATTGATGAAATAACGCTTGAACACCAATTAACTTATTTTTTAAGCTGTCTTTTTCCCCTGACTTGGGTGAGTGAGTGAGTTAGTTAGTCAGTTAGGACACTTTCTCTCCTTTTTTCCCCCAGAATTTCACCCCACCCCATTGGCCCCTTAAATTAATTTATAAAAAACGGTCGAACACCGATTTACTTATTTTTTAGCTGATTTTTTTTTCGCTGCGTTTCAAATTTCTCGCCTATGTCGTTTAAGAGATAGGCCTACACGCTCCGTTAGGAATCCTTCAACCCCCAATTTTCACCCCTTTCACCTCATAATAATACACCATATCGAAAAACCCTTTGACACATGTCTACTTATTTTTAATGATTAGTTTATATGCCGAGTATCACATCCACAAATGAAACCACTCGTGAGATATTGTTATTCAATGAAATGCTGGTTTAACCCCCTTAAGACACCTTTGGAGGGTGAATATCCAAAAATCTCCCTTAGTGTACGGTTTTGATATACAACGAACATATCCCCAAAATGCCATGTTTCCAACTTCAATATTTTTGGCTGGGCGATGATGAGTGAGTGAATGAGTCATGATACTTTCATTCATTTTTTTTCCTTCAGAATTTCACCCCTCCCAATGGGAACCCCTTCAATTTGATTGATAAAAAAAACCTGTCGAACAGCTATTTACTTATTTTAAAGCAGTTTTCCCCCCTGAGTTTGATGAGTGAGTCAGTCAATCAGTTAGGACACTTTCTTTCCTGTTCCCCCCCCCTGAATTTCACCCCTCCCCATGGGCCCCTTTAATTGGATTTATGAAAAAAAACGGTCAAACACATTTTTATTTATTTATTTTTTATGCTGATTTTTTCCCGCTGAGTTTCAAACTCCCCGCCTATGTCGTTTAAGAGATACACGCTCCGTTAGGAATCTTTCAATCCCTACTTTTGACCCCTTTCAGCTCATAATATACACCACATCGAAAAACCCTCAGACACGTGTCTTCTTACTTTTTAATGATGAGTTTATATGCCGGGTATCACATCCCCCAATGAAAACAATCGGGAGATATTGTTATTCAATGAAATGCAGGTTTAACCCCATTAAGACCCCTTTAGAACCTGAATATCCGAAAATTCTCCCTTAGTAGACGGTTTTGACATACAATGAACATATCCCCAAACTGTCATGTTTCTAACTTCAATAATTTTGGCTGGGCGATGATGAGTGAGTGAGTGAGTGAGTGAGTCAGGACATTTTCTTTCAATTTTCTTTTTTCAGAATTTCACCCCTCCCCATGAACCCCTTAAATTTGATTTATGAAAAAAAAAACTGTCGAACAGCTATTTACTTACTTTAAAGCAGTTTTTCCCCCCTGAGTTTGATGAGTGAGTCAGTCAGTCAATCAGTTAGGATACTTTCTTTCCTGTTTCTCCCCCCCCCCAGAATTTCACCCCTCCCCATGGGCCCCTTAAATTGGATTTATGATAAAGCGGTCAAACACATATTTACTTATTTTTATGCTGATTTTTTCCCGCTGAGTTTCAAACTCCTCGCCTATGTCGTTTAAGAGATACACGCTCCGTTAGGAATCTTTCAATCCCCACTTTTCACCCCTTTCACCTCATAATATACACCACATCGAAAAACCCTCCGACTCGTGTCTTCTTATTTTTAATGATGAGTTTATGTGCCGAGTATCACATCCCCCAATGAAACAAATCGGGAGATATTGCTATTCAATGAAATGCAGGTCTACCCCCTTAACACCCCCTTTAGAACCGGAATATCCTAAAATCCGCTCTTAGTGGGCATTTGCGGCCTTTGGGGAAGCTGCATACCAAATTTCATTCCAATCCGTTTGGTGGTTTCTTTGATTTCGTGATGAATGAATGAATGAGTGAGTGAGTGAGTGGTATTTGACAAATATATAGTAGAAGATAGTGTCAAGTCTTTGTTATGCTAAACTCGGTTGACAGTGCTATGTGAGTAGTTGAGTAACTAACGGGATTTCAAGTAAAGATCCTCATTTTCTATACCGGCAGTGCAGAGCGCAAATGGCATCCTGTCGGCCGTGTCGCGACTTGAGCTATGTTGCCATGGAAACTATCTGTCTTGCCATTCCTTCATGAGTATATTTTATTATTTGATTAGCCTGTTTTTGAGTGAAAAAGGGCCGAAATCAGAAGAATGAGAAAGACTATCGAAAATTCATGTAGCCAGTGGTTCCTTCTGGGTCCTAAACTATGTGTATGCAAAATATGGTTGAGATTGGTGGAAGGGTGTAGATTTGTATACGGAACCAACATATATACATACATACATACATACATACAGACTTTCACTTTTATATATTAGATATAAGACTGTTTCTCTAGTTAAGGGATCATATTATACGAGGCACGTTCAGAAAGTAAGCTCCGTTTGGTAATTAAATTAAATTGTGTACAGATACAGAAAACATATTTATTGCACAACATTCTACACCTCTTAAACTACCTTTTCACATAACTGCCGAACTTTTGCAGGCATTTGTCATAGCGTGGCACAAGTTTTTGGATACCTCTCCATAGAAGTTTGCCGCCGACCCGTAAACGAGAGTGAAGACTCCCCTTAAGATATCCTACTGTTTGGTCACTACTGTTAGGCAAATTGCGTGCTTACCAGGAGAACTGCGTATGTTTAGGAGTTCTCCTGACCATAATCCTAGATGACCAGTTTTAAGATATAGGCTTTATAGTATATAAGTGTAGAGTATATATATTTTACGAGTATGGACAGCAGTCTATATAATTATTATGGCCCCAGATGCCATATATTGCGACTAGTGCGTCCAAGCTCAAAAGCACAGCTCCCTCTCAAGATACATATTAACACTCTACAGTTAAACACTTGTACAATTGTCCCCTATTAATGCACGGCACTTGGTAATCATGCAATTACCAGGGTGTACGCCATGATTTATCGCTCGTTGCTAAATGATAATCAACATTCGGAACTTTAAAGCTAACAGCTTAGCGTCCCAGGCTTAACCCGCTAACACCATTGCATGCATGGTTTTATTTTTATAACCAACATTTTTACCCTGCATGCTAGTTTTGAGCATAAATGCTAACCTAACTCCTTCAGCACGGTATCTAACAACCACGCTGAACACCCAGGTCCTAACCAATAAAATCCTCACCCACACCGGTCGAGAGATCCTACCACTTAACGTTTCCCAACATCCCCATAGGACCACGATTCCTTGGACCTATCTTACCATCCATTTACCGAAACTTACAAATTCTAACATACTTACAACTGCCCACTAACATGTGATAGGGAATAATACGCAGCTGACATTAACGGGATATCCGACAAGCCAGGCGCAACTAAAGTGCACTGTGCCACCACAGTCATCCCCCCCGTATAACTATGACACCCCACACAACACAATACCGCTTGACACTTTCTTTTCATGGTTGGTGCACGGAGGTGCACTATGATAGATGTGACCCTATTTTCCAGGGGAAAATAGGTATTGGTAAGTTGTACCCAGGACTGAGGGTAAGGATAGCCCAGGACCTGACAGGATATGACCTCGAAGTTGATGACCGACTGGAGGTCATAGTGGTGACGTGTTAGGGCGGGCAAGCGCCTGTGTTAGAGGACGTACCTAGCCTGTCTCTCCTAGCACAGGGTCCGTTATACCCATTTTTAAATGCCCTAACGTCGTCTAAGCTATACCTGCGGATGGAGGCTTGATGGGTCGATAAGGGAAGTAACTACCCCCACATCGGACAGGATACATCCTCCTTCCCAAGACGACCCCTATGACTTGACGTTAGTTAGCATGTAAGGCTAAGTAAATGCTTTATCGCGGAAGCAAGACCTACAGCGGCAGGTGAAGATGAATAACGATGAATAATACTGAATAATGATGAAATGGAGTAATGAATTAAGGGAATAAGGAAATAAGGAACTAAGGAAATAGTGACAGAATATAGTAATGAAATGGTATAATGAGATCAGGGAATAATGAAATAAGGATGGAATGAAATGATAAAATAATGACATGAAATAATGAAATAATGAGTATATGATCCCCCGGGCCGAGGTATCTAACACCGATGTTCTCCTCTGTTAGTACCCCCGGAGGGTATCACCCATGATATATGAAACTTGAAATATACGACGAAACTACGATTCTCTCCCTGGCCGAGTTTACAACTACCATTGTGCCCCAGGGGGAGGAATATATTGATATTGCCCAGGTGGCAATATATGAGCGCCAAATGCGGTCTTGCGCTGATGCATAAGCCCGATAGGAACGGTCCATACCGTTCACGTGATTGTCCTTCAATGGAAGGGACGATAGCATATTGGAACGGTCCATACCGTTCACGTGATTGTCCTTCAATGGAAGGGACGATAGCATATTGGAACTGCCCATACCGTTCACATGACTGTCCTTCAATGGAAGGACCGATAGCACAAAGAAATACTAAGGCATAGACAATAAGGAATAAAGGATGAAGTAGCACAATGATATAGGACAGAAATGCATAAGAGTAAAGTAGATTGAAGTTATAGGAAATAATGAGTGAGAAGGAATAAAGAAATACAAAGGCATATACAATAATGAATAAAGGATGAAGTAGCACAATGATATAGGACAGAAATGAATAGGAATAAAGTAAAGTGAAGTTGTAGGAAAAAGTGAGTAAGAAGGAATAAAGAAATACAAAGATATAGCCAATAAGGAATAAAGGATGATGTAGCACAATAATATAGGACAGAAATGAATAGGAATAAAGTAATGTCAAGTTATAGGAAATAATGAGTAAGAAGGAACTCGCCTTTCTCTGAACTTGGAGTTCTGTACTGTCTCTGCGGTATTTGAATATTGTTCTTTTCTTTCGGTAACTTTACTTTCAACCCTTTTTACTCTACTGACTCCCTGGGATCTCGAACTCCCGACTGTTCTTTACTTCGTCGGCTAACACCGCGCTGCGCCTCTCTGGCACTGAACTAGCTCTAGTTTGTGTGCTGACGAATAATACCGTGCCTTTAACTAATGGCTTTGACGTGATTTGGCACGACTTCTCAAAGTCCGCTGTATATTTAGTTATACTGTTTATTTACTGAAGACGGCACCATACCTTCCGGGCACTCCCGGTAAGCTGAATTATACTACGCGATCTAGCGTGACGCGCCTCAGCACTCAATAGTAACTGGATAATACTTCGATGAAACAGCGCGGTACTTCCGCCAATCTGCTTGTGCTGAAGATTAATTGTCTAATGATCACGATGTTCCGTCACCTCGGATACTGTATACTGAACTGACTGACTGACTGCGATTCAGCGCAGCACCTCCGTGTGCCTGCTTTTGATTGACTGTTTGACTCTGGCCGCGATTCAGAGCAGCGCCTCCATGCCTGCTTAAGATTGACTGTGTCTGGGCCTCGTTCGATCCCCTATTTATTTTGATTTATCAAAACGTAGTTCCTTCACTCACTGGCGGAGCCTATATTTTACATTTGAACCATTACTTGCTTGAAACTTGTTATGCAACTGTGGAATGAGCTAATTCTAACATTTGTTCTACGCTGAATTCATTTTCATCGCACGTTTACTTTTAATTAATAGAAATGATTATTATCCCTCTTATAGGGCCGGCGGATTAGTCTACTGCACTGCCATATCCTTGCGTTTTGATTACCAATGACGTAACTGTTGACGCTGCAACTTTTATCCGTGTCAGCACCTAGGGCTGCCAATCTACAATAAGATATACTCCCTACATGAGCCTTAACGCTCGGTATCTCTGAACGTTATGTTGGTTATGTTGCCCCCTAACATTGATTAGCTCTTGCTTGGTGCATCCTAAACTTCTGTATCAAAATTACTGCTGTGTGGGCTCCCTTTGGATCCAGTATGAATCATCGCAATAACCATTTTTCAGTGGACTTAGTCCCATTAATTCTGACAGTTCTGTCATCGTAAATCTGGGAAAAATGTGTTTGATTGAAGGTTTTTAATGACTTCTGCCTGATGCAATACCAACCCATGAGTGTGCAGAACTTCGCTTATCTGTTTATGTTCCCTTGACACTCATTGCTGATAGTGGTCTTTATGACTTCCTAAATTGTTTTAATAAGGCAGCTGTGTGGTATGATTCCTCCACGGCTGTCGTAACCTTTTGCAACACTCTTTCCTCGGATGGACTTTGGGCATTGTTCCCATCTCGCAGGTCTGGCGTTCGATCTTGGGTCAAACTCAGTTTGGCACATTATATACGATGTGGAACTACGCGGAATACATAACATACGTTTCCGGTATCGAGAAACCCGTTGTAAGTGGATATTTCTCAGCATTTAACATTTTTCGTTTTAGGAGAAAAAATATATCCTTGAAATGAGTGCATTTGTTTTCGTTATATTTAAAAAACGAAGCGAGCTGTTGAGGCCGGTTATGAAACAGCACGTAGTCCACAAATTGCTCACTAGATAGCATGGCAATACGAATTCATAGTACAGACTGTGTTTCATATCGAGTTGAGGTGTTTGTGAGTAAGCTAGTTTGTCATTACATTGTTCTCAAAATGGGTCGAAAAAATGTTCCAGAAAATATAAAGCCCGGAATTGAATCCCATCGAGAATGTGTGGAACTACATTGGTGCTGACGTAGCGGCGTCTCTACCAAAATATGTCCACGATCACAAAAAGGTCACTTAGTTACTTCCAGAATCTCATTTGCAGTATGCCTACAAGAGTAAAAGAGTGTCTGAAGGTTGCAGGTGGTACCATTGACTACTAAAATGATTAACTGAACATATGCAGTGATAATTGTTTACATGTAGTTTGTAATAAGCTTTTGACAAATAAAATTCATGTTTCATGTTTCTTACTAGGTGGTCTTAAACTTTAGGTTGATACTGTAGTAATTATGTTATGCTCTATGGTTTTTTTGACATACAGATCTACTCTCCACTTTGTGCAACCTCGTTTTAGACCTGACGGCTACACTTTGCAATCTCATACTCTCGATGTCCCATTCTATCCTACTAGCTGACACAAGTAGTTCTACTTTCTACAGCCACCCCTCGATATTAATAGAACCTCATCAAATACCAGTTACATTGCCTGTTCGTTTCCAAGGATTGCTAGATCATTCACATGTGAGTGGGACTCCGTCACTTCCAACGATCGGAGGGTTGCATAAAAGATTGTTAGCAGGTTTCCAGACAGTATGATTGAAGCAAGTTGCTAACCTGACTTACACAAGACCCAGTGAATTATACCTATAACAGTTCAGGGAACAATCTGGGGAGCTGGGTATTCCAAGCCTCCTCAGCGCAAGGCTGCCCACGACTCAGTGTTTGTCCAAAACATCCACTCCCATTACCTTCAAATTCCCCATGATTTCTACACTATACTCATTATTAACTCTCATCATCACATCACTCAGTGACTTATAAAATCTATTTCATTCTGCTTCGATGCATCACACGGTGCATGTACTGAAACAATCCTGCGATTTCTGACTATGAGGACCACTTTCTAGGCCACTCAGCCATGGCCCATTGTTCACGAACTAGGACGTTATATTGTCAGTCACACCATGAACCTTATGTAATGGTTGGAAGAAATAATAATGAAAGTTACTGTATATGTACGGAATAGAGCGAGGCCTAGTGATGTAACGAAAGAAGCGAAAATCACTGTACGTTCGCATCCCCGCTTCTTGAACACTTGTCCTGCTCTTCGTATCGGCGTTGCCACCACTGTCAGTGGCAGGTAGAGCTTCAATTGATGATCCAGCAAGGTGGCTATGCCTGTGTTGCAGCGTTGTCGGATCTACTTGCAGAGTTTACACTAACCCGTAGTTATACTTAAAGGAATGGGGTCGCTTGTGTCTCCTCTGTTTGTACTTGTGTGGAAATGATTGTGTCACCTGTTATTCTTCATCTCAGTCTAATTTCTCGACTCCAATTCCGTAAATAACGGGATATAACAATACTTCACATTTTGTAAATTTGCATCAACTGACTTGATTTTGAAATTCGGGATCGTGTAAACTGTGCAAATAGATCCGTCAACGCTGCATCACAGGCATAGCCACCTTAATTGATCATCAATAGAAAATCTACCTGAAAGTCTTAGGATCGTGGGTCTGATCAATAGATGAAGAAGGATAGACAAAATCAAACATCCGTTTTGTACTTGTGGCACACAAAAGAACCTTCTTGACACAATTTAATTAGCCTACTACAAGACACAGTTAAATGTTTTGTTGTTTCATGCAAAGGTTTGAGACATCGTGGTGATCAGTCCCAAGTCCGTGAGCGGGAATGGACTCGGTTAATATGAGTGCTTGTACGAGTGTGTACGGGTATTTCTAGTTGTTTGCTGTTGTGGTAGAATGCGACATGAATGTCACCATGGCGGTTGTAAAATTAAGTCATAGGCCTGCACACATTGTCTGAACGATAACTCTGTATGCAGCAGGGACTTGAACTCTCAATATAGTTGAAAGAAAGCTTTGGAGTGTGTTAAATTCACGGTTCAAACATTATATTAAAGAAAGTTCGAAATATGTAGAATATTCTCGTGTGCAGTATAAATTGAAGATGTAGCTTTGCAAATCCTTGTTAGCAACATTTAACATAAGCTCCTTAATACTATTTAGAATTCGGATGAGAGGAAAGAACACTAAGAAAATATGATCCTGGTATCATGATTTGCTGTAAAAATAAGTTATATATTTTCATGTCATTATATACAAATATAAAAGTTCAATTTTTTAAGGACATTTATTGCATCTTGTAATACAGGACCTTTATTATATTGTATACCCAAACCAGTTTGCTGCCATTTACTGTATGTCCTTGGCAAGGCAATTGATGTTTGGTGGTGTATTGATACTTGTGGAGGCTGTTTCAAATTGGAATAGTCATTATGTTCGGCGTCGATGAGTGAATTTGTTCCAAGGATGATCTTTGAGGTATTACTTCAGTTCTAGAAACGGTCATTGTGATTAAGAGTGTTTGAAAAGGTATGTCTCTAGAATTGAGCATGATATAATGAGCAAAATATGGGAATTATAGAAAGTTTTCAGACGTTGATGTCTCTCCACAAATTATCTAGAGAGAATCAAAGTAATAAACAGTTCTCTTTAAATTAGGATACTGAACCCATGTGGATTGGTTCAAGCGTCGAATCCATATTTTATATGTAAAAAAGAGGAAATAATGCAGTCTTTAGAGTGAATTTGTAAGAATTTTTAGGGTTAATAAGAAGTTGGGCTGTTACAAGATGATGCAAGCGCGGGTGACCACTAGTCACGCGGGCGTGAGATCATGGCTGACTCGGCGATAAGAGGCCAGCGCATGATTATTAATAGAGCTGGTAGTTTTCCACTGCGAGTGACGGAGAAGGAGTTTCGGAAATAGGTCTTACTCAGCGATAAAATGGCAACATCGCAATGACGCAAGAAGAGAAATAATTAAAATTAAGCCATTTGCAAGCATTTAATTAATGAAATGAACCCGTCACTGTTGATCATTCTGGAAAAGAGATGTTTGTGTGTGGAAAAAGTTTATAATAATTGCACAGGAAAGAAGTGCATAAGCGGCATTACGTCAAGAGTTATTCCCCGAGCCCAAAGCTAGGAGAGAGGGAAAATAAAACCACACTACACACGCATCTGAGGAGCCCAATTATTTAATATCTTGGAATTATGTGATCGATTTTCGTGATCAAAGGAACCCTTTTACGTTTAAAACGAGAGCTTTCAGGAGACATATTTTTCAAAATTATACGACAATTATTTTAGAAGTTAGTGTTGGAGAAGAAGCAGATCTGATCTTTTTGTGGCAGATTTGAATATAAACCCTGGACGTGCCAGGAAGAGTATGCAGTATTCAGTACTCACTAGACCGTGCTAGGTCGTGTTACTCTGTATCGCAGACGAGCACCCCGTATGGGAGTCGCCGTCTAGTATCGTCAATAGTATCGCCGTGCGAAGACACATCAAAATCCTTGTTATAGGAAATATATCATCAAGCTTCGGAATTTATAAATTTCACCAGTACAGTCAAAGTTTTAGACTGTGGACTTAAGAAATTACCGGCGATAGGTACTCTAATCTAAATAGTTACAGTTAAAGAACCGACGCAGCATAGGATTTCGAAGTACCCAAGGACAGTGAACTATACAATTCTATCCACGTTAAATAACCAGATCAGGGTAGAACGTGATAGTAACGCCTAGTGTTCCTGAACTGAGGGGACTAGAGCGGAGTACAATAGAATTTAGGAATCGAGATTCCAGGCTTTGTCTAGGTGTAGACAAATGAACAGTCAGCCATTGGGATTACTCCAATAAGTCAGGAATCAAATTAACAGAAAGTACAATCCACGTGTGGATTATTGGACAAAGAAATTACTAGGTCGCCGTTATACCAGTTCGAGCGATCCTAAAAGTAAAACGTCAGCGACAGACTTTTATTAGACGAACAAGTTAGCGTCTAGCAAGATACGATATCGTGCAGTAAAATCATAAAGCCGAGAGTCAACACAGAATAATAGGATCAACCGTTCCAGTGAGGGTAGTTCGATCGAGACTTTCAATCATCTCATCAGATTAGGAAGCCGACGTACATAACGTGCAACCCTTGGAAACGGGAAGGAATAAGGAAATCACGTGTGTTAAGGCAAATAATTAATGCCAGAGTGATAAAATTTTATGTAATTCAAGTATAGTGAAAATTTTGAGTGTAATATATTTTTAGTGAAATGGTATTCTTTGAATTAAAAGTGATCAATATATATGTTTTATGTGATGTTGAAAAAGTGTTATAAAGTCAAATATATGATCATGAATATGGCTTAAGAAGCAATTAGTGGGTGAAATGTTCCATCAATGGAGATCTCGATCTCGGACCGTAAAATCATGTGAGTACTAATTTCATTATTATGTGTTTTGGGAAGATTTGCGTATAATCCTCAAGAGTGGAAGTAGGGATGTTTGAAAACCTGTGAAATATAGGTTGCGCAATCTGAACGATAAATTTGATTGAAATATAAATAATGTGAAGTATTAATGAATTCCTTGTGGAAAATATTCAGTGGAATATCAGTATAATGGTAAATAATATAACTATGGTAAAGCAAGCACGATAATAATAATAATAATTAAATACATTAATTATGTGATGAATTTTATATTGAATAAGTGGTAGCTACAAGAGCCCCTTAGATGAATTGTTAATATTGTTACGTGCCACCCCCTAGTGGCTCTTTTGCTAACTGGATTACGGTGGGAGAAAACACAAACACAATTGTTCCTTTAACGAAATATAATTTATTACACGTCTACAAACATACACCGTGCACACATACACACACACTGAGTCTAACCTCAGAAAACACTACTAGTCACTATTAGTTTCCACATTTACCATCACTCCACTGTCCTCGCTATTTATGTTCTCTCTGTCCGTGGAGCGTTACAGTGTTCCAGCTTACACTCAAACGTAAAGTCTACACAGGCTCTCTACAGCCTTGTCCTGCCACTTCACTTACTTCCAGAGTCCACTTGCTGCTCCTTGTGCGCTCTTGCTCGTCCCGTGTCGATCCCACGACCACGTATTCCACGAAGCACCGTGACACCTCCAAGCACTCACAGTCCTGACTCAAAGTTGCACCCTGGCAGAAAGGCTTCCACTCTGTTAACGTAGACGTCCAGTAGTAATCGCTGTTCTGCTGCGCACTCACTCACTCGGCCACACTTCAGTACACACTAGCACTGACCAATACTGCCCAATACACCGTCCAATGCACTCCCATACACACTGCCTCCTCGCCACGGCTCGCTGGTTTATATGGGATCAGTCCCTGGCCTGGAAAGTTCCAATGTCACAACCCATTGCCACATTGAGTCTGTTCTGGTTGGTTCCACATCCAGAATTTTCGCGTATTCTCTGGCCGGCTCGCACTGACTCACAAGTGCTTTGTTAATGTATGGCCGTGGGAGGAACCGAGAGGGTGTGGGCACTCTCTCCCTTCCCCTGCGGGGATTGTCCAAGGCCACTAGACTGTCACACTGCCCCTCCCCCCGGGAGCCTCCTGCCGCCCCGCGGCAACACGCAACACTGCTCCCCTCCTTAAAGCAACTCGCCTCGAGTTGTTCATCTTAAAGGCTGTCCAAGGTCTGAGGGGGTGGCATTGATGGCGCTGACAAGCCCCTGTTTAGGCTGGCCATCACTCGCTTTTCTAACCGTGTGGCTGTTCCTCGCTGACAGCTGCTAATTAGATGGCCTCTTTCACTCCGTAGACAATAGGTGACTTTCCTGTTGCAACGGCGTCCCAGTGGTGGTTTACGCTGCTTTGGTGGAGGGTAGCCAACCTCCACCGCCTCTTCGTCTCCAGCGGCGTTTCTCCTCCTCGGTGGCGTCACCCATGCTGTCCTCTTCGCCGCCGCCATTCCCAACACGATGGTCTTTACCTGCCTTGGGTAGCGCTTTCCACTGAGCATCGAATACTCACGTACCATGGCGTCGCAATGCCCATCCACGAAGATGTACGCCGCCTCTCGGTGCACGTGCTCGGGAGGCGAGCCAGCCAGCGCGAGCTCTTCAATTGACTTACTCGCGCGCCCGTTCCTCCCTTCTAGCCGTAGGTGGTACATGGCAGGTAGCTGGTAGTCCCCACGATGCTCCTCCAGCGTCGCGACGATCCCGTTGTACCCAGTCCCCGTCCGGACGTCGTGTAGCACATCCGCCAGGCGAAGTCCTGTGATGAGCTGAACGGCTCGGTCCTCCAGCGTGCACCTGGCATAGTTCGCCACAGTATCGAACCCGGTCCCGAAGATCTGCCATGATGAAGCCTCATCCTCACACTCGTGACGCTGTTCCTGCCATCAGAGCTGCTAAGCCTTGGCCCGATTTCCAAGCCCGTGACGCTTCCCAGTGGCTCGTCCCTGACTCGCTGAGCATTCCAAAATCCGGACTCCACGAACTGTTGGTCTTGGCCATCAGCGTCCTCTGCCGCGCCACTTTCCGTATCACCTCCAAGCTTGTTATACTCCGGTATTGATTTCAGGTCTGATTTTAGCTCGTCCTGACTAGTTCTATGCTCCACTTTCTTTTCAGAATTTTCGGAACTTTCCCCAATTTTCAATTCCAAATTTTCCGAATATATCACCAATTTCTTTCCCAGGTTTTCAAAATGTTCCGACATTTTCTTTCCTAAGTTTTCGAAATGCTCTTCCATCCCCTTCTGGCCGTCTTCCATCTTCTTCTGGACATCGTCTATATTGGAAGTTAACTTTTCTAACAGGAGTTGTATTTTCGCATCTATTTTAATTGTCTGACTTGTGAAAGGCATGCACTCTCTGGAAAATTAGTGAACTAATGACCTGCACGAGTTATGAAACCAGGACCTTCAGGTGTTTTGTGTTTGTGTTTGGGTTCGTAATCCCACTTCTGACACCAGTTGTTACGTGCCACCCCCTAGTGGCACTTTTGCTAACTGGATTACGGTGGGCGAAAGCACAAACACAATTGTCCCTTTAACGAAATATAATTTATTACACGTCTACAAACATACACCGTGCACACGTACACACACACTGAGTCTAACCTCAGAAAACACTACTAGTCACTATTTGTTTCCACATTTACCCTCACACCACTGTCCTCGCTATTTATGTTCTCTCTGTCCGTGAAGCGTTACAGTGTTCCAGCTTACACTCACACGTAAAGTCTACACAGGTTCTCTACAGCCTTGTCCTGCCACTTCACTTACTTCCAGAGTCCACTTGCTGCTCCTTGTGCGCTCTTGCTCGTCCCGTGTCGATCCCACGACCACGTATTCCACGAAGCACCGCGACACCTCCAAGCACTCACAGTCCTGACTCAAAGTTGCACCCTGGCAGAAAGGCTTCCACTCTGTTAACGTAGACGTCCAGTAGTAATCGCTGTACTGCTGCGCGCTCACTCACTCGGCCACACTTCAGTACACACTAGCACTGACCAATACTGCCCAATACACCGTCCAATGCACTCCCATACACACTGCCTACTCGCCGCGGCTCGCTGGTTTATATGGGATCAGTCCCTGGCCTTAAAAGTTCGAATGTCACAACCCATTGCCGCATTGAGTCTGTTCTGGTTGGTTCCACATCCAGAATTTTCGCGTATTCTCTGGCCGGCTCGCACTGACTCACAAGTGCTTTGTTAATGTATGGCCGTGGGAGGAACCGAGAGGGTGTGGGCAATCTCTCCCTTCCCCTGCGGGGATTGTCAAGGCCACTAGACTGTCACACTGCCCCTCCCCCCGGGAGCCTCCTGCCGCCCCGCGGCAACACGCAACAATATGTTGTGAATCAATATGTTCTTAATGTTATAAATAATTATGGTTAATAGAGGCTAAGGCTGAATATATTATTTTTGAGATGAAGATCAAATTTTGATTTGAATTCATGTATTTTTTTCTTTGTAAGGCAACTTGGCTATTTTATGTATGAGCGCCATGTCGCGCAATTGAAATAATTTGTCACGCTAGGAACGCGTTGAAATGTTCGGTAATAATAATTGAGAGATACAGTTAGTAGCGGTAATGAGTTATGTTGAATTGTGGTATTGCAATACTGAAAAGGGTGCAATTTATGTTGTATTATGAGCGCTGGTTGCGTGCTATGCCTTCCTTAAGTCGCTAATGTTGTAAGTCCTCAAAGTTGCGATACTGCTCCCGGGGCATTCTAAAGGATTGAACTCAGAGTCGTCCGCATCGTAGCCCCTTATATATTTGTTGTTCTATGGATTTTCTTACCCGCTAATGAGGACACTTCATAATTATACTTTACCGAAGCTAAAAGAATAGGTCTGTAGAACCTAATATGTCTTGTTGTTAATTTGTACTATGAGCCTTGTCTTTTAAAGAAACGCATTTGAAGCAGCTGGTAGTAGCGCTGTATAGCCGTCTCTTGAGGAAGCGAGACTGTGGGTCCCCCTGCCTCCATAGCCATAAATCAGCCAAGTATTTGAGACAGACCCTTACACACTCTCTTATAGAGAAAGGTCAAGAACGAACTGTCTGATTCATGGTACACGGAAGTGTTTAAGATTGTTTTAACGACCCAGTATTTGAACTGAGATCTTTTTACGTTCATTATTATCGCTTGCAGAGTTCAGATCGTTGCTTCCATAAGATATAATTGTCTTTCAAGACAATATAATAAAATCCTTAACGTTATTATTTAATGATTCAGTTGATTCGCGAGTTATTATGAGAATGTTAAGATTTTGGGAGTAATCTTAAGTTGACTTGGTCAGTAGTTTTCTATAACTCGGGGGTACGCAAATTTTTCCAATCACGGTAGTGAGTTGGTAGCTTGAGAAGAGAGATGGTAACAGATGAACATTGTGGGAGCCCAAAATTAATTAATGATTAGCCTTACTATGATATTTTTATTAATGCCAGATATACTCATGTAAAAAGTAAATGGTGTGTGTTTAATTGTTAACACAATGCATGTAAACTTTACCGAGCCATTTGGAGCTCGTATTTGAAGAATTAGGATTGATGCTATATGGGAGTGAAACTCAGATGGAGTTTTTGTTTGGTTTTTGGATAACCAGTAATTATTATTTTGTGATTATTTAATTTGTATTCCTTGTTCCTCTTTGGACAAGTGAGAAGTGTAGTGTCAGTATTTTTATGTTTATTTTTGTAGCGCCGTATTTTATATAATTAAATGTTTTGATAGTAGGATTTTGATTTTTTTGGACGTGTATCCTATGGTTAATCCAAAGTGTGTAAGTCACGGAGTGGGAGAACATACCATGAACCCCGATACTCCCGATTGAGCATTGCTGGCGAACTGTGATATGCATATTTCATTGTTGAAATGGGCACATGGGGGAATAGAAGTAATGTGCTTGGGTTATTGCTTTTAGGAACACTAAAGACGGTCATATCACGTAAAGGTTAAATAGTGATAGGATTAGCTACAAAGTATAAATTTAACTGACCGCAATGGGACCCTGGAAACTCACACCGAGCAGCCCTAGGTAACCCCCTGATAATTAAAACCATGGCGCCCAGTAAGTAGGGCTGATTTTTCCTAGGAAAAACCCGAGTTTTATTTGAAAAATCAAAATTTTCAATTTTTGAAAAATATGGTTTTTCAATTTTTTTTGAATTTTAAAGGAATCACTTTCATAATAGAGTTGATATTGTAGTGAGTATTATACCATACGGGTACGTTTTAGTAAACACCCGTACTGAGGTTGAATTTTGGAAATTGGGACACAAGATTTCAGAGTACCATCTCTCATGCATGAACAAATGATGGGACAGAGTAGCCCACTGTATTCTCATATATTGTCGATAAGATGTGTACTATGATGGAGCTAAAGGTGTGCTTGGAGGAGCACTTCAATAAGAATAGAGAGGAGATGATAAAAATAAATACGGAAAGTATTAAAGCCCTTAAGGCGGACAATAGTGAAAATTTGGAGGCCATTAAGGCAGACAGTAAAGATAGATTCAAATCTATAGACACTACATTGAACCTCCAACAGGATGAAAATAAGAAAGATTTGGAATCCATAAATGAGAATTTAGAATCTCTTAAAAATGACAGTGTTAAGATGGATGAGAAATTGGATAATATCAAAGCCGACAGTATAAACATGAAAAGTGAACTGAAGGCTGAAATAGAACGGAAATTAGAAAGTATAAAGGCAGAAAATTCGAAAAATTTTCCAGCACAATCCAAGGATTTGGAAGATAAACTAGGAATTATGGAAGGTAAATTTGAAACTAGATTACATTCGTTTCAGGAGAAAATGATAGCTGACAATTCTTCGAAAGGTCAAGCCATGGAAACCGAATTAAAGGCCACGGAGACTAAAATACAAACTAATATAAATAAGAAAATAGAAGAGACAATGGATTCAAGGTTTCAGAAATTCGATACCGACTTTGGGAACAAGTTAAATGCATTTCAAAGTGAAAATGCGACATTTAATGCAGGATTGCAAATCCAAATAAATACTATACAAAAATGGTGTAGAATCCAAAAAGGAGTGTCAAGAAAATTTTGAAATTTTGAATAATAATTTTAGTTCTATGGAAACTAAATTAAATAAAATGGAAGAAACTTGTAAAAAGAATGTAGATGAATGTAAAAAGGAACTTGTAACCCAGATCCAAGGGGTGCAGAAAGAGTTAAAAGATCAGATAGGGTCAAATATGGAATTTTGTCGGGCATCCCGGGATGAGATAAAGTAGTCTCGAAGCTCTAGGAGACAGATTCGTAGGGGTCGAGGAAAAGGTAGGAAATCTCGAAAAGGAATTCGATACCGTTAAAGACGAAATTGAAGGAATGGAAAAGCAAAATCAATCCGATGCAAATAAAAGGAAATTGCAATTTAATGCATTCACGGGGCAGGTAGATGACTGGTTGAGGAAGCATGAGGAGGAAATAACCACGAAGTTAGGTAAATACGAAGGGAATCTTCAAGTAGAAAGCAAGCAATGGAAAACTGATAGTGACGTACAATCCTTAAAAATAGAGAAAATAGATAAAGGGGTTACTGGAATTCAGAAAACCATAGAAACATTAAAGTTACAAGTAGGAAAAACCAATACTGAAGTAGACCAGGTTCAAGTCGACTTAAAGGTATTGTATAACAATCAAGGGAAAACAGAGGAAAAGCTTAAGGAAATTAAGGGAGATATTGTCAAGGGACAAAAAGAAATTTAGAAAAAGATAAGCGAGATTCGGGAAGACTTAGATACCAGAGGTGATGTCAAGCCAGAAATTATAGAAGAACAAGATGTTCAGTAAAGAGCATATAGCCTATTTTCTTCTAAATGCATGGGTATTGTTATAACTCTTTGCCTTTTCGAGGAGTATAATTGAATGTTGGTTGTAGTGCTTGTTGAAATACAACGTGCTATAGGGATATTAAACATGAATATGAGGTGCCCTTTGCTAGTGCTACCTCTGTAAAAAAAATCATTCAATTCGGTTTCACCGTGTTTGAATTGATCCGGGGAATGAATTTGCACACATACATGGCCGCTATTTGCAAACTATTGGGCTGATGACCTTGATGTCAGTCATAAGATGCTTTCCACAAAAAGGCATGTTGTTGCAAAATCCGGTAGAGATCAAATTATTAGGATCGTCGAAATTTGATTTAAGCTTTTAACATTTGGGTGGCCGTCATTCCGTTTCCGTCAAGATGGCGGCGATATAAAACACGACACTGAGGTGCCTTTTGCTAGTGCTACCTCTGTACCAAATTTCGTTCAATTCGGTTTCACCGTGTTTGAATTGATAGGGGGAATCGATTTGCACACATTCTTGGCAACCATCTGCAAACTATTGGGCTGATGATCTAGCAGTTTGGTCAGAATATGCTTCCCACTCAAGATTTGTTGTTGCAAAATTTGGTAGAGACTAGATTATTAGGTTGGTCGTAATTACATTTTAGCCTGTAACATTTGGGTGGCCGCGATTACGTTTCCGTCAAGATGGCGGTGATATAAAACATGACACTGAGGTGGCCTTTTCTAGTGCTACCTCTGTACCAAATTTCGTTCCATTCGGTTTCACCGTGTTCGAATTAATGGGGGTATCGATTTTCACACAAAGATGGCCGCCATCCGCAAAATATTAGGCTAATGACCTATTAGTTTGGTCAAAGGATGCTCCC
Source organism: Meconema thalassinum (assembly GCA_946902985.2). Classification (NCBI taxonomy): domain Eukaryota; kingdom Metazoa; phylum Arthropoda; class Insecta; order Orthoptera; family Tettigoniidae; genus Meconema; species Meconema thalassinum. Next base: position 494,639,311 of record OX336391.1, read on the forward strand.
TCCATAATGGTATGTTGATGCAAAATTTGGTAGAGATCGGATGATTAGGTTAATCGTAATTTGATTTAAGCTTTGAATATTTGTGTGGCCGCCATTACGTTTCCGTCAAGATGGCGGCGATATAAAACATGACACTGAGGTGCCCTTTGCTAGTGCTACCTCTGTACCAAATTTCATTCCATTCGGTTTCACCGTGTTCGAATTAATAGGGGTAATCAATTTTGACACAAAGATGGCCGCCATCCGCAAACTATTAGGCTAATGACCTACTAGATTAGTCAAAGGATGCTTCCTCCATAAAGGTATGTCGTTGCAAAATTTGGTAGAGATCGGATGATTAGGTTAGTCGTAATTTGATTTAAGCTTTGAACATTTGTGTGGCCGCCATTACGTTTTTGTCCAGATGGCGGCGATATAAAACAAGACACTGAGGTGCCCTTTGCTAGTGCTACCTCAGTACCAAATTTCGTTCCATTCGGTTTCACCGTGTTCGAATTAATAGGGGCAATCGATTTTCACACAAAGATGGCCGCCATCCGCAAACTATTAGGCTGATGACCTATTAGTTTGGTCAAAGGATGCTTCCCCATAAAGGTATGTTGTTGAAAAATTTGGTAGAGATCGGATGATTAGGTTAGTCGTAATTTGATTTAAGCTTTGAACATTTGGGTGGCCGCCATTACGTTTCCGTCAAGATGGCGGCGATGTAAAACATGACACTGAGGTGTCCTTTGCTAGTGCTACCTTTGTACCAAATTTCGTTCAATTTGTGCTCACCGTGTTCGAATTGATAGGGGGGGGGGGCGACATTCAGAGTACACACACGCACACACACACACACACACACGCACACAGACTCACACACAGACAGAGACAGACACACTTTTTTTTCGCCCTGTAGTGATCTCATAAGTCTACTTTCATTTTTTGCAAAAATCGAAAGTAGGCTAACAGGTCCTGATCATCAAGGAGGAGGTAGAGGAACAATTAGCTCAAATAAGGGATAGTTTCAGGGACGTGAAATTTCAAATAAAACAAGAAGTTGAAAGCTGTAAGAAGAAACAGGAAAGATTTGAGAATGAATTTGTTTCACGGCTGGAGAGGACTGAACATAAGAACAGTCCAATGGAGGTTCAGCTCAAGTCACAAGAAGAAAGTGGCTGAAGAGAAAGGAAATTAGAGTTTGAAGGTCAAAATGATTTCCAGAAAACCATATGGGTGGATTCTGATATCCAAGGCACAAATCAAGATAGAAACTTAGGAGGGGAGGGCCCTTATAAGAACTTAGGATATCCAATGGCCATGTCAACTCCATATGGTAACCAAACAAATGGACAGAACATAAATATCATAAAATCAAATGAGGATAGACCGGTTAAATTTACGGGTAATAATATGTCAATTACTCCTAAATACTGGCTAAAAGAAGTAGCAGAATACCTCAATGAAATGAAAGTTCCTCAGGATCGGAGACTGAGAGCAATTGAAAAACTCCTGGCAGGTGATTGTCTCACTTGGTTCAGAAGTTTTAGATACACTTTTGACACAGTAGAAGGTTTTAAGGAAGCATTCCTGAAGCGATACTGGTTGGCACACGTGCAAGAAAATCTAAGACTAGATTTGTACTCCAGAAAATAGAGTACTAATGCACCTACTAAGTGCTCGGAATTTTTCACTGCTCAGCTGTGTAAATTCAGGGAGCTGGATATCGCTCCAGCCGAAAATTATCTATGTGCTGCCATTGCAAGACAACTTCCATATGAGATACAAAGGTTGTTGATCTCATCTAATGCGAAATCTGCTGTGGAAGTGGAGAGTGTGTTGCGTCAATTGGATATGACCACCGCACATGTGACTCCAAGGCAACAGGGGCAAGCGGAGCCAGTACATATGGCTAGCAGCCATGATGACAGGGTGAAGCCCTCTCCCAAGAACAAGTCAACCAGTACTGATACTCAAGGACTTGGTCACGAGTACGGACAAAATGAACCTAGGGGAATCCAATCTCATACTAGGGGAGGTTATAGAGGAAGGAATAATAGATATACGTGTAATAGAAGGCAAGAAAACAAACCCTATTACAATAACTACAGAAAGGATAATATAAGAAATTGGGAAAATTATCCTAGAAGGAATGTAAGGCCGGAAGACAGAAGTGAGGAATACCAAGCCGAAATCGAAGAAAGATACCAGGAAAGTCGACGCTATATGGATGAGCGGATGGACGAACCTGAACGACAAAAGGGAAGGTGGAATGAAGCAATGAAAAATCATAAATCACCCGACCAACTTGAGGGAGCTCAGAGTTTAGATTTACAGTCACAATTAAGGAATGAAGTGAAAAAGGACCCTAAGGATTAAAAAAACTCCAAATTTAGATTGGCAAAAGTGGAAACATACCGGGAGCTGGGAGGAAATTGATATTGTAAATTGGATAGCTAGACCAGATGAATTAAAAAACGAAGAAATTGAAGGGATAACACCCATAAGAAGGGAACTGCCTATTATAATGTTACGGGTAGAAGGGTTATTGGTCAGAGCATTAATTGACACAGGATCAACTGTAAGTCTTATCACACAGAACCTACTTAACGAATTGGAATCTAGAGGTCGTGTGTTGAAAATTCCCACATCAAGTGTAAAGCTTAAAGGAATTATCCCTGAGAAATCGTTGATATGCAAATTTCAAGTGTACATTGATATGATCATCGGAGGTACTGAAATTTCACAATGCTTTTTGCTGGTGAGTCAGTTACCATACAATATTATATTGGGTATTGCCTTTATCCGTGAGAACAGGGTCATAATAGACCTAGCGCAAAATTGCACAAGAATTCAAAAAGAGGACGTGGATGAGCAAACCATAAATTTACAAGAACAAAATACAAGATTTGATGAAAAGGTATGGCATGTGGGAGAAGTAACCGAAGAAGGTTATAGGGCCATAGAAGAGGCACTGGAAGTCTTTAATATAGAACTAGAAGATGGTGTAGAAACCGAGTTTGAAGCCACACTGTCAGGAAAGATCGAAGAAGCCAAAATCTAGTCGGAAGATAAAGAGATATTAAAGGAATTATTATTGGAATATAGGGATGTATTTGATTCCAAACCAGGAAAGATCCAAAATTTTAAATACGCTTTCCAAGTGAAGGATTGGGCACCGTTTAGACAAAAACCATACCCGGTTGCAGAAAAACATTACACACAAACTAAGAAAACACTGCAGGAAATGAAAGATGGAGGTGTTATAGAAAAAATGGCAACGCCTTACGTTAGTCCATTAGTGATTGTGAGTAAACCGGATGGCTGAGCGAGGGTGTGTTTAGATGCCAGGAACTTGAATGCCAAAATCTTTCCCGAAAATGATTCGGCACCACCCATTAAAGAAATACTGAGAAAATTTAAGGGCATGAAAATTTTTACAAATATAGACATGATGTCTTCATATCATCATCTCGAACATGATGAGAAAACCAGCCTATTAACTGGATTTCAGTTCGATCAGCAGACATATTGCTTTAAGAGATGCCCATTTTGATTAAAGACAGCAGGGTCGGCACTTGTAAGAGCACTTGATCGCAACCTGTCAGAAGAGGTAATGGATTGTACTATTTGTAATGTTGATGACATACTGCTCACCTCGGAGAATGTTGAGGAACATATGCAAAATTTAGTGAAATTACTTGAAGATTTAAGGAAAGCTAACTTCAAGATTAACTTTAAAAAAATCGAACTTTTGTGAACGACAAGTTACGTTTTTGGGACATGTAATTGACAAGGATGGTGTCAAACCGAACCCATGTAAACTTGAATCTATAAGAAACTTTCCAAGGCCGATGAAAGTGAAGAATGTTCGCCAATTTTGGGATTATTAGGTTTCTTCTCAGGACATTGCCCGTCATACACTAGAACAGTTGCACCGTTGCAAGATCTTCTGAAGAAGAACGGTAAATGGAAATGGACGGATGAAGCTGAGAAAGCGTTTGTTGAGGCCAAGGAAATGCTCTTAAATTACGTGAAGTTGGGATATCCTGATTTTAATCAGAGATTTATCATCCAGACAGATGCATTCCAAGGAGGTATTGGAGCGATGCTATATCAGGAAGACCTGGAAAATCCTGAAAGAAAGAATTAGTTATCTTTCTCTAGTAGGAGACTGAAACCGCACGAGAATAATTATACAATCAGCGAGATCGGGCAGTTAGCAATATTGCATGCTCTGTAATATTGGCGTAAAATTGTATATGGGTTTCCAGGTACGCTCCGAACGGATCATAAAGCCTAAACCTTTTTGATGAAGACAGATTTGTCCAGTCAAAGGCTGATGCGGTGGGCTTTATATATTCAGCAGTTCGATGCCATTATAGAATATTGCCCAGGGAAGGAGAACGTCGTTCCAGATTACCTAAGTAGACAGGCAGAGTCCACAGAAGAGGAAGTATTGGCTATAGATTTGGAAAACAGAGATCAACGCACTTTGAATGAATTAGGAAACATTAGTCAACTACAACGCGAAGATCCTTGGATAAACTTGCTCATATCTTTCTTTGAAGGAAAGTTAACTAGAGGAACACCAGTATATATTGAGGCCAGTAAGATAGCTAGAGATTATAATTTTTACAATGGGATGTTACATAAATTTGAGGACTCTGACCATACTCGATTGAGAATCGTTGTACCTGCATGTTTGCAGAGGAAAACGGTATGGTTAGCCCATAGATCCTTTGGACACATGGGAGTAGATAAGACAGTCTCGATGTTGAAAGAAACATTTATTTGGCCGAGATTGAGGGATACTGTACGAGATACGTTGAAGACATGTGATACATGTCAAAAATTAAACCAAATGCGTTTTTGATGAGACAAAAGCCGATACCATTGATACCTGAGAGGCCATGTCAGATCATCTCGATTGACAACTTTGGACCATTGCCTAAGGCTAGGAGAGGAAATCGACATATCATGGTGGCTATGGATGTCTTTATAAAGAAGGTTGTTCCTTCTCCCATACAGAAGATTAGTACCAAACTAGTACTAAAGCGACTAAAAGGAAAGGTGATGCCTATTCTGGGTAAACCAAAAAATCTGTTATCAGATCATGATAGTTGCTTTACCACCATGGAATTTAGACAGGAATTAGAGAGACTTGGAATACGCCAAATACTGTCAAGTATTCGCCATCCTGAGGCAAACCCTGTTGAAGGAGTGGTGAGAGAGATGGCAAAGAATTGCAGGATATACTGTGCCGAGGATAATTGGAAGTGGATAGATATTTAGGATATAATTGAGTTTTGCATCAACAACACGATACATGAGACTACTGGAGAGATATCTGTAACGTTGCATAAGATTGAACAACCATAGAGACCTTGGAGTCAGGTCATACCCATGCCAACGGACGCTCAACGTGGAAGAGAAGCTCGTATCAGAAGAGCTTTTGTGCATTTGCAAGGCCAAGCTGATAGAAGGCAACGAAGAAATAGGCATAAAATATATCATCGACCATTATTGGTAGGGGAAATGGTGTTAGTTAAAAGACCAGCCATTTCTGATCCTGGGAACCGCGTGTACAAGAAGTTTCAGAAAATGTACCACGGCCAATATAGAGTAATAAGGGATCTAAGAAACAATGCCTATAGGATTCAGCATTGTGAAAAGAATCACGAAGTAACCATGAATTCGGCAAATTTGAAAGTATATTATCCTCCTGAAGACTTCGATGAAGCAAATGAACAAGCCCTGGTTATGAAACAAATTAAAGATGATGAATACATTTTAAGAGGAAATAGGAGTATGTTGAGACACTATCCAGAGAGGGAATGTGAATGCCAAGCAGCAAATTGTGAATGTGAACTGGGACAAACTTATTTTGAGCTAAAAGAGATAATTGAATTAATTGAAGAAGAAAATTTCAATTTAAGGAAAGAAAATGAGGAAAGAAAAACGGGTAGGGATAGACCACACCCGTAACTAAAGAGGTAGTTCTGTGGACTTTCAGTCCAGAAAATAAAGGAAGGAAGAACGGGTAGGAACAGAGCCTGCCCGACCTACACCATTACCGGATATGACTTTAAATTGGAAAACCCGAATCATCGTGGGGTTCTAGGAGAAAATAAAATGAGGGGTGCTGTGAGATCTTATGATGGCTTCGACACTGAAAAAATGAGATTTTCTATGAAAAACACTTAAATAAATTTCCTGAAATTTCGAAAATTTATTTATCCAAGGAGGGGAGATTTGAACCCATGTGGATTGGTTCAAGCGTCGAATCCATATTTTATATGTAAAAAAAGGAAATAATGCAGTCTTTAGAAGGAATTTGTAAGAATTTTTAGGGTTAATAAGAAGTTGGGCTGTTACAAGATGATGCAAGCGCGGGTGACCACTAGTCACACGGGCGTGAGATCATGGCTGACTCGGCGATAAGAGGCCAGCGCATGGTTATTAATAGAGCTGGTAGTTTTCCACTGCGAGTGACAGAGAAGGAGTTTCGGAAATAAGTCTTACTCAGCGATAAAATGGCAACATCGCAATGACGCAAGGAGAGAAATAATTAAAATTAAGCCATTTGCAAGCATTTAATTAATTAAATGAACCCGTCGCTGTTGATCAGTCTGGAAAAGGGATTTTTGTGTGTAAAAAGTTTATAATAATTGCACAGGAAAGAAGTGCATACGCTGCATTACGTCAACAGTTATTCCCCGAGCCCAAAGCTAGGAGAGAGGGAAAATAAAACCACACTACACACGCATCTGAGGAGCCCAATTATTTAATATCTTGGAATTATGTGATCGATTCTTGTGATCAAAGGAACCCTTTTACGTATAAAACGAGAGCTTTCAGGAGACATATTTTTCAAAATTATACGACAATTATTATAGAAGTTAGTGTTGGAGAAGAAGCAGATCTGATCTTTTTGTGGCAGATATGAATATAAACCCTGGACGTGCCAGGAAGGGTATGCAGTATTCAGTACTCACTAGACCGTGCTAGGTCGTGTTACTCTGTATCGCAGACGAGCACCCCGTATGGGAGTCGCCGTCTAGTATCGTCAATAGTATCGCCGTGCGAAGACACATCAGAATCCTTGTTATAGGAAATATATCATCAAGCTTCAGACTTTATAAATTTCACCAGTACAGTCAATGTTTTAGACTGGGGACTTAAGAAATTACCGGCAATAGGTACTCGAATCTAAATAGTTTCAGTTAAAGAACCGACGCAGCATAGGATTTCGAAGTACCCAAGGACAGTGAACTATACAATTCTATCTACGTTCAATGAACAGATCAGGGTAGAACGTGATAGTAACGCCTAGTGTTCCTGAACTGAGGGGACTAGAGCGGAGTACGATAGAATTCAGGAATCGAGATTCCAGGCTTTGTCTAGGTGGAGACAAATGAACAGTCAGACATTGGGATTACGCCAATAAGTCAAGAATCAAAGTAACAGAAAGTAAAAACCACGTGTGGATTATTGGACAAGGTAATTACTAGGTCGCCGTTATACCAGTTCGAGCGATCCTAAAAGTAAAACGTCAGTGACAGACTTTTATTAGACGAACAAGTTAGCGTCAAGCAAGATACGATATCGTGTAGTAAAATTATTAAGCCGATACTCAAACCCAGAATAAGAGGATCAACCGTTCCAGTGAGGGTAGTTCGATCGAAACTTTCAATCATCTCATCAGATTAGGAAGCCGACGTACATAAAGTGCAACCCTTGGAAACGGGAAGGAATAAGGAAATCACGTGTGTTAAGGCAAATAATTAATGCCAGAGTGACAAAATTTTATGTAATTCAAGTTTAGTGAAAATTTTGAGTGTAATATATTTTTAGTGAAATTGCGTTTGTGTTTAAGTGAAAATGAATCCAAAAATGGTATTCTTTAGATTAAAAGTGATCAATGTATATGTTTTATGTGATGTTGAAATAGTGTTATGATCATGAATATGGCTTAAGAAGCAATTAGTGGGTGAAATGTTCCATCGATGGAGAACTCGGTCTCGGACCGTAAAATCATGTGAGTACTAATTTCATTATTATGTGTTTTTGGGAAGATTTGCGTATAATCCTCAGGAGTGGAAGTAGGGATGTTTGAAAACATGTGAAATATAGGTTGCGCGATCTGAATGATTAATTTGATTGAAATATAAATAATGTGAAGTATTAATGAATCCCTTGTGGAAAATATTCAGTGGAATATCAGTATAATGGTAAATAATATAACTATGGTAAAGCAAGCACGATAATAATAATAATTCAATTAATTTATTATGTGATGAATTTTATATTGAATAAGTGGTAGCTACAAGAGCCCCTTAGAAGAATTGTTAATATGTTGTGAATCAATATGTTCTTAATGTTATAAATAATTATTGTTAATAGAGGCTAAAGCTGAATATATCATTTTTGAGACGAAGATCAAATTTTGATTTGAATTCATTTATTTTTTTCTTCGAAAGGCAACTTGGCTATTTTATGTATGAGCGCCATGTCGCGCAATTGAAATAATTTGTCACCCTAGGAACGCGTTGAAATGCTCGGTAATAATAATTGTGAGGGACAGTTAGTAGCAGTAATGAGTTATGTTGTATTGTGGTATTGCAATACTGAAAAAGGGTGCAATTTATGTTGTATTATGAACACTGGTTGCGTGCTATGCCTTCCTTAAGTCGCTAATATTGTAAGTCCTCAAAGTTGGGATACTGCTCCCGAGGCATTCTAAAGGATTGAACTCATAGTCGTCCGCGCCATAGCCCCTTATATACTTGTTGATTTATGGATTTTCTTACCCGCTAATGAGGACACTTCATAATTATACTTTACCGAAGCTAAAAGAATAGGTATGTAGAACCTAATATATCTTGTTGTTAATTTGTACTATGAGCCTTGTCTTTTAAAGAAACGCATTTGAAGCAGCTGGTAGTAGCGCTGTATAGCCGTCTCTTGAGGAAGCGAGACTGTGGGTCCCCCTGCCTCCATAGCCATAAATCAGCCAAGTATTTGAGACAGACCCTTACACACTCTCTTATAGAGAAAGGTCAAGAACGAACTGTCTGATTCATGGTACACGGAAGTGTTTAAGATTGTTTTAACGACCCAGTATTTGAACTGAGATCTTTTTACGTTCATTATTATCGCTTGCAGAGTTCAGATCGTTGCTTCCATAAGATATAATTGTCTTTCAAGACAATATAATAAAATCCTTAACGTTATTATTTAATGATTCAGTTGATTCGCGAGTTATTATGAGAATGTTAAGATTTTGGGAGTAATCTTAAGTTGACTTGGTCAGTAGTTTTCTATAACTCGGGGGTACGCAAATTTTTCCAATCACGGTAGTGAGTTGGTAGCTTGAGAAGAGAGATGGTAACAGATGAACATTGTGGGAGCCCAAAATTAATTAATGATTAGCCTTACTATGATATTTTTATTAATGCCAGATATACTCATGTAAAAAGTAAATGGTGTGTGTTTAATTGTTAACACAATGCATGTAAACTTTACAGAGCCATTTGTAACTCGTATTTTAAGAATTAGGATTGATGCTATATGGGAGTGAAACTCAGATGGAGTGTTTGTTTGGTTTTTGGACAACCAGTAATTATTATTTTGTGAATATTTAATTTGTATTCCTTGTTCATCTTTGGAAAAGTGTGAAGTGTAGTGTCAGTATTTTTATGTTTATTTTTGTAGCGCCATATTTTATATAATTAAATGTTTTGATAGTAAGATTTTGATTATTTTTTTGGAGGTGTATCCTATGGTTAACCCAAAGTGTGTAAGTCACAGAGTGGGAGAACATACCATGAACCCCGATACTCCCGATTGAGCATTGCTGGCGAACTGTGATTTGCATATTTCAGTGTTAACTCGTGTGCCTGTACGAGTGTATACGGGTATTTCTAGTTGTTTGCTGTTGTGGTAGAATGCGACATGAATGTCACCATGGCGGTTGTAAAATTAATTCATAGGCCTGCACACTTTGTGTGAACGATAACTCTGTACGCAGCAGGGACTTGAACTCTCAATATAGTTGAAAGATAGCTTTGGAGTGTGTTAAATTCACGGTTCAAACATTATATTAAAGAAAGTTTGAAATATCTAGAATATTCTCGTGTGCAGTATAATTTGAAGATTTAGCTTTGTAAATCCTTGTTAGCAACATTTAACATTAGCTCCTTAATACTATTTAGAATTCGGATGAGAGGAAAGAACACTAAGAAAATACGATCCTGGTATCATGATTTGCTGTATAAATAAGTCATATATTTTCATGTAATTATATACAAATATAAAAGTTCAATGTTTTTCAGGACATTTATTGCATATTATAACACAGGACCTTTATAATATTGCATACCCAAACCAGTTTGCTGCCATTTACTGAATGACCTTGGCAAGGAAGTTGATGATTGGTGGTGTATTGATATTTGTAGAGACTGTTTCAAAGTGGAATAGTAATTAAGTTCGGCGTCGATGAGCGAATTTGTTCCAACGATGATCTTTGATGTATTACTTCAGTTCTAGAAACGGTCATTCTGATTAAGGGTGTTTGAAAAGGCATGCCTCTAGAATTGAGCATGATATGATGAGCAAAATATGGGAATTACAGAAAGTTTTCAGTCGTTGATGTCTCTCCACTAATTATCTAGAGAGAATCAAAGTAATAATCAGTTATCTTTAAATTAGGATACTACTTAGTTATACAACCACCTGCTTGCATCTTGTGGTTTAAAATGTAATGTATAACTAAGTGCAGACATTCTGTCTCTGTGGGTTTATTTTATTTCGCTTCTGATTCTTGAAAGAAATATATCTTATTCTTTCAACACTAATATAGGTTAATCGATGTAACAGTGACAGATTATATAAAACTAGCAGTAGTGCCCGGCTTCGCCCGGTGGATTTATTTGTTTTATGGATGATAATGAATACTACTACAGAACTGGCACATGATACTTAAACTAACAGAAAACAATATTTTAAAAATATATCTTTTTGTGGTGGTGGTGGTTGTAGTGGGGGTGATAAGTAGTACAGTATAATAGACGTAACATTCAGGTCATTTTCCCGCAATGAAATTATGAATAGGGAAACAGCTATTTACTAACTACAGCACTGTCACATGTCATTTACAAACAAATTTACATAATAATTAAATAAATAGAAAGAGGAGTAAGCGAAATAAAAGACTCTGCCTAGGGCCTATATCTCATTCGCTGTTAGAAATGTAGAGGCCAATAGTGTCGTCTATTGTCGCATAACGCCGTAGGAAAATAATCAGAACTCTTTGGAAAACTTCGGCTGTCCCGAACTACTGAGGTAGCAATAGTATCATTTATCGCCACAAAGCGCTTAACGATAAGTTTCGGAATAAATGAAGGTAAATTTGAAAGCACCAACGCTTATTGCAGCTGATAGCCTCAATATACTGCACCAACACCATTGCACTTATACAGAGGCATAATATTTTCATGATGAAAACTGTTTAAAGGGGCCTAACAAATCTTTTGGCACTAATTACCCCCCGTGACTGCAATTTATAAACAGCACAAGATGTAACTATTTTCGCAATTCTGCACCAGAACACTGGTAGGGGTGACGTGATGCAGCCCGAACTGCCCGTCAACAATAGACTTATTAAAATACTCTTACAGTTACACTACTACGGACATGAATGGTTATAGGGCCTTAATACATGGTTTTCGAGTTCATTTTGTCTGTTATTCTAAATGTAGGGAATGGGGAGCATTGTCCAAAATATCAAGTGGACAGTGTTACCAGCAGGGTTTCAATGTGTATGTAAAATTTGGTGCAATTAGGAGAAATGGTGTAGATTTGTGATGGTCTTAAATGCAGGGAATGGAGTGGTCTGTCCAAAATTTAAAGTGGACAGTGTCACCCGCAGGGTTCCAAAGGGTAAGTATACAAAATGTGGTTCAGATCGGTGAAACTGTCAGGATTTGTGCCAAAGGACCTAAATGCACGGAATGGAGTGGTCTATCCGAAATTTCAAGCAGACAGTGTTACTCGTCGGGTTCCAAAGGGTAAGTATGTAGAATTTGTTTCAGATCTGTGAAGCGGTGTAGATTTGTGCCAAAGGGCTTAAATGCAAGGAATGGAGCGATCTGTCCAAAAATTCATGCAGACAGTGTTACTCGCAGGGTTCCCAAGGGTAAGTATACAACCTTTGGTTCAGATTGATGAAAGGGTGTAGATTTGTGCCAAAGGGCCTAAATGCAGGGGATAGACAGGTCTGTCATAAATTTCATGTAGGCAGTGTTACTCGCAGCTTTCCAGAGGGTAAGTATACAAATTTTGATTCAGATCGGGGAAAAGGTGCAGATTTGAACCAAAGGGCCTTTATGCAGTGAATGGACTGGTCTGTCATAAATTTCACGTAGAAACTGTTACCATCAGGGCTCCAAAGGGTAAGTATACAAATTTTGGTTCAGATAGGTGAAACTGTGTACGCATCACTAACCATAACGCCAGCGCATGCGGATAGAGCTGTTCGGGAGCGCTTGTTCTACCGACTTACTGAACAACAATCAATCTTTAAGGTTACCTGAGATGTGTAGCTGAATTCTACATAGCCTAAACTATTCCTCTTGAATCTGGCTATCATATAAAAAAAGAATTTTTCGAATCGGACTGGTAGTTTCAGAGATTAGCGCGTTTAAACACATAAACACACAAACACACAAACTCTTCAGCTTTATTATATTAGTATAGATAACTGTTATTGGTCCAACATCAGACCTAGGAGGTACCATTGACAGTGGCCGAGTTTTGGTCAAATGATATACGAGGTGTTTAATTAACTCACGGCAATAATTCCACACATGTAAAGGGGTAAAAATATGTTAAGTAAACATGGGCATGGAAATGGATATTTATTGAGAAAACAGATATGAAAGTACAGTAGACGGCACCTCTGTCTATTTTTTGTCGTATTGGCCGTGCAGACCTGCATAAGTGGTATTCTTATCACCGGGTAGATACAGGAGAGTATATATTTACTGGCCTCCACATTCACCGGACTTAAATCCTTCGTGCTTTTTGTGCGTAGGGGAATATTAAGTTGACAATGTACTCAACTGCTGTGGAGAATGAAGCAATACATAATGGATGAATTTTGCAATTATTTTAATGAATACGTAGACCCATAGGCATATTTGGTCTTTTTCTTATCTCAAGGCAATGGTGAGCAAAATCCTGCATCATAGCAGAAGGTGGGCATTTCAAACAACTAGTGTAAGATACTGAAGGTGATCCATCATTGCAAAAATAGACAGGAACTAGTAATGTATTCAGTAAACTACTTCCATATCTGATATCTCAATATACCAGTATCTTCATTTCTGGACACATGTTTGTATAACAACATGACACTTTCTACGTGTGGATTCTAATCGACAAATATTGCCGTGCATTAACGAAACATTCTGTATAACGTTTGTATCTGGGTAAATATGTAATTATGTTTTGAAATACGAGTACCGGCGGTCAAGTTGAAAACTATCCTTTGATTGCATGTCAGCTTGCACTGTTGATAGATACAGTCACGTGGGGAGCATATGACTCAGCTCCAGTAGCCTCAGTCATCGTTCTTCTCTGTGTGGTGGCATGTGCTCCTGTACACTTAGCAATGCTGGACGTATTGTGGACACTATACACCGTCACCGCTGTATCCCCCTCCTCGTCCTGCAAGACTCCAGCAGCTACGACCAACGAACGCTGGCGCAGCCAAGATCAGCGGTACTCGTTTCTCAAACAGGTAATATCACATTCACAGGATAAAATGGTAATCTAATGTATCATCATTTACTACAGACAAAGCCTTGTCGTTGCAGCCTCCTATGACGGTTTTCTACTAGTCTCTTTACGCTGCCATAAGAACCCTATGCCAGTTCTCCAATGGAGTTCTTGATGTACGACATTCTTGGACGTCCACTATGTTTCATTGCCGTCGATAATGGTTTGGAGAAGAGAGTCGTGCCTGAATACATGTCCCAGGAACTTTGTTTTCCTCTTCTTTATTGTTTTCAATAAACATGGATCCTCCTTCAAGTCCTGCAGAACAAGATCATTTGTTTTCCTGTGCAAAAACTTGTTCTTGTCATTCGTCTCCAAAACCACATTTCTAATTTATGGGGAACAAATATTCAATAGTACACTGTACAGTGTGTAACAAAAAGGTACGACACACATTGCAGGACACATTCCTCACACGTAGACGAAGAAATTATGTTATATGAACATGGGTCCGGAAACGCTTTGTTTCCATGTTGAAGACTTTATGCATTTCATAAATTATTATTGTGGTATTACAAATTTTGATTGTATGCAATACATTAATAAATTATTAAAATTAAAATGAATAATAAATGAGTGCCAATTGGTCTAGCCTATACTGCTTGTAGATATCACGACTCTTAAATCACGTCAACATCACCCCAATATTTACAGTATATTTAGGTGAAATTATCACTTATAATCTAAAAGAAAAACTAAACTGGCAGAATAAACTAAATAAATTGAACAAAACAAATTATATCACAAAAATACATACCGTACAACAACAAAAAACATATCAATTGCAGCAAAATTAAAACATTATATTGTACATTATGCAACGAGCCTATAATGGCAATAATTAAGACACGAGTATGTTTATACGAGTGTCTTAATTACCATTATAGGCGTGTTGCATACGACTGTTTATGTTCGACGATAATTATAACTATTTTATGTTCGAACATAAATATTCATAAATATCTGTTGAGATTTCGCCAGTTTTATGTACTGAACAGAGCGCATGGGACGCAGAGAACACCATGGCCTCCTGGAATACCCCACTATGACACTAGAAGCCACGCAGGGAAATTTAAAATAGAAGGCCGTGGAAGTCAGCGCAGGTGCAATGCTCTCCTTACCTAATTGGTCACACATCTGTTTCTTGAGCTCTGATTGGTGGGAGATACTGTATCATAATTAAAACTTGCACTATAATGAGCCTCATTATAGTATAGTTTTCTGACATATACTATTTACATTTCGCCATGGTTGAAGATAAAAATAGTTACACAAGTCAGAGGTCACTTATGCTAGAGAAACTATATTCATAACCACTAATTATGATGAAATAGATAAAATATTTAAACAGAAAGAATAATAATTAGAACATGTCTCAATAAGCAATACCAAGTTAATGGCCATTGGAGAATAGCTTCAAATAACACAGTCTATAAGGAAATTGAGCCAGTATTGAGCATAATTGAGACGTCCAATTGCAAAACTCGTTTAATCCGCTTGTGAATAAGCATAATTTTCATGAAAACGTTTCTCTGGACTTTGCTTCACGTATCTTTTGTGTTCGTTGTTTTCTACTTTTTGCTTTGTGTTTTTGGTTTTTGGTCATGTTTTCTTTGTGCCTTTGAATTCTACTTTTTGCTTTTCTTTCTTGGTTTTGTGTTTGTTTTGTGTTTTTGCTTTTTTTGAATTTTGCTTTTTCTTTGTGTTTCTTGTTTTTTGTTTACTGCTTCTGCATTTGTTTCTGAATTTTGCTTTTTGCTTCGTTTTTTGTTTTGTGTTTGTTTTCTGGAAAATCAAAATAAATCAAAACAAAATAAAATAAAACAAAATAAACAAAACAAAATCAAAATAAAACAAAACAAAATAAATTAAAAAAAAACAAAAAATATAATATAAAATAAAACAAAACAAAAGCAAAACAAAACAAAAGATTAAACAACACATTTAAAAGCAAAATAAAACGAAATAAAACGAAACAAAATAAACAAAACAAAATAAACAAAATCAAAGAAACAAAACAAAGTAAAATTAAACAAAACAAAATAAAATAAAATTTTAAAAAATCAAATCAAATAAAATGAAATAAAATAAAATAATGTTATGACATGATCCTTATTCACAAGTGGATTAAACGAGTTTTGCAACTGGACGACACAATTAGAAAGAAACGCATCTCATTTTCTGATATCTTCTTCGAACATTGGAAACTGGACTTAGTAGAAGAATAATAGAGTAATTATGGAACAGAAATACCAGGATTAAATGGATCACAGAAATTAAGGGTGATATCAAAGGACTCCAAATAACATTAGACGATCTCAAGAATAGAACAGATACAATTACGATTCTACATGACTCGCATGTGACATTCCAAATCGAAATACCGTAAATAAAAGGACGAAGGGAAGGGTATTTTCCACTTGACATCTGAGAAGATGAAATATTGGAAGCATAGAAAAGAAAAATTGTCTTTGTATAATTGATTTTTGTTGTCCAATGTTGGCCATAAAATATGATATAAAATAAATAAATAAAAATAAATAAATGAACAAAAATAAATAAATATAAATTTAAGCAAAAACATGGTTAAAATGTCAAAGTTTAATAATACAAAAATAAATAAACTTTTCTCAACACAAGTAATACAAACATTCATCTCAGTAAAAGGCATCATGCTAAGTATATATATGATGACACGTTTGTTGTACTATAATTCTTGATTACGAATATCTGAAACACGAAACACACAATAGACATTGTCCATTTTCGGAAGAACTTAATCCAACCAAATAGGAAGTACTCTGAGTGGAATGTCTTAACTTTCAAAATATACGCAGACCATGTACATACTTCATTTTCGAAGGGGCGGTGCGGTAATGCTAAGTCCTTCCATTAGCAACACCATTCCATTGGATTTTATATTATAATTTGACCATCTTCCACCAGCTATGTCTCAGAGCGAAGCGTTCTTGGATGGGAAGAACAGTAAGCAATACAATACTGATGCTTCACAAACTGTAATATTTAACATCAGTTCCAGAAAGAAAGAAAGAAAGAAAGAAAGAAAGAAAGAAGCGAAAAGAAAATTAAAACTCAGCAATTTTCCTAGGTTTATGCCGTGCCTTGCGTGGGATTTTGCCCAGGAACACCAAGCTGGCTCATCAGTGGGCTCTTGATGTTCCGCGCCCGGACCCCATAGGAGTGTGCATTACCTCCCTTCTTATGAAGCGCACGTGCGCCTCTAACTGCGAGAGCTAAAAGTTAAAGCAGCCTATCACCTCCCTATAAAGGCTTCCAAAAAGGTGGTATAATGGCCAGCTTGGTGTTCCTGGGCGAAACCCCATCCTAAACACGGCATAAACCTAGAAAAATTGCTGAGTTTTAATTCACGGGCCGTGAAAAGCCACTATACCATCTTTTTGAAAAGAAAATTATGAATAGACTCATTATTAGAAAAGGTGGAACATTCCATGTTTTGTGCTGGTCGTGGCGGAAGGAGAGTATACATGTGGAATGCACAACTGAGTGCATTGCATCATATGAAATGAACCTTACTGCATATTCATCCTTGTCTCAGATTTTACAAATGCTTGACGACAGAAAATGACATACTTGTACTGTATGTTCAGTGTTTTACGCTCATAACGTTTCTGGTACAGTTGCAACTGTGAGCTCTTGTCACGAGCCATGACTATCCTACTGTTTATTAGAGCCCTGTTCACGCAGGAAGAGCTCTGGACGCGCATGCTTTCTTGTAACCATTCAGTGTAGTTTAATTCATAACTCCAACCCCAAGAATACAGTAGCTTCCGTCCAGCTGTTTTCGACGCGTGCATTCATTTGTTCGTGTCGTTGAAGCTATAGATATGATACATTTGTCAAAATACGAAAGGCGTTTAAACACAATTACTTCTCCTAGAAAATGTGTGACATAAGACGAAGTGTAGAGAAGGATCTGTTACAGATGTTCCCCATGAAACACATCTTTGAAGTGAATTATATGGCACTCTACTGAGCGAGCGGACAGCGGACGGAAGTGAGAAGGCGGTATGTGCTCTTGTTCACACACATTGACATTCGCTGGAGTTTTTCATAGTTCTAAATTCTGCCACTGGACTTCTCCAATGAAAACTTTACAACCACACTGGCATTCGCTGAATTTGTTCATAGTTATCTCTGTCACTGGACTTCTCTAGTGAACAATTTAACTCCATACTGACATTTACTGCAGCTGTTCGTAGTTTCTATCACGTCACTGGACCTTTCTAGTGAATACTTATGCGCATGACTGGAATACTGACATTCGATGAAATTTCTCGAAGTTTCTAATTCTGTAACGTCACTGGACTTCTCGAGTAACCACTTTAGCACCATGATGATTTTCGCTGGAGTTGTTCACAGTTCTGAATTCTATCACTGAACTTCTCTAGTGAACAATTTGGCACTTGAATAGTGTACTGACATTTGCTGGAAGTTTCTCGTAGTTTCTAATACAACCACGTCACTGGACTTCTCTAGTGAACAGTATGGCACCTGACTAGAATACTAACATACGCTAGATTTTTTTTCTCAGATTATAATTCTGTCACTATGCTTGACTTCTCCAGTGAACACTTAAGCACAATATTGACATTCACTTGAGTTGTTCGTGGTTCCTAATTCTGCCACTGGACTTCTCTAGTGGACACTTACGGGACTTGACTAGTATACAAGACACTTGAGAAAAATGAAGAATTCTGTTACTCTCTTCAGAGAATGTGAGGAATCAGGCGTCGTTGCTTGGAAGTGCATACTGCTTCGATCGTCGGGACACACGCACTTTGTAGACGATGAAGCCAGCAAGTCCACAGATGAAAGCGATTGCAACTATCGCACCGATAGCAATCTCCAAAGAGTAGTCAGGATTAGATGCCGTCGGACATTCTACAGCTGTATGGACAAACAGTACATGACAATGATCAGTAATTTATAATAATAATAATAATAATAATAATAATAATAATAATAATAATAATAATGATAACTAGTTGAAACCCGTCAAAACATGACGGTCAATGGGAAAAATAATGAAGTATTTCCTCATGTATGAAATTTTTTGTATGATTAGTTTTCGGCACTATTGTAACTTTAAGGGCGTCGAAAGATCGCACTCTTGACATTGCAATATACTGTAAAACTGGCCATGGCTGAAAACTTACTGGCATAAATAGAGACCCACACATTCCATTATTTCCCCTTGAGCTTTATTGATTGTGATACAGAATGTCAAGCGAATTGGAAATTAGTGCCTCTTAAATGTAAATGGAAGTATATTATCGGATTGTGTTAAATCAACTCGAAGGATTGGAGTTCTCTGCCCAATTTTATCTACACTTATTATTTCCAAATTCAAGAAATTTTCATACAACTTTCTTACAATTATTCTGGTTCCGTTTAGGAGCCCTTGGTAAACGTTCAGATTTCTACGGAGCATGACTATGGCTCGAACGTTTAGAGTAAGAATATGTATAGGTAAACCACTTAATTCCAAGGAATTTAAAAATTCTTTGGGAAATTGACGTAGCTGCTTTCGTCATCAGTAATTAATCAATTAACGCTAGTAATTGTTTTTGAACTACATTGAAATTGATTTTATTACTGTATTTATTTGGGTGTAAAATGCAAAATTTGGAGAAACTGATTATATCTTTCACAGAAGTGAATGTTTCGCCGTAAATCTTGGTCACGATGTCATTTTCCACAAAATTATGGCTTGTAATTCAATAACATTTGATTCCTTACCATCCTCAGAGGGGTGGTCGTCGTTACCAATTTGTAGCACAAAATCTGAAAATTCCATTTCTGCTGGTTTTGACTGAATGTTTTTATACAAGCGATGCATTTTAAAGAAGGGCCAGAGGGAAAAGTATTTAATAGAATAATTTTGAATAATTGCTAGGCGAGAAGCGTGCGAAAACAGACAAAAGCTGCCTCCAGTCTCCTTCAAGAACAATAATTTTCCCACCACAAGGAATCACTATCCATGATAATCATCTTTTAAAAGACGATTCACACACATTAATTAATGTATGAATATTTGCATTGGGGTTTCATCCCATTATGAGCCGTGCTAATCGAATATCGTCAGCTGCTTTGGATTAAAAAAAAATCCAAACACTGAACTCTCATTTACATTCAGAGGAATTTTGAATGTGCCGCACTGTTCGACCGTTTGGCAGCAAAGCAGTGGCTATTCCGGTCCATGCTACAGGTATAACATGAAGCCCTAAACTTCAGAACTTTTGTATTAAGCATCGGTAAAATGAAATTTCCCCTGTGCCCCGGGACTGTCAATAAAATGCTTTCATGACAGTTGTGGGGTTTCTTTTTGTGCATGTAAATATTTTCATGAATAATTGAAAATTGATCTCGGTTTGTTAAGGGCATCAAATTACAACACCTGACCCCGCTGTAAAGGCTCAACTGTAATCAAACCTTGGCGAAACAAATCAGCAAGGGTGCGCGCTTGTTCTTTGTTTGAGAGACTGCACATATTAAATAAATGGTTGACAAGTTGTGAATTGAAACCATTGACCTAATGAAGAGCCAGGTCTTTCCACTCACCAATTACTGTGTGTACTCACATTTGCCATATTCATTGCCGCCAGTATTGTAGGCTTGTAGATGGACGTCCGACATGCTGAGATTGATGTCGTCGCTGAGAGGGACGTCTGTTGTTCGTGAACACTCTTGTGATTGGCTTAGCGGTGTCTCGAACAAATTCAAGTCGGTTTTCGACGCAAGCACGACAGTACCTTCCTCTGTAAGGATTAAATTATGACAATTCTTCGTTATACGGACATGAAAAGACAGTAAAAGAACTCATAGCAAAACATCTTGTTTTAAAAATGATATTATGCATTTTTTAGAATCAACGATATTTTTACGCGATTTAAAAAACTAAGAACTTGATTGAATCATTAATCTCATCGCATTGAAATTATAATATTAATACTAATAATAATAGATAATCATTCATGACAAACATAAAATCAGCGCCCAGGGAACTGGAGGTCGGACTAGGAAAAGTTCAGAAGGCAGAACAGTTCAAATACCTCGGTGAATGGATAGAACCTAACCTATCAGAGAAAGAAGCCTTCTTGTCGCGCATTAATAAAATGGAAATGACATACAACCTGACTAAAGACATCTACAATAAGAGATCGATAAAATGGAAATGACATACAACCTGACTAAAGACATCTACAATAAGAGATCGATATCCTTAAACGCCAAAATTAGACATCACTGTACAGTTATTTAATCAGAGGCTCTGTATGCGGCAGAGACTCTAATAATGAACAAGAAAGGTCTAATGGAAAAACTAGAGGCTAAAGAAAGGAAGATTTTGAGGAAAATCCTGGGTCCAATCAAAGAAAACAGCGAGTACATAAGGCGTCACAATCACGAATTTTACAAGCACGTGAAGAAGATCAGTGACACGATTCGAAAAAGAAGGATTGCCTTTTATAGCCACGTGACACGAATGAGCCCAGGCAGGATATCAAAACGGATATTGACGTACTTTCAAGATAAGAAAACCTAAGGTGCATGGTTCACGGAAGTTGAGAAAGATATACGTGAAATGGAAATTTCCCCTAAAGTTATCGAGGAGCGTGTTCCACTTCAGGAAAAACTACGTACGCACAAAGGTTTCCAGGAATAGCCGAAGCTGAAGACAGGGAAGGCGTGGTCCCTAGAGAGAAAAGAACAACACCGGAGACGAATGCGGGAACACTGGGCGGTAGTTAGAGCTCGGAAGAAGAGACAGCTGAACTGACGTGGTTCCTAGTTGGCCGAATCGAAGAAAGAAGAAGAGTAGATTAGCAAACAAAGACAGAATTTCTAAATTACTAAAAGCCGATATAATTACCTGGAACAGATACAATAAAAAGTCAATATCACGGAACGCAAGATTAAAACACTATAACACGGTAATATAACCTGAAGCATTATACGCATCAGAAATCCTGATCATTGGAGGCAAATCTTTAACAAAACATTAGAAAAACAAGAAAGAAAATCCTTAGGAAGATCTTCGGCTCAGTGTGCATAGAGGGAGGGAGTGTGGATGAAAAAGCGGTCTCACGAGTTATACCAACATTCCGGGATACATCAGACACTCTTAGAAAAAGACGATTAAAATTCTATGGACATATTCAAAGACCGGACAATGAAAAACTTTCTAAAAGAATATATAATTATGCCTCCTCTTTAAAAGCCAAGACATACTTTATAATAAAATTTAAAAATATCTTCAAGAAATCAACATAAGAGACGAAATTTTATAGGACAGGCCTAGATTCAGATCGTTGGTGAAGAAACATAATTTTGCTACAAACCCCCGAATAAGAGCTACCACTGCATGGACAGCAGAAAGGACGAACAAGTAGTTCCGTGAAGAACTAAAGCCTATTTTCATATAACCTACTTATGTTAATTGCCTCTATCAACATACAGAATTTCAGTTTGATTGCTGTAATAGATTCGAAGATATTGAGAACCGTCTACATATTTCGGATGTCACCATGTTCGATTGTTCTATGTATAGGCCATAGAGTTATGTACTATTAAAGGAAAATTATGGCGTAGGTTTATTATTCAAACTTTCACTTTGATCGCATGATTACGGCACATAAAATAAAACCTTAATTTTAAAATTTCGCACATCCGCCAGCTTGAAGTTACGTAAACAATTGAACTAAATTAGATGCCAGTGCATTAAAATGTATATTACCATTTGCTGTATCAAGTTTCATTGCGTTTGGATGTTTAGATCACGAGAAAAGACTATTTAAAATTCTCAACTTCGCTTTGCTACCATATTGGTTTTTGTAGTTACCATGTTTTGCAATGTCTCATAGGTGAACTTGTAGTAGTGCCCTTTTCATGTTGATATTGGTAACAGTTTCGGAGATATAAAATGCTGGTGAAATACTTCGCACAGCAGCCATGTTGGAATGGTGAGACGTAATAAAATTTGAAGGGCACGGTCGGGGTCGGTCAGAATGCTGCTATGACCTTACCGAGTTTCATTGAATTCGCTCTAGCCGTTTAGAAGTTATTAGAGGGGGACACACACAGACACACATACGCACACGGTCAAAAGGTGATCTCATAAGCCTATTTTTTTTTCGTAAAATGAAAATAGGCTAAAGATCATATTGAGGGAAAGAAGAGACTTTAGGAAGAGAAGAAAGATAAGTCAAATTCATCTGTTAATTACGTTCAATTGCACTCCTTAGTTGGGCATAACGCAGTAAAAAATAGACTAACAATAATATAACAATAATAATAATATTTATAATAGTATTAAATATTCTCGACGCTGTTTTGACGACTGACACACACATGCAACTATGGTATACAGGTCAGTTATCACAGATAAAACTCTACTAGCAAATAGGCCAGCCATTAGTCTATTCTTGTTGATAAGTTGAACGAGAAGAACCTCTTCTCAACGATACTGAAATCCTTAACTCGATCAATTTCCAATTTAAACAAGTAGTTCCGTGAAGAGCTATACATCCTATTTTCATATATCCTACTCATGTTAATTGCCTCTATCAACATACAAAGTTTAAGTTTGATTGTTGTGATAGATTCGTAGATATTGATAACCGTCTAAATATTTCAGATTGGATATTTATTTATGTACTATTACATGAAGATTATTGTGTAGGTGTGGTATTCAGACTTCAATCGGATGAATAGGACACAAGAAGTAAAAACGAGATTTTAAAATTTCGCTCAGCTGCCATCTTGTGGTTATGAAAACAATTGAAATAAATTAGATGTCAGTGGATTAACATTTGTGTAAGCATTTAACGTGCAAAGTTTCACTGCACTCGGATGGTTAAATCGCGAGAACCATCCATTTAAATATTTATACATCGCGTCGCCGCCATGTTGGATTTGTGCTCACCAGGTTACTGAAAGTCATATAGGTGACCTTATGTTCATAGCCTCTATGAACACAAGAAAATTCAGTTTGATTGCTGTAAAAGATTCGTATATATTGAGAACCGTCAAAATATTTCGGATGCTCGCCATTTTGGATTGTTATATGTATAGGCCATAGAGTTATGTACCATTAAAGGAAAATTATTGCGTAGCTTCATTATTCAAACTTTCACTTCGATCGCATGATTACGACACAAGAAATAAAAACTTAATTGTAAAATTTCGCACAGCCTCCATCTTGAGGATATGCAAACAATTGAACTAAATTAGATGCCAGTGCATTACAATATGTATAATCATTTACTGCACCACATTTCACTGCACTCAGATGGTTTCAAATTCAATTGGCCACCATGTTCGTTTTGTACTTTACAGGTTTTTGAAAGTTACATAGGTAAACTTGTATCAGTGCTGTTTATCACCGTACAAAATTTCAGGGTGATATCTGTAATAGTTTCGGAGATATTGATTGCCAGTGAAATATTTCGCAACGCCGCCATTTTGAGGTTATGTAAACAATTGAACTAAATTAGACACCAGTGCATTACAATGAGTATAAACATTTGCTGTACCCTGTTTCATTACGTTTGGATGGTTAAATCGCGAGAAAAGTCTTTTAAAAGTCTCAAATTCGCTTGGCCGCCATGTTGGTTTTGTAGGTACCAGGTTTTTGAATGTCTCATAGGTGAACTTCTAGTAGTTCAGGGTTATATCAATAATAGTTTCGGAGATACTGAATGATGGTGAAATATTTCGCACAGCCGCCATGTTGGTTTGGTGACACACAATAAAATTTGAAGTGCACGGTCGGGGTTGACCAGAATGGTGCTATGATCTTACCGAGTTTCATTGAAATCGCTCGAGCCGTTTAGAATTTATTAGGGGGACACCCACACACACCGTCACACACACACACACGCACACGCACATACAGACAGACAGACAGACATACGGACAAAAGGTGATCTCATAAGCCTTTTTTCATGAAAATAGGCTAAAAATCAGTTGTTACTTATCACAAAAGTTTCAAATTTTTACCACCTCTATCTTGACTTATAAATGAGGCTTTGGTTGGTTGGTTCTTAAGTTTAGGGGCTGCGACAACGCGGTCATGTAGCCCCGTGTACTTTGGGTGTGTGTAGAATCAGTATGATAATCCGTGTTAATTGTGATGACTAAAAAAAATTTTTTTTAAATGAGACTTTAACACAGGGATTGTGTTCTAGCTCAAATACATCATGAAAATAATGGATATACCTGACGTTCTAGATTAATTTGGAGTAACTAATGTACCTCAGTGCTGTCAACATGATTCTAAGCAGATAGGTTCATTTTTAGCCTATTTTCATTTATAAAAAAAAAGCTTGTGAGATCACCTTTTGTCCGTGTGTCTGTCTGTTTATGCGCGCGCGCGTGTGTGTGTGTGTGTGTGTGAGTTGGTGCGTGAGGATTTTTGTGTGTCCTCCCTAATAACTTCTAAACAGCCGGAGTGATTTTAATGAAACTCGGTAAGTTCATAGCACTATTCCGGGCGACCCCGACCGTGCCCTTCAAATTTTGTTACGTTTCACCAATCCAACTTGGCGGCTGTGCGAAATATTTCACCAGCATTCTATATCTCGAAAACTATGACCGATATCACCCTGGAATTTTGTACGGTGATGAAGGTATCTACTAGAAGTTCACTTATGTGACGTTTGAAAACCTGGTAACTACAAAATCAACATGGCGGCCAAGCGAAGTTGCCAATTTAAATAGACGTTTCTCGCGATTTAATCAACCAAACGCAATGCAACTTGCTACTGTATATGTTTATACCCATTGTAATTCACCGACATCTAACTTCGTTCAATTGTTTACATAACCTCAAGATGG
Source organism: Meconema thalassinum (assembly GCA_946902985.2). Taxonomy (NCBI): domain Eukaryota; kingdom Metazoa; phylum Arthropoda; class Insecta; order Orthoptera; family Tettigoniidae; genus Meconema; species Meconema thalassinum. The sequence goes on from OX336391.1 coordinate 494,665,012, forward strand.
CGGATGTGCGAAATATTTCACCGGCATTCCATATCTCTGAAACTATTACCGGTATCACCATGAAATTTTGTGCGGTGATAAGGGGCACTACTGGAAGTTCATCTATGAGACTTTCAAAAACCGGTTAACTACAAAACGAACATGGCGGCCAAGCGAAGTTGAAAGTTTTAATAGATTTTTCTCGCGATTTAATGATTCAAACGCAATGAAACTTCGTACAGCAAATGTTTATATACATTGTAATGCACTGGTATTTGATTTAGTTCAATTGTTTACGTAACCTCAAGATGACGGCTGTGCGAATTTCGAAAGTTAAGTTTTAATTTCTTGTGTTCTAATCAAGAGATCGAAATCAACATTTTCATAATGAACGTACACACTAATCGTCATATAATAGTACTTATCTCTGTGGCCTACATATATTAAAGTCCAACATGGCGACCATCCGAAATATCTACACGGTTCTCAATATCTATTAATCTACTACAGCAATCAAACTGAAATTTTGTAAGTGTATAGAGGCTATAAGCATAAGTTCACCTATGGGACGTTCAATAACCTGGCGAGCACAAATCCAACATGGCGGCGACGCGAAATTTATATATTCAAATGGACGTATCTTGCGTTTTAAACATCCGATTGCAGTGAAACTTGATACGGTATATGTTTATACAAATTTTAATCGACTGCCATCTAATTCATTTAAATTATTTTCATAACCACAAGATGGCGGCTGAGTGAAATTTTAAATTCCCGCTTTTATTTCTTGTTTGATAAACATGCGATTGAAGTTTGAATAAAACACCTACACAATAATGTGTAATAGTACATAAATCTAAGGCCTATAATATAAAAATCCAACATGGTGGCCATCCAAAATATTTAGACGGTTCTCAATATCTACGAATCTATTACAACAATCAAACTGACAATTTGTATGTTGATAGAGGTAATTTATATTAGTAGGATATTTATGAAAATAGGCTATTTAGTTCTTCACGGAACTACTTGTTAATTACATGTAACTTCTATACTAACAAATGGATTTCATCCAAAATTGGCACTATAATATATTGTAATATTTCTGATTAATTCTGAGCAACACATACAAGACATTGTTGCCAACATGATTTTAAGCGCACTGATAGATCCAATATCTAACAGTATGTAACGTCATTACTATCCATTAGAATTCAAAATTTTGTGTGTGCATTCTCTACCTTAAGAGATGGAACTAAGAATATATTCAGAGTCACCAGGGCTGCCAACTGTAGTGCTATATTAGGCTACACTATGTCAGGCGTATTTAAAACTACAGTACTTAGAAATGTTAGTATTACCAACTTGATTTCGTCATAAAACTAGATAGCTCTATATAGATTGATCATTGGCTTCAATCTTAAATTTTAAAGTAGACTCTTTAGTTCGTCACGGAAATACTTGTTATTTTTGTGCAATTAGTAGACTATCAATTATAACATCAGGACAGAAGCAGACAACCTGCCATTAGAGTACCTTTAATGGGCCTGTATTTCATGTATATGGTGTTTGTTTTTCTGGCTGATACTGGGTTTGTATGCACACTTTTTTCTATTATTATTTTTGTATTATTACCGTACTATAGTTTATATAAATGCTAGACTATTATTATTTTCAATATATTGTGAATGTTATAGCCCATGTAACGTACTTTATGTTATTTTAATGTTAGCGAAATGTTTTGAGTTTTTCTACTTCTTGGAATTTGTTACTATGCTTATATACCCTAATCCTATTGTATGTATTGCGCTATGGTAAAGACGCTCTTAAGCTCTAAGTGTAGCAGTGAAAATAAAATCAATCTCCAGGTCTATGTCGGGATAATTCTCTATCTGAAGTCCCAGACCCTAATAACTACTAGTGTTACTACACTCAGTGACACATGATCTTGATGGTCCGTCCCTTAAAACAACACCCATTGCCATTACAATCACACAAACATTCCCAAGGACAAGAGTATTGATCACTTCAATGCTCTAATCATGGATATGGTTACGACTTTATGGCTTCAGAGCATCTGTGATTCCTTGAAACACATTATTCTTTTCTGCATCGGTAGTTATTGTCGAGAATGGCGTGTCGAGGATAACATTTTGAAACTTATTCTCTTCCTCCGTTGCACGTTTTCGTTCGAGATAATTTTTACACATTTTAGGACTCAGCATTATACAATAAACAATACGTAACTAAGAGCATGTGTTCTTATAGCAACGTATAGATGCCGCTACTGACCTAGTATGCATAGATAAACAAACTACACGTAACTAAAAGCATGTGTTCTTATAGCAACGTATAGATGACGCTACTGACCTAGTATGCAGATGAACAAACTACACGTAACTAAAAGCATGTGTTCTTATAGCAACGTATAGATGACGCTACTGACCTAGTAGCCTACGCATAGATAAACAAACTACACGTAACTAAGAGCATGTGTTCTTACAGAAACGTATAGATGCCGCTACTGACCTAGTATGCATAGAAAAACAAACTACACGAGCAACGTATAGATGGCGCTACTGACCTAGTATGCATATAAACAAACTACTCGTAACTAAGAGCATGTGTTCTTTTAGCAACGTATAGATGACGCTACTGACCTAGTATGCATAGTTAAACAAACTACACGTAACTAAGAGCATGTGTTCTTATAGCAACGTATAGATGCCGCTAATGACATAGTATGCATAGATAAACAAACTACTCGTAACTAAGAGCTAGAGTTCTTATACCAACGTATAGATGACGCTACTCACCTAGTAAATAACGAACACAGGTTTTCATAGTTACCATGCGTTTCGGAATTGATGACGCTAATTCCAGATAAACCCACAGCACCAAAACTCATTCATGCTAAAAAAAAATCTAGGCGGCTTCGTTGTCGTAGTTGGTAGCATGCTGAGTTTCTATGTCCAAGATCGCGGGTTCAAACCTGGCCGAAGACATCGGATTTTTAAGAGCGTTAAAAATCCCTCAGTATGCCTTCCTTCGGAGGGAACTAAAGCAGGCGGGACCATGTCATAGATTTATGGCATGTTAAAGAACCTTCCACTAACTACAATTGTGTGAAGCTACATTTGTAGGTTAGATTTGATTAACGCTCTATTAAATTCCAACGTTCATCGCCAGTTGCTGGTTTTGGTGGCATCTAGTAGGCAAGTTCACAGCTGGGTGTCGTTGATAGCATTTGGTAGCAAAAGTAGGAACTACTTGAAATTGATCGTCTGCAGTCCTTACCTGAATCACAGATAACACAAACTAAGTCATCACAATTAACACCGGTTATCAGACAGATTCTACACACACCCAAAGTACATGGGGCTACATGACTGCGTTGTCCCAGCCCTTAAACTGAGGAATGAACCAACCATCCTAGAAATATCTAACAAACCAACATTCCGTTGGATTCTAGAATGACGTGTGTTTTGAACTTCGAGAGCTTGTAATCTCGACAAGAGGATTCGGTAACACTGGATGAGTTACAAAAACCAACAATTATCTTGTGGTTAAATGGTGAGTATCTGTGAACGAGTCTTCACCACCGACATCACTGTCTCGTTCTTAGAGAACGCATCATTCCTATTTGATCATGTAAAGGGTCTTTCATATAAAGTAAGAATGGCAAGTGGCAGTTTTGTTATTCGCTGTGCGGTGGCCTTGACCGAGCTTGTGGCGCGCCATGGCACCCTGGTATACTACTGAAAACGCGCGCATAGTACAGGGGCTGGTTTTTTTCCAAGTTCCGATGGACCGTATAAAAAAAAGATTGGCATACCAAACTGATTTTACTACTAAATGTTTGATTGTTTTATTCTTATGTCTCAACATAATCGCCAAAACAATTGAAATATTTGTGAAAATTTCTGAAAATCATTCAGTACCAACGTTACGATATACTTATACAAAGAATTCAAGTGTGAAGTTTTGGACCATCTGCCGTTTAGTCCAAACCAGCACTGAATGATTTTCACCTCTTTCGAGAATTGATGGTATGGTTGGGCGGCAACCCCTCGTCAAAAATGAAAAACTTCAGGAGACTGTCCAGACATACCCACCTCAGTGGCGGAAGAATATTCTGCCAAGGGCATTGGAAAGCTGGTGTAACGATACGACAACTGTTTCAATCGTTTTGGCGATTATGTTGAGACACACGAATAAAACAATCAAACATTTAGTAGTAAAATCAGTTTGGTATGGCAATCTGTTACTTTTATACAGTCCATCGGTTTTTTTTGGGGGGGGGGGGGTAAGAATAAACAGCCCTCGTATGCGCGCGCTTTCAATAGTACAGCAGGAGGCCATGGCGCGCCACAAGCTCGGCCAAGGCCACCGCAGCAACAAATAACAAAACTGCCGCTTGCCGTTCTTACTTTATATGAAAGACCCTGTATGTTGTTGTTCACCTGGGTGAAGCCAGGTACTAGTGTTTGTTTTACAATCAGCAACTCTTACCTTCCGGTGAAATGTCAGGTATCTGTGAACTAGTCTTCACTACCGACATCTCAATCTTGTTCACAGCGAACGCGTCTTTCTTCTTGATCATGTACATGATGATAGTGTTGTTCAAAGTTTTGGTGTCACCCGACGTCTTGGAACGAGTCTTCGAGCTCTCCCACTCCCAATCCATCCGGACGAACTGCTGGTCGTCACTACAGCTACCGCTTATCTGATCTGGGCTTAGTGTTGGTACATGCAATGTGGCTGTCTTCGCCTGTAAAAGAAAACACAGTAATGCTTTATTTCGGTCGTTCAAGAATAAACGGAGCAGTATATTATTTGTCAGTCATGATCACGGAAGCTGTCATTATCATACTTCACTGTCAATTAAATGTCCTGCATAACCCATGTATTAGAAATAGACAAATACATTGTGTTTGTAATGAGTAGGACTCGGATTTTTAGGTGCTAAAAATCTGGAAAATATTTATTTTTATGTATTAAAAATACCTGAAATATGTGAAAAAAAAGTAAAAATATTTAATTACAGATTAGTTTATTAATATTCTGTACTCATGAATGCAATTTATTCTATGTCTCACTGACTGCTGAAGCATTACAATACACAACGAGATACATCTTCAGGTTGTCCATCGCAAATGAACGACGATTACCGCGAAACATTTATTCTGAAAGCACGAAACTGCAGGAATATGTTTCTTGCCCTTGAGGTGTTGTGTAACTTGAGATCGCTGTTCACCCTTAATTGCTTTCCCACATAGTTGGCAAAACAGAACGCCCCTATCAGAAGTAAAATTATCTTTGAATTCAGCAACATAATCCTACTGCTGCAGATGATAACTTTTTCTTACTTTAGGCATCGTAGAACTTGCCTTACACTTCACAGTGCCAAAAATAAACTGCATGTGAGTGACACTGGTTCCAGGTAGCCGGGGGGAGGGGGAGGTCTGTCACGTGATGCAATATGGCTGTGGACAAGGAAATCCCCAGCTTCCACAGTGAGTGGCACGGGGCGACAAGTTAAGAATAACACAGTTGTAAGCTGACATACGCTCTGCATAAAGATTAGATAGCTCACAGGTTCTTCCCCGTTGAAGTAAGACAGAACAAAAATGCAATAAACTGAAAGATAAAGGAAACTGATTTAAATAATGTAAATATTGTGTCTTTTTATGTGCTAGTAAGTGAAAAGCAGAAATGTATGTATTGATAGAAAAAATGCTTAAAATATGTATTTACATAAAAAATATTTATTTACCTAACAATCCGAGCCCTATTAATGAGCAAGCAACTCATACCTTGCGATGAAATGTCAGGTAACCCTGAACTAGTGAACTAGAAGCACACGGACTCTTAGGTTCTGACCTATTTTATTCCTGACCTCTTACTCTCCGAATTTTATTTTAATGTTTTAGGTACCAACGAGTAATATAGGCCTACTTAAATTTTTATAGAGCCTAAATTGACCTAATTTTACGTTAGGACCTAAAATCACATAATTCGGTTATTTAAGGAGTGGTCAACAAAGTTAAAGAAGACCGTTTAAATAAGAAAAATGTTAAATAATTATGATCTTATGAAATCTTGAGTAATTTTTCGGCATAATACTTACAACAACAAACTGTAATTTAAGGTCCGCCTTCAATTTATATAATTTTACTAACTTTGTCTATTGTTGAATGTGATTGTCAGAAGCACGCGGAATTTCTGAAACGTGTGATGTTTACATGCCGCAATAATAAGTTAAAACTTGTGGAAAAATTGTAATAGCTTTATTGGGATAAGTGTGTATTATTGCATGTTACATTGTAGAGAGTTCCAACAATTAACGTGACATGCCCAGTGACATATACAAATATATATTCCAAAAATCCAGTAAATTCCTAAATGGACATATAAGATCCCATAAAATCTATACACTGTTAGATAAAACCTCATTTTAACTTATTAGAACCTAAAAATCCGGGACTTGCTAGTGTTGGGACCATTTCCGTTGGAAGAAATGTATGTGTGAATATCCCCGGTCGGTTATTTGGGAATATTTATGCGGTAAGAAATGTATGTGGGAATATTCCCGGTAATATTTGTTGTGAGAACAATCCCGCGGGAAGAAATGTTCGTGGGGATATTCCTGGCCGTTTTTTGGGTTATTTATAGACTGGGAATTTGTAATTTCATCAGTATTTTCCTTTCTTTACTTGAACGTTGACCTCAGTTAGGGCTGGAAATCTAACATTTATTTCAGGCAATTGGAAATTATGAACCATTCTGAAGACAGAGAGGTGGTGGGAACCCCATACACATAATTTGAGCCGTTCCCGTCATCACATTTACACACAGACACAGTTGCAGATTACACACGCACATAAGAGGAGGAAGAGGAACTGGGGAAGATAAAGTTGATTAAACTGCGTTCCTGGTGAAAAAATAGAGTGACTCAATTTGTGATTCAAAGACTTCAAACGTAATATTTAATCAGCCATACAACCGATAAAATACCTATATATTACTTATTCTAATCTTATTAAAAATGTATTTCATTACAAAATAACATTAGTAAATTTTACACTTTTAAACAATGTTATTTGCAAAAGTTTGCCTGTTCACAATGTTAATGAAAAAGAAACTGGTTGGTTGCTTAGTCCTTAAGTTTAGGGGCTGCGACAACGCGGTCATGTAGCTCCGTGTACTTTGGGTGTGTGTACAATCTGTCTGATAACCGGTGTTAATTTTAATGACTGTATTAGTGTGTGTTATCTGTTTTTAATTCAAGTAAGGACTGCAGACTTTTGAATTTTTCAAATAGTTCCTACTTTTGCCGCCAAACGCCACCGTCAACGACTACTAGTTCAGAACTTAGCTACCAGATGCCACCGCAGTCGGCTCTTGGCAACGAACGTAGGAACCAAAGAGAGTTGTTTACATTCTTAACCAATACAATTTAGTTTCACACAGGTGTAATTAGTGGAAGGTTCTTTAACATGCCATAGATCTATGACATGGGACCACCGGCTTTACTTCCCCTCCGAAGGAAGGCATACTGAGGGAATTTTAACCCTCTTAAAATATCCGACGACTTCGATCGGATTTGAACCCGCGATCTTGGGCATAGAAGCTCAGCATGCTACCGACAACGCCACCGAAGCCGCCGAAAGAGAAACTGTATTATGAAATGATGATTTTATGTATTTTAGATGTAAATAAATATTCAGGGTTTTCAGTTTCTATTAATTTAAAGATTCCCACTAAGTTTTAATAATTTTGACTGCCAGGAATTTTTGGGGCAATATGGTAAAGTTTTCAGTCATTAACCCAACACTAGTCACAAGCAAGTCAGCTGCAAGGTATAACGTCGTGCTAGGAACGTACTAATACGACAAGTGCCACGGCAAAAACAAGTCCTTTTGTGCTTCACAAGAAAGCCGGATGGAAAAAGAGAACCCACACACGCCACAAGAAATGTCATACTTTGGAAAACTTTCCATAATTTAAGAAGAAATAAAGGATAAAAAGTTATAAGAAATATATGGGTTAAATTCTGGTGTTTTAATATTATTTTTGTAAGAACCATTTAGAAGTACTGGCACGTGCCATAACATTCTTTCTAGTGTGAACGAGGTGACGCTATCAATTTGGAGAGAACTTTCCCGGCTCTGTCAAGGGACACTTCTCCTTCATTATGTCGCCAAGTCTCTTCTGGTCGCCGAGGAAGACGGGTCATGTAACTCTTCGCTGCCAATCACTGAATCGACGCTTGCCACGGTGGGTGAGTGGTTATAGTGTCGGACTACCAACCCCAAGATTGCAGGTTTGCTCCTGGCCATGGTAAGTGATTTTTTGAAGGCGACAAAAATCACGTTACTCATGTCATACATTCTTGGCATGTTAAAGAACCCATTTGAATTCAGTAGGCCGTGTTCAATGGCAAAATTAATCTCGGGATTTTCCGCCAACCCAAAGTTCCTCCATTCTCTACTTGAAAGCGCTGTAGTGTCAAGGAGTTTAGATATCTAACCTCCTTGACTTTCATAGCGTTCAAAGGAACGACGAAATTCGACATGCAAGCTACCCTCTGGGTGTCAATTAACAAAGCTTGCACCAGGCACCCGAGGCCATACGATATTATTATTATTACTGAATCGACAATTGCCTACTTCAAATCGCCGATCAGAGCAGAGAAAGGAAGATAGAGAAATTAAGTCTTCAGTTGGTACTTTTCATTTCAAACCTGCGAGTAGCAATATTTATGAAAAGGCTAAGTCAACAGCATAAGGAGAGTTTGATTCTAAGAGGATATAGTATTTTACTAAGTGACGAGACTGTTAATTCAGCAGCTCATAAAAGAAATGGAAGAAATTTACATCGCAGTGAACTCAATTGTTGACAATTAGAAATACATACTGCGATGGGAGAATTTGGGAATTTTCTGATGGAATAATGCATTAAGAGAGGAGGTGATGCGACCCATGGAGCGAATCAACAACGTGAGCTGTTCTAAAAGAACCTATAAATTTAGAGCGATGCTAATGAAGACAGATGACGGTAGCAAATTAAGATGGAGGAAAAGTGAATCACACCAGGACCCAGGTGAGACGATACGTCGCAAATGTAGTATTATCATGTTCAAGATTTACCATGATTCATGAACAATTCTACGTTCTAATAGATTTTTATCGTATAAATTTAGTTAGATTCATGTTCATTGATACTGAACGATGTACAATAAATATAATTAATAGATTGGAGCAACGCCAGTGAATAGTTTCAGTTTTGAGTGATATGTCAGTCATGGGAATATTTCGTACTGAGATGTGAGATAGATTTCTCTCGCAATCAATCATTTCAGCAATGACATTTTTATAAACAATTTTATTTGCCCACTTTCGTTTTTTGCAGAAACTGAAAGTAGACTTATGAGATCAACACAGGGCCAAAAATCGTCTCTCTCTCTCTCTCTCTCTCTCTCTGTGTGTGTGTGTACTCTCTTTGCCCCGCCCCCCTCCTATCAATTCAAAGATGGTGAAACCGAACTCAACGAAATTTGGTAGCACTAGCAAAGGGAATCTCAGTGTCCTATTTTATATCGCCGCCATATTGACGGAAACGTAATGGCGGCCAATCAAATGTTCAAAGCTTAAATCAAATTACGACTAAGCTATTCATCTGACCTCTACCAAATTTTGTAACATCATACCCTCAGCTGGGAAGCGAATTTTGACCAAAATTCAAGGTTATAACCCCAATAGTTCGAAGATGGCGGCCGTGTATGTGTGCAAATCGATCCCCCCATCAACTCAAACACAACGAAACCAAATCGAACCACCTTTAGTACAGAGGTAGCACTAGCAAGGGACAACTCAGTGTCATGTTGTATATCGCCGCCATCATTACAGAAAAGAAATGTCGCCCACCCAAATATTCTGAGCTTAAATCAAATTACGACTAACCTAATCATTCGATCTCTACCAAATTTTGCAACAATATACCTTCATGTGGGAAGCGTCCTTTGCCCAAACTACAAGGTCATCAGACAAACAGTTTCATAATGGCGGATGTATGAATCATGCAATTATTATAGCCTAAACCTAACTTACGACTCAACAAGGCCTGGCCTCAACAATTCAGCATATTGTACTTAGGGAGGTTTATACTGTCCTCAAGGAGGTGACAGGTAGGATATTCGCATATTATAATAGAATATTATGTAACCGTAAAAGTGACTAACAGGTCAGGCTTACTGTGCCATATCGTTGTGGAGCCGTGCTGTCCCGTTGTTAAAATAGCCGCTGTATTAGCTAGTAAATCCATATATTTCCATAACTTCGTAAGTTTATGTGCTGAACAAAATAATACATATTTAGTATCAAATGGTTTATAGAAACAGCAGAGAACGCTAATGAAACCCTAATACAGCCATCACAATAAGACGGGTTATCAGACAAATCCAACACACAGCCAAGTACACGGGGCTACTTGAGCATTATGTTGCAAAGCCCCTAAGTTAATCAACATCCCATTCGTAGGCGGCCGGAGGCATTTCTTTTCCCTGTCTTCTTTTGCCCTTATTCTTTTCTTTTCATCTCGTCTAGTATGTAAGTTAGATTTAAATTAGTTGGAAGTAGTTTTTTTATTATCATCCGTACCGTATAATTACGGGCAAATGAGAAAGACATTTTGCCCCTTGAAAACAATTACCTCCACCACCATGTATGTTTCGCTTTCCTATAAATTGAAAATTTGCCCGTAAGTATGTATCTGAATTAATATAATTTCTTTATGCTGATCGAATAACAAAAGAACTAACTTAGTGCCATGTTTTCGCGTTTTTTTTTCAATCTCGATATTAATCCTCCAAAGTTAAATACACTTCGTTTAGTATTTTTCGCTTTCCTTTATACTGAAAATTTGCCTGTAAGTATGTGTCTGAATTAATATCATATACTTCATGCTGATTGAATAACAAAAGAACTAACTTAGTACCATGTCTTTGCCTGTTTTTCAATCTCGACATTAAGCCTCCCTTCGTTTCAGGCGGTAAGCCGCGGTAAGTTGGCGCTGCAACCTAACGGTGAATGAATACCTACAGTATATCCTGTACGCGTCTGAGTGTTGAATGGACAGGCAGTTCAGAGCAGCCAGGAGGGATGCGATCCAGCTGGCAGTGAAAATGCCGCGGCTGTCACAGTGGGTTTGTGCAGCAACCTATCTTGTGTTGAATGGACAGGCAGTTTAAAGCAGCTTAGAGGGATGCGATCTGGCTGGCAGTAGGTGTAGCATGGCCTCTTACCGAGATAGATGGAAACTTGGTGGTCCCGCTTGAGCTACTGTTACTATGGAGATGGCCGACCTAGCAATTACTTCATCAGTTCATTTTCTGACGTTATTAGCCTTTGCGTGAATGAAGAAAGGCAGAAATCAGAAGAATGAGTGAAACTATCAAAAATTCATTTAGCCAGCCGTTCCCTCTGGGTCCTAAACTATGTGTATGCAAAATTCGGTTGAGATTGGTGGAATGGTGTAGATTTGTATACGGAACAAATGCACCCACATACATACATACATACAGACAGACAGACTTACACTTTTATATATAAGATTATAGTTGGCGTTATCCTGGTAATACTTAACTATACAGTATTTCAATCAATTTCGCAGACCATTAATAGTTTTCCGGAAATATTTCCTAAAACGATGGTTTTATGGCATTAATATTATCCATAAATGTTTTTCGAAACATTGAATATAATTTATTCAGTACTTCCGAAGAATACAATAGTGATTTTGAACAGACAGAGAAATCTACCGACTTTATTTCATACTGTGCATAGAAGAAAAAGATGTGAAGAACTGTATTTGGTTCTAGGACTCGAAAGGTGCACTGGAAGAACTTATAATAGGATATCTGGAATGTGAAAACTAGGGATTAAACCACATTTCGGAAAGGTACTCTCAACGCCGGAAAACGTACATCAGACCTCCGTTTGCTTCTCTACCCAGTCAGCATATAGAAAAGCTTTTCAATTGGTCAAAACAAATGCACTGCATTAAATTCAGTGTAATATAATAACAGCTATATAAACTCCCTACAATCAAACTTCAATCTTAACATAAATGAGTTATTCAATTACTTCACACTATAGGAACGAACGGTTAGAGGGGTTAACTACTTGCCTGATTGCTAATACTTCTGTAACGAATGAGAAATTCCAACCTCAAGTCAGCCTTGATGCAGGTGATGTTCCCATCCTGAACGCCAATGTTATTCTTGGGAGGAATATCAGGAGAATCGGTAGTGGTAATGGGAGTAGTTGTTGTATTGGCTGGTGTTGTAGTAGGATTGGTGGTAGTGGTTGGTGGCACAGTAGTGGGTGGTAGAGTGGTTGGTGGTATAGTAGTGGGTGGTACGGTAGTGGGAGGTACAGTAGTGGGTGGTACAGTAGTGGGTGGTACAGTAGTGGGAGGTACAGTAGTGGGTCGCACAGTAGAGGATGGTAGAGTAGTGGGAGGTACAGTAGTGGTTGGCACAGAAGTGGATGGTACAGTAGTGGGTGGCACAGTAGTGGGTGGCACAGTAGTGGATGGTACAGAAGTGGATGGTACAGTAGTGGGTGGCACAGTAGTGGGTGGTACAGTAGTGGATGGTACAGTAGTGGGAGGTACAGTAGTGGGAGCTACAGTAGTGGGTGGCACAGTAGTGGATGGTACAGTAGTGGGAGGTACAGTAGTGGTAGGTACAGTAGTGGGTGGCACAGTAGTGGGTGGTACAGTAGTGGGTGGTACAGTAGTGGGTGGCAGAGTAGTGGATGGTACAGTAGTGGATGGTACAGTAGTGGATGTTACAGTAGTGGGAGGTAGAGTAGTGGATGGAACAGTAGTGGATGGCAGAGTAGTGGAGGATACAGTAGTGGATGGTACAGTAGTGGGTGGCAGAGTAGTGGATGGTACAGTAGTGGATGGTACAGTAGTGGGAGGTAGAGTAGTGGGTGGTACAGTAGTGGGTAGCACAGTAGTGGGTGGTACAGTAGTGGACGGTACAGTAGTGGATGGCAGAGTAGTGGAGGGTACAGTAGTGGATGGTACAGTAGTGGGTGGCAGAGTAGTGGATGGTACAGTAGTGGGTGTCACAGTAGTGGGTGGTACAGTAGTGGGTGGTACAGTAGTGGGTGGTACAGTAGTGGATGGTACAGTAGTGGGTGGTACAGTAGTGGATGGTACAGTAGTGGATGGTACAGTAGTGGGTGGCACAGTAGTGGGAGGTACAGTAGTGGGTGGTACAGTAGTGGATGGTACAGTAGTGGGTGGTACAGTAGTGGATGGTACAGTAGTGGGTGGTACAGTAGTGGATGGTACAGTAGTGGGTGGTACAGTAGTGGGTGGTACAGTAGTGGATGGCAGAATAGTGGGTGGTACAGTGGTGGATGGTACAGTAGTGGATGGTACAGTAGTGGGTGGTACAGTAGTGGGTGGTACTGTAGTGGATGGTACAGTAGTGGATGGTACAGTAGTGGATGGTACGGTAGTGGATGGTACAGTAGTGGATGGTACAGTAGTGGATGGTACAGTAGTGGATGGTACGTTAGTGGATGGTACGGTAGTGGGAGGTACAGTAGTGGATGGTACAGTAGTGGGTGCTACAGTAGTGGATGGTACAGTAGTGGGAGGCACAGAAGTGGATGGTACAGTAGTGGGTGGCATAGTAGTGGGTGGTACAGTAGTGGATGGTACAGAAGTGGATGGTACAGTAGTGGGTGGCACAGTAGTGGGTGGTACAGTAGTGGATGGTACAGTAGTGGGAGGTACAGTAGTGGGAGCTACAGTAGTGGGTGGCACAGTAGTGGATGGTACAGTAGTGGGTGGCAGAGTAGTGGATGGTACAGTAGTGGATGTTACAGTAGTGGGAGGTAGAGTAGTGGATGGAACAGTAGTGGATGGCAGAGTAGTGGAGGATACAGTAGTGGATGGTACAGTAGTGGGTGGCAGAGTAGTGGATGGTACAGTAGTGGCTGGTACAGTAGTGGGAGGTAGAGTAGTGGGTGGTACAGTAGTGGGTAGCACAGTAGTGGGTGGTAGAGTAGTGGACGGTACAGTAGTGGATGGCAGAGTAGTGGAGGGTACAGTAGTGGATGGTACAGTAGTGGGTGGCAGAGTAGTGGAAGGTACAGTAGTGGGTGTCACAGTAGTGGGTTGTACAGTAGTGGATGGTACAGTAGTGGATGGTACAGTAGTGGGTGGTACAGTAGTGGATGGTACAGTAGTGGATGGTACAGTAGTGGGTGGCACAGTAGTGGGAGGTACAGTAGTGGGTGGTACAGTAGTGGATGGTACAGTAGTGGGTGGTACAGTAGTGGATAGCACAGTAGTGGGTGGTACAGTAGTGGATGGTACAGTAGTGGGTGGTACAGTAGTGGATGGCAGAGTAGTGGGTGGCAGAGTAGTGGGTGGTACAGTAGTGGATGGTACAGTAGTGGATGGTACAGTAGTGGGTGGTACAGTAGTGGGTGGTACTGTAGTGGATGGTACAGTAGTGGATGGTACAGTAGTGGGTGGTACAGTAGTGGATGGTACAGTAGTGGATGGTACAGTAGTGGATGGTACGTTAGTGGATGGTACGGTAGTGGGAGGTACAGTAGTGGATGGTACAGTAGTGGGTGCTACAGTAGTGGATGGTACAGTAGTGGGAGGCACAGAAGTGGATGGTACAGTAGTGGGTGGCACAGTAGTGGGTGGTACAGTAGTGGATGGTACAGAAGTGGTTGGTACAGTAGTGGGTGGCACAGTAGTGGGTGGTACAGTAGTGGATGGTACAGTAGTGGGAGGTACAGTAGTGGGAGGTACAGTAGTGGGTGGCACAGTAGTGGATGGTACAGTAGTGGGAGGTACAGTAGTGGTAGGTACAGTAGTGGGTGGCACAGTAGTGGGTGGTACAGTAGTGGGTGGTACAGTAGTGGGTGGCAGAGTAGTGGATGGTACAGTAGTGGATGGTACAATAGTGGATGCTACAGTAGTGGGAGGTAGAGTAGTGGATCGAACAGTAGTGGATGGCAGAGTAGTGGAGGATACAGTAGTGGATGGTACAGTAGTGGGTGGCAGAGTAGTGGATGGTACAGTAGTGGATGGTACAGTAGTGGGAGGTAGAGTAGTGGGTGGTACAGTAGTGGGTAGCACAGTAGTGGGTGGTACAGTAGTGGACGGTACAGTAGTGGATGGAAGAGTAGTGGAGGGTACAGTAGTGGATGGTACAGTAGTGGGTGGCAGAGTAGTGGATGATACAGTAGTGGGTGGCACAGTAGTGGGTGGTACAGTAGTGGGTGGTACAGTAGTGGATGGTACTGTAGTGGATGGTACAGTAGTGGGTGGTACAGTAGTGGATGGTACAGTAGTGGATGGTAAAGTAGTGGGTGGCACAGTAGTGGGAGGTACAGTAGTGGGTGGTACAGTAGTGGATGGTACAGTAGTGGGTGGTACAGTAGTGGATGGCAGAGTAGTGGGTGGCAGAGTAGTGGATGGTACAGTAGTGGATGGTACAGTAGTGGATGGTACAGTAGTGGATGGTACAGTAGTGGGTGGTACTGTAGTGGATGGTACAGTAGTGGATGGTACAGTAGTGGATGGTACGGTAGTGGATGGTACAGTAGTGGATGGTACGTTAGTGGATGGTACATTAGTGGATGGTACAGTAGTGGATGGTACAGTAGTGGGTGCTACAGTAGTGGATGGTACAGTAGTGGGAGGTACAGTAGTGGATGGTACAGTAGTGGGAGGTACAGTAGTGGATGGTACAGTAGTGGATGGTACAGTAGTGGGAGGTACAGTAGTGGGTGGTACAGTAGTGGATGGTACAGTAGTGGATTGTACAGTAGTGGATGGTACAGTAGTGGGTGGTACAGGAGTGGATGGTACAGTAGTGTGTGGCAGAGTAGTGGATGGTACAGTAGTGGGTGGCACAGTAGTGGGTGGTACAGTAGTGGGTGGTACAGTAGTGGATGGTACAGTAGTGGATGGTACAGTAGTGGATGGTACAGTAGTGGATGGTACAGTAGTGGGAGGTAGAGTAGTGGGTGGTACAGTAGTGGGTAGCACAGTAGTGGGTGGTACAGTAGTGGACGGTACAGTAGTGGATGGAAGAGTAGTGGAGGGTACAGTAGTGGATGGTACAGTAGTGGGTGGCAGAGTAGTGGATGATACAGTAGTGGGTGGCACAGTAGTGGGTGGTACAGTAGTGGGTGGTACAGTAGTGGATGGTACAGTAGTGGATGGTACAGTAGTGGGTGGTACAGTAGTGGATGGTACAGTAGTGGATGGTAAAGTAGTGGGTGGCACAGTAGTGGGAGGTACAGTAGTGGGTGGTACAGTAGTGGATGGTACAGTAGTGGGAGGTAGAGTAGTGGGTGGTACAGTAGTGGGTAGCACAGTAGTGGGTGGTACAGTAGTGGACGGTACAGTAGTGGATGGAAGAGTAGTGGAGGGTACAGTAGTGGATGGTACAGTAGTGGGTGGCAGAGTAGTGGATGATACAGTAGTGGGTGGCACAGTAGTGGGTGGTACAGTAGTGGGTGGTACAGTAGTGGATGGTACAGTAGTGGATGGTACAGTAGTGGATGGTACAGTAGTGGGTGCTACAGTAGTGGATGGTACAGTAGTGGGAGGTACAGTAGTGGATGGTACAGTAGTGGGAGGTACAGTAGTGGATGGTACAGTAGTGGATGGTACAGTAGTGGGAGGTACAGTAGTGGGTGGTACAGTAGTGGATGGTACAGTAGTGGATTGTACAGTAGTGGATGGTACAGTAGTGGGTGGTACAGGAGTGGATGGTACAGTAGTGGGTGGCAGAGTAGTGGATGGTACAGTAGTGGGTGGTACAGTAGTGGATGGTACAGTAGTGGATGGTACAGTAGTGGGTGCTACAGTAGTGGATGGTACAGTTGTGGGAGGTACAGTAGTGGGTTGTACAGTAGTGGATGGTACAGTAGTGGGTGGTACAGTAGTGGATGGCAGAGTAGTGGAGGGTACAGTAGTGGATGGTACAGTAGTGGGTGGTACAGTAGTGGATGGTACAGTAGTGGGTGGTACAGTAGTGGATGGCAGAGTAGTGGGTGGCAGAGTAGTGGGTGGTACAGTAGTGGATGGCACAGTAGTGGATGGTACAGTAGTGGGTGGTACAGTAGTGGGTGGCACAGTAGTGGGTGGTACAGTAGTGGATGGTACAGTAGTGGGTGGTACAGTAGTGGATGGCAGAGTAGTGGGTGGTACAGTAGTGGATGGTACAGTAGTGGATGGTACAGTAGTGGGTGGCACAGTAGTGGGTGGTACAGTAGTGGGAGGTACAGTAGTGGGTGGTACAGTAGTGGATGGTACAGTAGTGGGAGGTACAGTAGTGGGTGGTACAGTAGTGGATGGTACAGTAGTGGATTGTACAGTAGTGGATGGTACAGTAGTGGGTGGTACAGTAGTGGATGGTACAGTAGTGGGTGGCAGAGTAGTGGATGGTACAGTAGTGGATGGTACAGTAGTGGGTGGCAGAGTAGTGGATGGCACAGTAGTGGGTGGTACAGTAGTGGGTGGTACAGTAGTGGGAGGTACAGTAGTGGGTGGTACAGTAGTGGATGGTACAGTAGTGGATGGTACAGTAGTGGGTGGTACAGTAGTGGATGGCAGAGTAGTGGGTGGTACAGTAGTGGATGGTACAGTAGTGGGTGGTACAGTAGTGGGAGGTACAGTAGTGGGTGGTACAGTAGTGGATGGTACAGTAGTGGGAGGTACAGTAGTGGGTGGTACAGTAGTGGATGGTACAGTAGTGGATTGTACAGTAGTGGATGGTACAGTAGTGGGTGGTACAGTAGTGGATGGTACAGTAGTGGGATGCAGAGTAGTGGATGGTACAGTAGTGGATGGTACAGTAGTGGGTGGTACAGTAGTGGATGGTACAGTAGTGGGAGGTAGAGTAGTGGGTGGTACAGTAGTGGGTAGCAATGTAGTGGGTGGTACAGTAGTGGGAGGTACAGTAGTGGGTGGTACAGTAGTGGGAGGTACAGTAGTGGGTGGTACAGTAGTGGATGGTACAGTAGTGGGAGGTACAGTAGTGGGTGGTACAGTAGTGGATGGTACAGTAGTGGATGGTACAGTAGTGGGAGGTACAGTAGTGGGTGGTACAATAGTGGGTGGTACAGTAGTGGATGGTACAGTATTGGGAGGTACAGTAGTGGGTGGTACAGTAGTGGATGGTACAGTAGTGGGAGGTACAGTAGTGGGTGGTACAGTAGTGGGTGGTCCAGTAGTGGGAGGTACAGTAGTGGGTGGTACAGTAGTGGGAGGTACAGTAGTGGGAGGTACAGTAGTGGGTGGCACAGTAGTGGATGGTACAGTAGTGGGAGGTACAGTAGTGGGAGGTACAGTAGTGGATGGTACAGAAGTGGATGACACAGTAGTGGGTGGCACAGTAGTGGGTGGTACAGTAGTGGATGGTACAGTAGTGGGAGTTACAGTAGTGGGAGGTACAGTAGTGGGTGGCACAGTAGTGGATGGTACAGTAGTGGGAGGTACAGTAGTGGGAGGTACAGTAGTGGGTGGCACAGTAGTGGGTGGTACAGTAGTGGGTGGTAGAGTAGTGGATGGTACAGTAGTGGATGGTACGGTAGTGGATGTCACAGTAGAGGGAGGTAGAGTAGTGGATGGAACAGTAGTGGATGGCAGAGGAGTGGAGGGTAGAGTAGTGGATGGTACAGTAGTGGGTGGCAGAGTAGTGGATGGTACAGTAGTGGATGGTACAGTAGTGGGAGGTAGAGTAGTGGGTGGTACAGTAGTGGGTAGCACAGTAGTGGGTGGTACAGTAGTGGATGGTACAGTAGTGGGAGGTACAGTAGTGGGTGGTACAGTAGTGGATGGTACAGTAGTGGGTGGCAGAGTAGTGGATGGCACAGTAGTGGGTGGTACAGTAGTGGATGGTACAGTAGTGGGAGGTACAGTAGTGGGTGGTACAGTAGTGGATGGTACAGTAGTGGATGGTACAGTAGTGGGTGGTACAGTAGTGGATGGTAGAGTAGTGGGTGGTACAGTAGTGGATGGTACAGTAGTGGGTGGTACAGTAGTGGGAGGTACAGTAGTGGGTGGTACAGTAGTGGGTTGTACAGTAGTGGACGGTACAGTAGTGGGAGGTACAGTAGTGGGAGGTAGAGTAGTGGGTGGTACAGTAGTGGGAAGTACAGTAGTGGGTGGCAGAGTAGTGGATGGTACAGTAGTGGGTGGTACAGTAGTGGGAGGTACAGTAGTGGGTGGCAGAGTAGTGGATGGTACAGTAGTGGGTGGTACGGTAGTTGGTGGCAGAGTAGTGGATGGTACAATAGTGGGTGGTACAGTAGTGGGTGGTACAGTAGTGGATGGTACAGTAGTGGATGGTACAGTAGTGGGTGGCAGAGTAGTGGATGGTACAGTAGTGGATGGTACTGTAGTGGGTGGTACAGTAGTGGGTGGTACAGTAGTGGGTGGTACAGTAGTGGGAGGTACAGTAGTGGGTGGTACAGTAGTGGATGGTACGGTAGAGGATGGTACGGTAGTTGGAGGTACAGTAGTGGATGGTACAGTAGTGGGAGGTACAGTAGTGGGTGGTACAGTAGTGGGTGGTACAGTAGTGGGTTGTACAGTCGTGGATGGTACAGTAGTGGGTGGTACAGTAGTGGATGGTACAGTAGTGGATGGTACTGTAGTGGATGGTACAGTAGTGGATGGTCCAGTAGTGGGTGGTACAGTAGTGGGTGGTACAGTAGTGGGTGGTACAGTAGTGGGAGGTACAGTAGTGGGTGGTACAGTAGTGGATGGTACTGTAGTGGATGGTACAGTAGTGGGTGGTACAGTAGTGGGTGGTACAGTAGTGGATGGTACAGTAGTGGATGGTACAGTAGTGGATGGTACAGTAGTGGATGGTACACTAGTGGTAGGTACAGTAGTGGGTGGTACAGTAGTGGATGGTACAGTAGTGGGTGGTACTGTAGTGGATGGTACAGTAGTGGATGGTACGGTAGTGGATGGTACAGTAGTGGATGGTACAGTAGTGGATGGTACGTTAGTGGATGGTACGGTAGTGGGAGGTACAGTAGTGGATGGTACAGTAGTGGGTGCTACAGTAGTGGATGGTACAGTAGTGGGAGGTACAGTAGTGGGTGGTACAGTAGTGGATGGTACAGTAGTGGGAGGTACAGTAGCGGATGGTACAGTAGTGGGTGGTACAGTAGTGGGTTGTACAGTAGTGGATGGTACAGTAGTGGGTGGTACAGTAGTGGATGGTACAGTAGTGGATGGTACTGTAGTGGATGGTACAGTAGTGGATGGTACAGTAGTGGGTGGTACAGTAGTGGGTGGTACAGTAGTGGATGGTACAGTAGTGGATGGTACGGTAGTGGATGGTACAGTAGTGGTAGGTACAGTAGTGGGTGGTACAGTAGTGGGAGGTACAGTAGTGGGTGGTACAGTAGTGGATGGTACAGTAGTGGGCGGTACAGTAGTGGATGGTACAGTAGTGGGAGGTACAGTAGTGGGTGGTACAGTAGAGGGAGGTACAGTAGTGGATGGTACAGTAGTGGGTGGTACAGTAGTGGGAGGTACAGTAGTGGATGGTACAGTAGTGGATGGTACAGTAGTAGGAGGTACAGTAGTGGGTGGCAGAGTAGTGGATGGTACAGTAGTGGATGGTACAGTAGTGGATGGTACGTTAGTGGATGGTACAGTAGTGGATGGTACAGTAGTGGATGGTACGGTAGTGGATGGTACGGTAGTGGGAGGTACAGTAGTGGATGGTACAGTAGTGGGTGGTACAGTAGTGGATGGTACAGTAGTGGGAGGTACAGTAGTGTGTGGTACAGTAGTGGATGGTACAGTAGTGGGAGGTACAGTAGTGGATGGTACAGTAGTGGGTGGTACAGTAGTGGGTTGAACAGTAGTGGATGGTACAGTAGTGGGTGGTACAGTAGTGGATGGTACAGTAGTGGGTGGTACAGTAGTGGATGGTACAGTAGTGGGAGGTACAGTAGTGGATGGTACAGTAGTGGGTGGTACAGTAGTGGATGGTACAGTAGTGGATGGTACAGTAGTAGGAGGTACAGTAGTGGGTGGCAGAGTAGTGGATGGTACAGTAGTGGATGGTACAGTAGTGGATGGTACAGTAGTGGGTGGTACAGTAGTGGGTGGTACAGTAGTTGGTGGTACAGTAGTGGGAGATACGGTAGTGGATGGTACAGTAGTGGATGGTACAGTAGTGGATGGTACAATAGTGGGAGGTACGGTAGTGGGTGGTACAGTAGTTGGTGGTACCTTAGTGGGTGGCACAGTAGTGGGCGGTACAGTAGTGGATGGTACAGTAGTGGGAGGTACGGTAGTGGATGGTACAGTAGTGGATGGTACAGTAGTGGGAGGTACAGTAGTGGATGGTACAATAGTGGATGGTACAGTAGTGGGTGGCACAGTAGTGGATGGTACGGTAGTGGGTGGCACAGTAGTGGATGGTTCTGTAGTGGGTGGTACAGTAGTGGATGGTACAGTAGTGGATGGTACAGTAGTGGGTGGCACAGTAGTGGATGGTACGCTAGTGGGTGGCACAGTAGTGGATGGTTCAGTAGTGGGTGGTACAGTAGTGGATGGTACAGTAGTGGGTGGTACAGTAGTGGATGGTACAGTAGTGGGTGGCACAGTTGTGGATGGTACAGTAGTGGGTGGTACAGTAGTGGATGGTACAGTAGTGGGTGGCACAGTAGTGGATGGTACGGTAGTGGGTGGCACAGTAGTGGATTGTACAGTAGTGGGTGGTACAGTAGTGGGTGGTATATTTGTTTTGGTGCGTTCAATGCTTGTATGATCGAAAATGATATTTTTTGTGGGCTGTAGTTTATATTTCTCTGTATGTTTGTCATTTGCATCAAAATATCCATTGTTAATTTTGATGTCTGTCGTTACTGCATTTGTTTCAGTGTACTTTTTGTTATCAGGTGTTCTTCCTTCGTCAGTGTTTGTTACGTCTCTCTTATATCTACTCTTCTTGTAATATGTTGTGGTGGTGTTGCTCTCCTCTTCCATTAAAGTCGTTGTCTGAGGTGCTGCGTAAATTGCTGTAAAAGAAAAGAAATATATAGTATGTTATTCACCTTTATTCTTTCTCATTTATTATAATTTGAGTTTTGTTAATTGTTGTCAATAATTATTGTTTATATTTCGGCAAGCGGTGTTTTCCCGCTGATGGTGATTTCTATTACAAGTGTATCAATTTCGCCTCCTCAGTAGTCGTATCGTTCACTGCTGTGTAAGGGGGAGTTAATGGCGTTGGATTTACACTATCAATGCAGTACCTTGGTGTGCGTTGATGTAAATCAAGATTGGTTGATCCAGCGGTTGTTTTAAGCGTGTGATGAGTCGATTTTGATTCTCCTGGATAAAACACATCAAGAATCTGAAACATTTTCTTGAGTTTATTTGAACGGCTAACTAACTTTCTTCGGCTTTTCCCAATTTATTGGGGTCGCCGGAGCCAACCAGTCTCATTTTGGTTTTGATCGGGGATTTAAGGCCGGATGCCCTTCCTGACGCCACGTGATCTTTCAGGTGAAAATTCCACCCCACTGTCACCGGGATTCGAACCTCGGCCGTCCGGGTGAAAGACGAGCAGCTAAGCCACTGCGCCATCACAGTTTATTTAAACGGCTATTAAATTCATTTCATTTTATGGTACCTCGTTAGGGTGGAGAAAATTCTGAAGGAACTCATAGTTCTCCTAAAAATTTATTACATTGAGATTAAAATATCGGACATGGCGCATGGTTCACTATCTCACTTGGGCTTAGAAGTAGTGTGGCAAGCTTCTGAAGATGAACCCAATTTGGTACTGTGGCCGTTTATCCCGGGATAACGTGTGGTTGCCCAAGTACATGCCCTGAAACCCCGTTACATCCGTACATCCATCGAACACACACATACAGGGAGAGCCAATAAACTCCGGACCGGCTGCTCGTGTTTTCCCACTGCACACAAAATGGGGCTGCTGGTCCGGAATTTATTGGCTCATCCTATATATCGGAAGTAGTTCTGTGGGCTGTGATTGTTAATCACAGTTCGTGTCGGTTTTGGATTGAAAAGTTGTTATTGATTATGTTGTTTGAAGCCATTTTTCAGTGTTGCCTTAGTAAACAAAAGTTTGATGCTTTTCAGTCGGTCAACACGATTGTACCCAAATGAGATGGGTTGTTCCTTAATCCTGAAAAAAAAAACCATGAGATTAATAAGTTAATAAATAAATTAGCAAAAACATAAAATATAATAAATTTAATCTATAAAAGTGATAGTCTGTATGTACTGTATGTATGTATGTATGTATGTATGTGGATTTGTTCCGTATACTGTGCCCGTTCGCGGCCCTGGGACACACACAGATCGACTCCAGCCTCAATGATCCGATCCAGGCCCACCAATTGACTCCAGGAGGGATGCACTCGGATAACAGTCATCTCGCACGACACGCCAATAAAATCTCAGGGTGGATGAATTTGGGTCGAGACAACCGGCTCCGGAGCACAATCGGGAAGGTGGATAAAGTTCAAAGGGCAATATTTAAATCTTTATCCCAAATGTTTATTATCCACAAGACTGTAACACCTATAACATAGATATCCAACTGAAATATGTACATGCGTAACCAATGCGTAGCTTCCCTTGCCGAAACACGCTACAAATGCTTTGTAAATATTGCAGTCATATGTGGCAGAATTGTTTATAATAATTTATCAGCCGGATAACTGTTGTTAAGCATTTAGCAAATCATAATCATACTAATATATAAAAATGAGATGGTGTGTGTCTGTCTTTCTGTCTGTCTGTCTGTTACCTAATAACGCAAGAACCACTGGTCCGATTTAAATGAAATTTTGCATGGATGTAGCTGAAATACCAGGTTTACATATAGGATACTTTTAATTTCGATATTTTGCAATATTTAGAAATGGCGACCATTTTAGTGACGTCACTACACCCTTTGGTTTCAAAATTTCATATTTCCATATCAAATAAAAAGAGAACGGTACGAAATAGCAAACTTTTGATGGCACATACGAGCTTTGAAATTTAATTTCCTATCCGAAAGGTCCTTATCACTTTTCGTGTATCTCCAACGGTTAGCGAGTAAAACCAACTTTTGTGACGTCACTACACCCTTTGGTTTCAAAATTTCATATTTCCATTTCATATAAAAAGAGAACGCTAAGAAATAGCAAACTTTTGTTGGCATACACGAGCTTTAGCATTTAATTTTCTATCCAAAAGGTTCTTATCACTTTTCGTGTATCTCCGACGGTTAGCGAGTATAACCTAAATTTGTGCAATAAAACACGGTCAACACCGAGCGGTGCGGTATATATATATACATAAATAGAAAATTTGTCTGTTTTTTTTTCTGAATTTCTACGGAAATTTGAGTTGTTTACACGTTTCAGACTGTTTTATGATAGATGCGCGCGAAAATAATGTTTTGGTCTGTCTGTTTGTTTGATTGTCTGTGGACAAATTTGTTCCCTTATAACTCGAGAACGGCTGGGTGTATCAACGTAAAATTTGGTACAGATATCCATCAGAGGCACGATACTAATCATTGATGTAACCCTTCTCCGTACCTCTCATAAAGGGGGGCCTACCCCCTTAAAATGCATGCTGAAATAGGAGTAGAAGGACGAGACAAAAATCATTTTCAGCCCCTCGATGTGAGAGACAAAACTCGGGGGCCCTGAAGGGTCCCCGAAATCCACATTTTAAGGCCCTAAAACCAACCGTTTTTGAGATATTTCCAGAAAACTAATTTCATTTAATAAACTAATGAACGAATACAAGCCGGTAACCATGGCAACAGATTCTCAGAGGTCCATCTATTGCTGTAAGACGCAATGCAATTCCATTAATTACATTGGTGTGAAAGTTTGCAAACGGCTAGAAGGTTATCACGGAACCAAATTAAGCTGTAGAATTCATCAATACGTATAATGCGCTTAAGGGGGTCAAGGGGTACAGTTGATTTTTTTTCACGCGATTTACACCTCCGGGTGTGGTACGGCAGGTCTATTATATTCCTATCCCTATATTATATTATTATTATTATATATTGGCGTACAACGAGGAGACAAAGCCCCCTCGGTGCCAGAAACAAAACTTGGGGGCCCTAAAGGGTCCTCGAAAACTACATTATAAGGCCCTAAAACCAAAAGTATCTGAAATATTCCCAGAAAACTAATTTAATTTAACAAACTAATGAAGGAATGGAAATCGCTAACCATGACAACATTATCTCAAAGGGTGGCATCCAACTTTCCATCTATTTCTGTAAGAAGTAATGTCACTCTATTTATTACTTTTCTGTGAAAGTTTGCAAATGGCTATACGGTTTTCACGGAACCAACGTAGACTGAATAATTCATCAATGCAATTAAGGGGGTCAAGGGGTAACCTAGATTTTTTCATGCAATTTTCACGTGCGACATATAGTACAGAAGGACTATTATATCTCCAAACATTTGCAAAGTGAAATGCCATGCCCTGTCGTTCAGATTCCACGTAAAATGGAGGTCCCGTGGCTTATGATCTCGCGATTAATGGTCACGTAAAACTACAATCATCCTTTATATCTCCAAACAGCAACATTATTTTCAAAAATTCCTGAATTGAATCAGCATTTTTGCGGCTTTTAGGAATTTGGGCCATTTGAGACTAAAGATCCTGAATTTTCATGCACCACAAGCCTTTATAATTTATGAAAGAGGTCTTCCTGTGTATGTGGACCTAACACAACGTAGAGGGTCATTTTTTATGTGAGGTGTATTGCGTTTCGTCTACAAGTCTTTCAATTCTATTTCACGTCAAGAAGTACAAGTTAGGTGAATTTAGTTTGAGAGCAAATTTTAACTAATCTTTCTTTTGTCGACATACGGGTTCATCGGAAGGATGATTTTGTTTGATACTGTATGGCTGATATACCCATATTTGGATATCTGGGTGATATGTTGTAGACAATAGAATTGTCTGTCTGTCTTTCTGTGTATCTTTATGTACGCCTATAAATCGTGTTCGTAGGCGTGGTGCATCGTAAAATTAGGTATGGTAAACATGAGTCAATACACCAATCATTTATAAAACTCCTCACCGTACTTTTCAAACAGTAGAAGGGTGGATATAGGGAAAAACTTCCCAAAATACATGCTAAAATAGGCGAAATATAAAAAATTATCCTAGAAGGACGATCAAAGCATATGTTGCGCTTCTCAATGTGAGACACAAAATTCGCGAGTCTATAAGGGGTCTCCGAAAACCACATTTTAAGGCCCTTAAATTAACAGTGTGTGTGGTATTCCCTGAAAACTAACTTCGTTCTGATAAACTTATGAAGGAATGAACAACCGCTAACCATTGCTACAGGAGCTCAATTGATAATGTCTGGTGTTAATATATAACACCGTTCGAAGGACGGGTACTTCTGCTATACTAATATATAAAAATGAGATGGTGTGTGTCTGTCTTTCTGTCTGTCTGTGTGCTACTCAATAACGCAAGAACCACTGGTCCGATTTAAATGAAATTTTGCATGGATGTAGCTGATTTACCAGGTTTACATATAGGATACATTTTATTTCGATAATTTGCACTATTAAAAATGGCGACCATTTTAGTGACGTCACTACACACTTTAATCAAAACTTCATATTACCTTATCAAATAAAAAGAGAACGCTAAGAAATAGCAAACTTTTGACGGTACATACGAGCTTCACTTTTCGTTTATCTCCAACGGTTAGCGAGTAAAACCCACATTTATGACGTCACTACACCCTTTGGTTTCAAAATTTGATATTTCCATTTCAAATAAAAAGAGAACGCTAAGAAATAGCAACCTTTTGATGGCATACATGAGCTTTAACATTCAATTTTCTATCCAAAATGTCCTTAACACTTTTCGTGTATCTCCAACGGTTAGCGAGTAAATCCTACATTTGTGCAATAAAACACGGTCAACACCGAGCCGTGCAGTATATCTCTACATATATAAATAGAAAATTTGTCTGTTTTTTTCTGAATTTCTACGGAAATTTGAGTTATTTACACGTTTCAGACTGTTTTATGATGGATGCGCGCGAAAATAATGTTTTGGTCTGTCTGTCTGTTTGTTTGATTGTGGACAACTTTGTTCCCTTATAAATCGAGAACGGCTGGGTATTTCAACGCAAAATTTGGTACAGATATCCATCAGAGGCACGACACTAATCATTGATGTATCTCTTCTCTGTACCTATCATGAAAGGGGGCATACCCCCTTAAAATACATGCTGAAATAGGAGTAGAAGGACGAGACAAAGCCAATTTTCAGCCCCTCAATGTGAGAGATAACATTCGGGGGCCCTAAAAACACATTTTAAGGTCCTACGTCCAACCGTTTTTGAGATATTCCCAGAAAACTAATTTAATTTAATAAACTACTGAACGAATGCGAGCCGATAACCATGGCAACAGATTCTCAGAGGTCCATCTATTGCTGTAAGACGCAATGCAATTCCATTAATTACATTAGTGTGAAAGTTCGCAAACGGCTAGATGGTTATTATGGAACCAAATTAAGCTGTAAATTTCATCAATATGTAAAATGCGCTTAAGGGGGTCAAGGGGTAGTCTAGAATTTTTTCACGCGATTTACACCTGCGGGTGTGGTATGGCAGGTCTATTATATTCCTATCCCTATATTATATTATTATTAGTAGTATTATATTATGGCGTACAACGACGAGACAAAGCCCCTCGGTGCCAGAAATAAATCTCTAGGGTCCTCGAAAACTACATTATAAGGCTCTTAAACCAACAGTTTCTGAAACATTCCCAGAAAACTAATTAAATTTAATTTAACAAACTAATGAAGGTATGCAAATCCGTAACCATGACAACATTATCTCAAGGGGTGGCATCCAACTTTCCATCTATTTCAGTAAGAAGCAATTTATTACATTTATTACATTTCTGTGAAAGTTTGCAAATATAAGGTTATCACGGAACCAACGTAGACTGTATAATTCACCAATGCAATTAAGGGGGTCAAGGGGTAATCTAGGATTTATTCATGCAATTTTCACGTGCGACATATAGTACAGAAGGTCTATTATATCTCCAAACAACAACATTATTTTCAAAAATTCCTGAATTGAATCAGCATTTTTTGCGGCTTTTAGGGATTTGGGCCATTTGAGACTAAAGAACCTGAATTTTCATGCACCACAAGCTTTTATAATTTATGATAGAGGTCTTCCTGTGTATGGGGACCCAACACAACGTAGAGGGTCAGTTTTTATGTGACGTGTATTGCGTTTCATCTACAAGACTTTCAATTCTATTTCATGTCAGGAAGTACACGTTAGGTGAATTTAGTTTGAGAGCACATTTCAACTAATCGTTTTTCTTTTCTTTTTTTTTGTCGACATACGGGTTCATCGTAAGGATGATTTTCTTTGATACTGTGTGGTAGATATACCCATATTTGGATTTCTGGGTGATATGTTGTAGACAATAGAATTGTCTGTCTGTCTTTCTGTGTATCCTTATGTACGCCTATAACTCATGTTCGGATGCTTGGTGCATCGTAAAATTAGGTATGGTAAACATGAGTCAATACACCAATCATTTATAAAACACTTCACCGTACTTTTCATACAGTAGAAGGGTGGATATAGGGAAAAACTTCTCAAAATACATGTTAAAATAGGCGAAATATAAAAATTATCCTAGAAGGACGACCAAAGCATATGTTACACTTCTCAATGTGAGACAAAAAATTCGCAAGTCTATAAAGGATCTCCGAAAACCACATTATAAGGCCCTTAAATTAACAGTGTGTGTGATATTCCCAGAAAATTAACTTCGTTCTGATAAACTTATGAAGGAATTACAAGCTGCTAACCATTGCAACAGTAGCTCAATTGATAATGTCTGGTGCGTCTCGAAAAGCAACAGTACTTAAAAGGGATGTAACACCAATAACATTTTATTATTATTATTATTATTATTATTATAATGTCTGGTGTTAACACCGAACACCGTTCGAAGAACGGGTACTTCTGCTAGTAATATATAAAAATGAGATGGTGTGTGTCTGTCTGTTACTCAATCACGCAAGAACCACTGGTCCAATTGAAATGAAATTTTGCATGGATGTAGCCGATTTACCAGGTTTACGCATAGGCTAATTTTGATTTTGATATTTTACACTATTTAAAAATGGCGACCATTTTAGTGACGTCACTACACCCTTTGGTTTCAAAATTTCATATTTCCATTAAAAAAAAAGAGAACGCCAAAAAATAGCACACTTTTGAAGGCATATATGAGCTTTAAAATTGAATTTTCTAACCGAAAGGCCCTTATCACTTTTCGTGTATCGCCAACGGTTAGCGAGTAAAACCTAAATACAGTATGTGCTATAAAACACGGTCAACGCCGAGCGATGTTAGTCTATGTTAGTCTCTACATGAACTGTTTTATTTATAGAGGTAGTTTGTGGGGTCCGAAACGAGACGTGATTTTGAGCCGAATTTTCACTCTTTGTGCCGGTTATTTTATGTGAGTATTTGGATCTTTACGCTGTTTCACAATGTTATAGTCCTTTCTACTTTGCACGGTATGCTTTCATCCTTTTTATCGATTTGTTTTTTGTTAATTGCATATTTCGGTTCGCCAATATTTATCTGCTTTTTCTCGTTTTTTTTTTACCATGATCAGTAACCCAAAATCACAGACGAATGTGTCGAAGACTACCGACTGTCACATTAGTTTATTTAGTGTCCATATTAATCTTACTGCAGAACTGGGCAAATTTATTTCAATTAAGTTGGTATTTTGCCTTTCACGGCCAATAAAAAAAAACGCACAAAACACGGTATAAACCTAGAAAAGTTGCTGAGTGTTAATTGCTTGGCCCTGAAATTCAATATACCATCACTTTGGAAGCCTTTATAGGGAGGTGAAAGACTGTTTTTGCGTTTAACTCTCGCAGGAAAGTAGCGGAGGTGTTCTAAATAAGAATTGAGGTATCGCCCAGTTTGCTACTCCTTTGGTAGTCCACAAATAGACCACAAGAGCCCGCTGATGAACCATCTCGGAGTTACTAGGCGTAATCTCGCACAAGACACGGCATAAACTTAGAGATTTTTTCTGTGATTAATTTGTTTTTGTTATTATTACTTGGGATGATTGAAGTTTGTTCCGTTACTGTTCCTCTTTATCATGACATGGTACGTAGTTTCCACAATATTACTTATTGCGGATATGATAATTGCTATCAAGTATGATGTATTTTTAGCAAAATATTTATATGTTTAAATATAGTATGAAGCCCTTAAACGATAGGTTTTCAATATTAAAGACAGGTTATTTAACTTTTACTACATAGAAGCTGATATTTATTTCCAATATATAAACGCACTTTCTCACCTACAAAGCGGAGGCAGACAGGCTTTTCTCCGGGTACTCCGGTTTTCCCTGTCACAATTTCATTGCAGCAACAATCTGCACTATCATTTCATTTCATCTGTCATTCATTTAATCATTGCCCCAGGGGAGTGCGACAGGCTTCGGCAGCCGGCACAGTTCATATCCTCGCTGCTAGATGGGGGTTTCATTCATTCCATTCCCTGACCCGGTCGGTCGACTGAAAGCAGACTGAGGATTTTCACTTTCCTACCTCTGATTAATAATTAGGTGAGTGAAAATGCATGTAGTCTACACATGTAGTTGGTAACATGGAAATATCATAACTACATTACGAATGTGTGATTATATATATTAATGATTTAGGCCAGCAAGTACTAAAAACCGTTCGAAGAACGGCTACTTCAGCTAGTGCTTTATAAATATTGCACTGATATGTGGCAGAATTGTTTATAATACTTTATCAGCATGAAAACTGTTGTTAGGCATAACACTGATATGTGGCAGAATTGTTTATAATAATTATCAGCATAATAACTGTTGTTAATGCATAACACTGATATGTGGAAGAATTGTTTATAATAATGTTGGTCATAGATTTCATTATTGTTACCGAAACGATTTTCGTATGATGGAACAGCTTGCTTAGAAAGTGGGATTTTATGTTATTCAGCATGACGTCCAACACGACATGTAGTTGATGCCATAAGAAAGCGCCTACATGGGGAAAACTAACATACACCAATACGTGCATAATTAACAATTTATACATAGCCATTTACTTTGTGGCTATTATATGCTTACAAAAAACAAGTAGTTCCGTGAAGAATTATGCATCCTATTTTCATACATAATACTCATGTCAATTGCCTCTATCAACATACAAAATTTCAGTTTGAATGTTGTAATAGATTAGTAGATTAAGAACCGTCTAAATATTTCAGATGGTCGCCATGTTGAATTTTTATTTATGTACTATTACATGAAGATTATTGTGTGCGTGTGGTATTCAAACGTCAATTGCATGATTAGGACACATGAAGTAAAAGCGATATTTTAAAATTTCGCACAGCTGCCATCTTGTGGTTATGAAAACAATTGAAGTAAACTAGATGCCAGTGGATTAACATTTGTATAAGCATTTACTGTACAAAGTTCCACTGCACTCGGATGGTTAAATCCCGAGAAACGTCCGCTTAAATATTTATACTTCACAACGCCGCCGACATGTTGGATTTTTGCTCACCAGGTTATTGAAAGTCCTATAGATGAACTTACGTTCATAGCCTCTATGCACATAAGAAAAAACAGTTTGATTGCTATAAATGATTCGTAGATACTGAGAACCGTCTAAATATTTCGGATGGTCGCCATTTTGGATTGTTGTACAGTACAGTATGTATAGGCCATATAGTTATGTACCATAAAGAAAAATTATTGCGTAGCTTCATTATTCAAACTTTCACTTCGATCGCATGATTACCACACAAGAAACAAAAATTAATTTTAAAATTTCGCACAGCCGCCATCTTGAGGTTATGTAAAAAATTGAACTAAAATAGATGCCAGTGCATTACAATGTGTATAAACATTTGCTGTACCAAGTTTCATTGCGTTTGGATGATTACATCGCGAGAAAAGTCTATTTAAAACTTTCAACTTCGCTTGGCCGCCATGTTCATGTTTGTAGTTAACAGGTCTTTGAAAGTCTCACATATGAACTTATAGTAGTGCCCTTTATCTCCGTAAAAAAATTCAGGGTGATATCAGTAATAGTTTCGGAGATATAGAATGCCGGTGTAATATTTCGCACAGCCGCCATCTTGAGGTTTTGTAAACAATTGAACAAAATTAGATGTCGGCGCATTACAATGTGTATAAACATATACTGTACCAAGTTTCATTGCGTTTGGTTGGTTAAATCGCAGAAAACGTCTATTTTAAAGTCGCAAATTTGCTTGGCCGCCAAGTTGGTTTTGTAGTTACCAGGTTTACGAAAGTCTGATAGGTGAACTTCTACTAGTTCCCTTGATCACCGTACAAAATTTCAGGGTGATATCGGTATAGTTTCGGAGATATTTAATGCTGATGAAATATTTCGCACAGCCGCCATGATGCATTGGTGAGACGAAATACAATTTGAAGGGCACGGTCGGGGTCGGCCGAATGGTGCTATGACCTTACCGAGTTTCATTGAAGTCGCTCCAGCCGTTTAGATTTTATTAGGGGGTGGGGAGACACACACAAGAATCACTCACACACACCCACACACAGACAAACACACGGACAAAAGGTGATCTCCTAGCCCTATTTTTTCATGAAATGAAAATAGGCTAAAAATGCAAATTACATCTCCTATCTATTATACAAAACAAAGTGTCCTGGCTGACTGACTGACTGACTGACTCACACGCTCACTCACTGACTCATCATCGCCCAGCCAAAACTATTCAAGTTAGAAACATTAAAATTTGGTGATATGTTCGATGTATGTCGAAAACGTCCACTAAGGATGGATTTTTAGCCTACTTTCGATTTTTGCAAAAAATGAAAGTAGACTTATGAGATCACTACAGGGCCAAAAATGTTGTGTCTGTGTGTGAATGTGTGTACTCTGAATGTCTGTCCCTCCCCCTCTATCAATTCGAACACGGTAAAACCGAATTGAACGAAATTTGGTACAAAGGTAGCACTGGCAAAGGGCACCTCAGTGTCATGTTTTATATTGCCGCCATCTTTACCAAAACTTAATGGCGGCCACTCAAATGGTCAAAACCTAATAATGCATTACGACCAAACTAATAATCGGATCTTTACCAAATTTGGTAACAACGTTCCTTCATATGAGACGCGTCTTGTGCCCAAACTACGAGGTCATCAACCGTACCATTTCAGGATGGCGGCCGTGTGAATTATGCAAACTTTATAATCCATAAAATGGGACCCACCAGTTCCGACTATCGAACCAAGAATCGTATAATCTGTTCGAATCGACGTGGCCCGTTTGAAATTAAGAGTTGATATTGTAATATTATAGCCTAGAAGTGATTTTAAAAAGCTGAGTCGTCTCGGTTATTTGACAAGATGGCAGCTGATCTCTCGTTCTGACCTATATTTTATTAATTTCAGTATGTTGCATGCAATATTGCATAGTGGTAACAAATATATGAACTTTCTATGAAATGAACTCGGTTTAAAATATACTCCAGTGAAGAAAACGTTTAGTCCAAGTCATGATTTGCTATAACGTTGTATATATATTGGTTCCTAACGATCAATTAGAGTGTGCACGATTGTCCGAGTGGTCAGGGCATTGGTCTTTCATCAGGCTGGCCGTGGTTCAAATCCTATCAGAGTTGGGCTTTTTTGCTTGAATTTTTTTACATTTATTATTTCTTGAGTACTGAGACGTTATAAAATAAATCATTAGGCCTATATGGTGCATTTTGAAATGGAAAATATATATTTAATTAAAACAACATTCACCACTGGAGTGACATCTAAGAGTAATTACTTGAACTATGTTATAGCTAACCACATCGTTCTAGATGCGAGCTGTGCTCTCTACCGGCCAGTTAGTGAACCCATGTCTACAGTATAATTGAAAAGGTTATTATTTTTGCCGATAGAGGGTACACATCCCCAAGATAAGGCGCGATTATCACGGCCAACGAGAATGACTGGCTCTGGTGAGTTTTCATGACGTCATCAATGTAGTTCTGTTGCACCACTGCCTGGTCTTCGTTTTTCTGCCGGTGTGGTACCTAGTCATCTTGTCTACATCATTGAACCTGTATGAACGTTGGTATTCATTTATCACTTGTCTTCATAGAAGGTATTGATACAAGTCGTTAGTCGGTGGGTAGTGTATTCCGCAGATCTCTTCTATAAACGAATTAATTTATGTTCCGCCCCTTGAAACAACAATAAGTTAATGATATCTATACTGTGCTGCAAGATTCTTTGATCTAATTATACTCATGTGCACATAATTTAACTCACAACGAAGGTCACAGACTCTACAACTCAACTTACTGTAGCCTGCTCGTGGCAGCTATTAAAGACACAACGAACCCTTGAATCCTAGTTCGCGTGGATTTTTGTAAGGAGTAACTTCAACAAGCGTAGTTTTGCAAACCTATACAGTATAATTTATCGTGTTTGAAAACACACGGAAGATCTAAACTGCGTCCATTTTATGAAGATTGATATAAAATATTGCATTTCTGCTGCTTATGAATTGCTCTCGACTTAAACGTACAAGCATCAT
Organism: Meconema thalassinum; assembly: GCA_946902985.2. NCBI lineage: Eukaryota > Metazoa > Arthropoda > Insecta > Orthoptera > Tettigoniidae > Meconema > Meconema thalassinum. The sequence continues at coordinate 494,699,752 of OX336391.1, forward strand.
CAAGCAGTACCGGTACATTGCCTACGACACAGAAGGGTTTGGTTTACGCGCCATGGCCTGTCTTTCTCGTTAGCCATGCGCGATTACAAATTAGCTGTGTAATAGGTATATTAAATATGTTTCTCCCAGTGATACGTTTAGAGCAACGAAGTTTAAATTATTGTAAGTAGTCGGTGTTAATAAACTGAATACCCACGTTGTTTGGAGTGTTTGCTGATGAAATTGCAAAATGCTGGGGTAAATTATTTCAACGCCACTCCTCAAATCCAGTGTGCCAATTTGCACTTCGAATTGGAAGAAATTAGGATGTGATAAAGACAAAGAGTTATAACTCTATCCCCTTACATTTAGGAGAACGTAGGCTATATGCCCTTTCCAGAACATCTTGTTTGATATTCATGTTCTAAGGGGTTGTTAAGGGGGTTGAACCTGCATTTTATTGAATAACAATATCTCACGAGTTGTTTCATTTGGGGATGTGATACTCTGCATATAAACTAATCATTAAAAACAAGTAGTTCCGTGAAGAACTATACAGCCTATTTTCATATATCCTACGTATGTTAATTGCCACTATCAACATACAAAGTTTCAGTTTGATTGCTGTAATAGATTCGTAGATATTGAAAACCGACTAAATATTTCGGATGGTCGCCATGTTGGATTTTATATATGTAGGTCCTAGAGTTATGTTCTGTTACATGAAGATTATTGTGTACGTGTAGCATTCAAACTTCAATAGCATGATAAGGACACATGAAGTAACAAGGAGATTTTAAAATTTCGCTCAGCTGCCATCTTGTGGTTATGGAAACAATTGAAATAAATTAAATGGCAGTGGATTAACATTCGTATAAGGATTTACTGTACCAAGTTTCACTGCACTCGGATAGTTAAATTGCGAGAAACGTCCACGTGAATATTTATACTTCGCGTCGCCGCCATTTTGGATTTGTGATCACCAGGTTATTTAAAGTCCTATAGGTGAACAATATAAATCTGAAGAAGCAATCGAAGACGACAATATTATAATCAGTAAGTACTATCAGAAAACTCTTTTATGATCTAAATAAGAGAGTATACGATTTGGCACGTGAAAATAATATTTATTTATCGTATGGCTTTTAGTGCCGGGAGTGTCCGAGGACATGTTCGGCTCGCTGAGTCTGTAGCTGCTTTCAGCGGACACCCTAAAGGGTGAGCTACACGTTCCGTTCAATTTCAAGTAGTTCCAACTTTCGCCACCAGACATCAATGATACCTAGTGGTGAACGTTGGAACTTTGATAGAGCGCTCTGACGAAATCTAACCTAACAAATGTTGCTTTACACAAGTTTAGTCTGTGAAAGGATCTTTTACATGCCATAAATCTATGACATAGGACCGCCGGCTTTACTTCCCCTCCGAAGGAAGGCATACTGAAGGATTTTTAACGCACCGGGTTTGAACCCGCTATCTTGGGCATAGCAGTTCAGCATGCTACCGACTACGCCACCGAAGCCGCATAGTGAACTGCATATAGAGCCTTTTATTGTCAAAGAGAAGATTGACAGACTAGACACATGCATGGCGGGACAAGTGGCGCAGTCTACAGGCCCCGGACGTAAACTGTATTTTAACAGCAAGGACGATGCAAGCAGGGAGGGTAAGTGTCCATCTGGTGACATAAATAAGAAATCACTGGCAGACGTTGTTGCCATTAAACGGAAAGAGAGTAAGTTCAAGCTTACAGTAAAGTCTAAAGGAAATCATTCAGCAATAATAAACTCCTCAAGGAAATATATAACTGAGGATAAGCGAAGAAGAGAGTTGTTCAGATCACAGAATTTTGCAATTCTCAGTAGAACAAAACTTCTGTTATGATACAACAGAAACCAGATTCACCGGTATCAAATATGCAGTATAACGAGAGAAGAAGATCGTGAATTTTATCAAGAAATGTTAAAGAAAGAAATAGCACGACAGTTCCGGAGAATAATACAGGAAGAACATACTGAATATATTGACAACAAACTATCAGTGTACATAAATAATTCTGCAGATATGGAGGACATAGTAAATAAAGTTAGCTCTGCCCAAACGAAAGTTTGCATGCAGGCTTTCAAAGTTAGTAGATCATCTGGCAAAACTATCAGCCTAAAACACAGAACAGTGCCTTGGTGGAATGAAGAACTTACGATAATGCGGAAGAATGTAAATGCATTCAGAAGAAATTCCAGAGAACGTTAAATAATAATGACCTCCGAGATCAGCGAAAAACTGAATACTTTGCTGAAAAACTAAATACCAAGCTAAAATCAGAAATACCAAGATACTGTCTTGGAAAGAATACTGTAGTAAAATTTCTTCAAATCCCTGGGACATAGTCTATAAATCAGCGTCAGGAAAAATTAAGAATACTCAAATTGTATCAACTCTTATTAACAATGAAGGTCACTACACAAGAGACTAAGAAGAAATTAAATCTGCAATCAAAGATCTAGGTCATAAAAACACACCATGTGAAGATGGAATCACTAGAAAAATACTATGGTGGTCGTATGAAAATATCCCTAGAACTATGACATCATTATATAATGGCTGCTTGAAGAATGCTTGTTTCCCGAAGCGATGGAAAAATGCGAGACGTATATCAATCACAAAACCAGGGAAAGATAATATTCAGGATCCCTCTAAATTCCGACTAATAAGCCTGATAAATGTGCCGGGAAAAGTAATAGAGAAACATATAATTAATAGAATAAATCACGACCTCTATACCAATAAACTACTGAACGAAAATAAATATGGCTTCACAGTTCAAAAGTCTACTACTGATGCAGCTATGGCACTTAAGGAATTATAACTGAGACGTTCAAGAATGGTCAAACTACCGTTATAGTTAGTCTTGATGTCAAAGGAGCTTTTGACTCTGCGTGGTGGCCATGTGTCCTAAAGGCCCTAAAAGACTTTAAATGCCCGAGAAATTTGTACTACCTGACTAAGAGCTACTTCAAGGATAGAACAACGTTCATGAATTCCAATAGTATCCAAGTAGAAACAGTAGTTAATAAAGGATGCCCTCAAGGTTCATGTTGTTGACCGGGGTACTGGAATGTACAGTATAATTCACTGCTCAGTTTGGAATACGGTAAAAACACCAAAGCTATAGCATTTGCTGATGACCTTATAATTGCAGTCAGGGCTGAAACTGAAATTGAAGCAGAAAATATTGTGAATATGGAATTACGGAAAGTTACTAAGTGGTCAACAGAAAACAAAACCCGTTTTAATGAAAGTAAGTCAAGAGTTATTCTAATACCAAGAAGAAGAAAAGCAAAGAAGACAATTGATATCTTTATGAATTTGAAACGTCTTGTACAACTAGATACGATGGAATATCTAGGAATAACTATAGACTCTCGCTTTAAGTTCAATGACCACATCAATAAAGTTAGTGAAAAATGTATTAAATTAATAAACGCATTATCAAAATCGGCTAGAATAGGATGGGTTCTAAAACACCAGGCTTTGGAAGCAATATATAAAGGAACAATATTGCCAATGCTGTTATATGCTGCTCCGAACAGGATTGAATCCCTAGTAAAGAAATGTAATATGATTAAATACGTGAGAGTGCAATGACTTATTCTCTTGAGAATAGCAAAATCGTACCGCACTGTATCTCATGAGGCACTGTGCATTTTTACAGGAATTACTCCTAGAGATATAATGGCTAAAGAGATTTTTACTCTATACAAAATCATGTCAGGGAAAACCACTATGAACTATGTCATTGACCACCCAGAAAAACCTATGAGATGGCTCCATCCAGCCTATTTGCCTAATACCGAAGATCCAAGAATACCATTAAATGAATATATCCCATGGAAAATTTACACAGATGGAAGCAAAAGTGAAGAAGGAGTGGGAGCTGGCATAGCTATATTCAGATCACATGAATTAGTTGACCAATTGAAATATAGACTGCAAGACAACTGTTCGAATAATCAGGCGGATCAATTAGCCATACTTAAATCTCAGGAATTCTTAGATACTACTAGGACAGAGGATGATGAAGATAAGAAAGTAATTATTTACACAGATTGTCAAAAGTCAATCTGTGTAAATAATTACTTTCTTATCTTCATCATCCTCTGTCCTAGTAGTATCTAAGAATTCCTGAGATTTAAGTATTGACTCCATTGCGGACTTCAGAAATCATAACGAACTAATTGAGAATATAAGAAGGACTACAGCTATTCTAAAAAGAAAAAAATGGATAGTAAAATTTTAATGGGTTAAGGCACATACAGGTTTTGCAGGCAATGAACTGGCTGATAAAATTGCAAAGGAGGATACAAAATTAAGTGAGGTTTGTTTCGATAGAATACCCATCTCAACTTTAAAAATAAAATCTCAAAGAAGAATCAATTCATGAATGGCAGCAAAAATGGGAACAAACTTCAAAAGGCACACTTACAAAAGAATTCTTTCCAACAGTTGCAGGTAGATTAAAATCCAAAATCAACTTAACACCTAATATGACTACAATACTGACTGGACATGGAAATATTGCTTCGTACTTACACAGACTTAAAATTATACGTAATCCCGAGTGTTCCTGTAAAAGCAGCCCTCAGACTATAGGTCATATAATTTTCGTGTGCAGTGAAGTGAAAAAAATTAGACAATTCTTGATTAATAGTGTTGATACAGACGATAACTGGCCGATCCAAAATCTGTGATATTAAAAAGTATCTGAAGGAATTTTCTAAATTTGTTAATGCTCTGGATTTTCAAGCTCTTAGGAAAAACGATGAATAATATTGTTTGATATTGTTAAGATTAAGTCATCTAGTAATTATTGAATTATTAGGCCTATAATGTAATTTATTTTGTTCATTTATAAAATGTAATGCAAGTGCATGTAGTACTACTTATGTAGTGGAGCATGCAGATAGTATGAACAATAAAAATAAAAATAAAAATAAAAATTGGATATCTCTCTTACTGGTCTATCTAGAGCGCGCTGGATGTCAACTCTTGATTTAAATCAAACGCCTCGTAGAGGTTCTTTGATCTCTGAGAATAGTCGTAATCACAAGGGCTCATCCCAGGTGAATTTGGTCAATGTTCGAGTATTTCCTAGTTCCACCTTGTAAACAAATTTCTCGCTGTTCATAGCAACGAGCATTGTCATGTAACACAATGGGACTCCCGATGGCCTGTGGTCGTTTACGACGCTATGCTGGGCGCAAATGATGTTCCAAGTAACGCAGTTAGTAAGTAGTCTGCATTTACTTTTATACCATGGGGTATAGTATGCACCAAGATTATGCCTTCATAATCATAACACACTGTAATCATCAGTTTCAAAGGATCCTGCAATGCTCGACATATTTTTGGGCGTGGTGATTCTGTATGTCGCCATTCGCTTGATTATCGTTTCAGCTCAGCTCAACATACCCATGTCTCATCCAATGTGATAACGTGACGAAGAAAGGCCTCACCTTCATGCTCATATCGTTCCAAATACATTCTTGCTGTCTCCATTCGCTGTCACTTTCCAACTTCGGTTGGAGTGGGCACAAACTTTCCGCATCTTCATCTTTTCTATTAAATGTGATGGACAGACGATGCTGCAATTGCAAGCTCCTTGGAAATCACCACGCATGTCCAGTGCCTGTCTTTTTCTAATAATGACCTTAAAGCCTGAACATGGAGATCGTCAATTGCAGTAACGGGTCTACCAGGACATGCTCTGTGTTGACATTGCTCTCTTCCTTGACGGAAGGCTTTCTCCAATCTTTCAATAGTTCAATAAAGTTTCATTGCTGTATTAGATTCGTAGATATTCAGAGCCGTCTAAATTTTTCGGATGGTCGCCATGTTGGATTGTTAAATGCATAGGCAATAGAGTCATGTACCATTAAAGGAAAATTACTGCGTAGGTTCATTATTCAAACTTTCACTTCGATCGCATGACTACGACACAAGAAATACAAACATAATTTTAAAATTCGCACAGCCGCCATCTTGAGGTTATGTAAACAATTGAACTAAATTAGAAACCAATGCATTACAATGTGTATAAACATTTCCTGTACCAGATTTCATTGCGTTTGGAACATTAAATCGTGAGAAAGGTCTATTAAAATTTTTAATTCGCTTGGCCGCCATGTTCGTTTTGTAGTTAACCGGTTTTTGAAAGTCTTGTAGATGAACTTCCAGTAGTGCCCTTTATCTTCGTACAAAATTTCAGGGTGATAACGCTAATAGTTTCAGAAATATAGAATGCCGGTGAAATATTTCGCGCATCCACCATCTTGTGGTTGTGTAAACAATTGAACAAAGTTAGATGTCGGTGCATTACAATGTGTATAAACAAATACTGTACCAAGTTTTATTGCGTTTGGTTGGTTAAATCGCGTGAAACGTCTATTTAAAAGTCGCAAATTCGCGTGGCTGCCATGTTGGTTTTGTAGTTACCAGTTTTTCAAAAGTCACATAGGTGAACTTCTAGTAGTTCCCTTTCTCACCGTAAAAAATTCCAGGGTGATATCTGGAATAGTTTCGGTGATATTGAATGCTGGTAAAATATTTCGCACAGCCGCCATGTTGGATTGGAGAGACGTAACAAAATTTCAAGGGCACGGTCTGGGTCGTCCGGAATAGTGCTATGAACTTACCGAGTTTCATTGAAATCGCTCCAGCCGTTTAGAAGTTATTAGGGGGACACACACACACCTCTCTCTCACACACACACACACGCACACACTCACGAACAAAATGTGATCTCATAAGCCTATTTTTTTTTTCAAAATTGAAACTAGGCTAATAAGAAGACACGTGTCTGAGGGTTTTTCGGAGAGGTGTATATTATGAGGTGAAAGGGGTGAAAAGTGGAAGTTGAAGGACTCCTAACAGAGCATGTATCTCTTAAACGACAGAGGCAAAAAGTATGAAACTCGGGGGAGGGGTGAAATCAGCTGGAAAAACAAGATGTTCAGGAAAGAACATATAGCCTACTTTCTCCTAAATGTATGGGTATGTTATAACTCTTTGTCTTTATCATCTCCTAATTTCTTCCAATTCGAAGTGCAAATTGGCACACTGGATTTGGCGTTCAAATAATTTACCCCAGCATTTTGCAATTTCATCAGTAAACACTCCAAACAACGTAGGTATTCAGTTTATTAACACCGACTACTTACAATAATTTTGAACTTCGTTGCTCTAAACGTATCACTGGGAGAAACATATTTAATATAACTATTACACAGCTAATTTGTAATCGCGCACGGCTAACGAGAAAGACAGGCCATGGCGCGTAAACCAAACCCTTCTGTGACGTAGGCAATGTACCGGTACTGCTTGATGATGCTTGTACGTTTAAGTCGAGAGCAATTCATAAGCAGCAGAAATGCAATATTTTATATCAATCTTCGTAAAATGGACGCAGTTAAGATGTTCCGTGTGTTTTCAAACACGATAAATTATACTGTATAGGTTTGCAAAACTACGCCTATTGAAGTTACTCCTTACATAAATCCACGCGAACTAGGATTCAAGGGTTCGTTGTGTCTTTAATAGCTGCCACGAACAGGCTACAGTAAGTCGAGCTGTAGATTCTGTGACCTTCGTTGTGAGTTAAATTATGTGCACATTAGTATAATTAGATCAAAGAATCTTGCAGCACAGTATAGATATCATTAACTTATTGTTGTTTCAAGGGGCGGAACATAAATTAATTCGTTTATAGAAGAGATCTGCTGAATACACTACCCACCGACTAACGACTTGTATCAATACCTTCTATGAAGACAAGTGATAAATGAATACCAACGTTTATACAGGTTCAATGATGTAGACAAGATGACTAGGTACCACACCGGCAGTAAAACGATGACCAGGCAGTGGTGCAACAGAACTACATTGATGACGTCACGAAAACTCACCAGAGCCAGTCATTCTCGTTGGCCGTGATAATCGCGCCTTATCTTGGGGATGTGTACCCTCTATCGGCAAAAATAATAACCTTCGCAATTATACTGTAGACATGGGTTCACTAACTGGCCGGTAGAGAGCATAGCTCGGATCTAGACGGCTGTGGTTACCAATAACATAGTTCAAGTAATTACTCTTAGATGTCACTCCAGTGGTGAATGTTGTTTTAATTAAATATATATTTTCCATTTCAAAATGAACCATATAGGCCTAATGATTTATTTTATAACGTCTCAGTACTCAAGAAATAATAAATATAAAAAAAATCAAGAAAAAAAGTCCAACTCTGATAGGATTTGAACCACGGCCAGCCTGTGAAAGACTAACGCGCTGACCACGCAGCCAATCGTGCACAGTCTAATAGATCGTTAGGAACCAATACATATACCACGTTGTAGCAAACCATGACTTGGACTAAACGATTTCTTTACTGGAGTATATTTTAAACCGAGTTCATTTCATAGAAAATTCATATATTTGTTACCACTAGCCTATATTGCATGCAACATACTGAAATTAATAAAATATAGGTCAGAACGAGAGATCAGCTGCCATCTTGTCAAATAACCGAGACGACTCAGCTTTTTAAAACCACTTCTAGACTATAATATTAAAATATAAACTTTAAATTTCAAACGGGCCACGTCGTTTCAAACAGATTAAACGATTCTTGGTTCGATAGTCGGAACTGGTGGGTCCCATGTTAAGGATTATAAAGTTTGCATAATTCACACGGCCGCCATTCTGAAATTGTACGGTTGATGACCTCGTAGTTTGGGCACAAGACGCGCCTCATATGAAGGAACGTTGTTGCCAAATTTGGTAAAGATCCGATTATTAGTTTGGTTGTAATGCATTATTACGTTTTGACCATTTGAGTGGCCGCCATTAAGTTCTGGTAAAGATGGCGGCGATATAAACATGACACTGAGGTGCCCTTTGCCAGTTCTACCTCTGTACCAAATTTCGTTCAATTCGGTTTCACCGTGTTCGAATTGATAGGGGGGGACATACATTCAGAGTACACACACTCACACACACAGACTCACACACATACACACACACAGACAGACACACTTTTTTCGCCCTGTAGTGATCTCATAAGTCTACTTTCATTTTTTGCAAAAATCGAAAGTAGGCTAATAAGTAAATAAGTGTTCGACCGTTTTTTCATAAATCTAATGAAAGGGGCCCATGGGGAGGGGTGAAATTCTGGGGGGGGGGAAACGTCCACAAAGGAAGGATTTCTGGATATTCCCTCATCATCTCCCAGCCAAACCTATTGCAGTTAGAAACTTTCAATTTTGGGGATATGTTCGTTGTATGTCGAAAACGTCCACTAAGGAAAGATTTTTAGCCTACTTTTCACATTTTGCAAAAATGAGGAAAAAGTAGACTTATGAGATCGGGCAAATGTGTGTCTGTCTGTATGTCAGTCTGTCTGTCTGTCATTCTGTCTGTCTGTCTGGCTGTGTGTGTGTCCCCCCCTATCAACTCCTAAGCGCCTGCAGCAATCGAAACAAAAATTAGTGGGAGTAAAGATCTATACCTGAATATCTCACGGCCATATTTGAAAATGATGTCAGTGCTACCAACTGCTGAAAAATAGCAATTGAAATTTGAGCTCCATGTTGGATATCGTGGAAGGTATAAATGGGAGCTATTTCAAAATTGGCACACGTATAGATAATAATATTGCAGTTTAATTTCCAGGAGGTCATACATGGCAGAGTTGCCAAAATGATTATAAGTCTCTGATAGGTCCAAAATTTAATGCATATAACTTCTACACTATCAATTGTATTTCAACCAAATTTCGTATGTGCTATGTGTACATAAACAGATATGACTGAGCGTACTCTTAAGAGCCACAAAGGCTGCCAACTGTTAAAAAATGCTCTCAATTTTTTTAATCCAAATACCCATATATCAGAAAGTATTCAAGCCGACAGCTTTAAACTATGCCCACGTATAGTACCTGACATTCTATATTAATTTGGAGTAACTTATATACGACAGTGCTACCAACATGATTCTAAGCCTGCTGAGAGGTCCAACTTTAAATACATGTAACTTATATACTATCATTTGGATTTCAACCAAATTTCGTGTGTGCTATGTGTACCATAACAGATGTGACTATGCCGATTCTTAATAGTAACCAGGGCTGCCAACTGTTAATAAATACTGTCTCTATTTTTGTTACCCTAATCTATCATATATAATCCAAAATTGACTCATCACCGCAGGGCTCAAACCACTAGACCTAGAAAGCTGAAATTTTGCATGTTGGTTGATGCGAGTATGTAGAGGCTCACTAAGAAACGGTTTTTGAAAATTCAATTTGTAAGTGACTTTTTTCGGCCCTTTGGCATTCAGCATCCTAAATTGACTCATCGACGCAGGGCTCAAACCACTACACCTAGAAAGCTGAAATGTTGCATATTGGTTGATCGGAGTATCTAGAGGCTCACTAAGAAACGGTTTTTGAAAATTAAATTTGTAAGTGACTTTTTTCGGCCCTTAGGCACTGAGCAGGAACAGTCGGTACAAATATGGGATTTAGCTCATTTTAATCCGCCAGATACGAGAAACAATACTCGGAGGTCCTGTAGGGACCCCGAAACTCACTTTTTAAGTTCCTAAAATGAACGATTTCGGAGGTATTCCCAAATAACTGTGTTCCCTCTGAGAAACAGATCAACGTTACTATGGCAACCGCAGAAATTTCGCAGACTGGGGATAGTTTTCTGGAAATATCTCGAAAACCGTTCGTTTTAGGGCCTTAAAACGCTGGGTTCGGTTTTCAGTGGGACCACGAACATTGATCCTCGCCTTGATACGCGCAAAATGAGCTATATTCGATATTTCTACGAGCAAATCGACTTGGAATGTTTCATCTATCTCTTATATAAAATTAAGTGTCCTGACTGACTGGCTGACTCATTGACTCATCATCGCCCAGCCAAAACTATTAAAGTTAGAAACTAGAAATTTTGGGGATATGTTCGTTGTAAGCCGAAAGCGCCCACTAAGGAAGGATTTTTGGATATTCAGGTTCTAAAGGGGTGTTAAGGGGGTACAACTGCATTTCATTGAATAACAATATCTCCGGCTTGGTTTCATTGAGGGATGTGATACTCGGCATATAAACTCATCATCAAAAACAAGATGTTCAGTAAAGAACATATAGCTTACTTTCTCCTAAATGTATGAGTATAGTTATAACTCGTTGTTATTATCAAAGAGTATAATAGAACTATTCTTTGTTACTTCGTCGTTACGCTGAGGTCTGGCGTTACGTTACGGCGACGGGACGAAATGTACCGAGAATGCACTGAAGTGTGTGACGTGATAGTACCGCTTGAGCTTTCTCCTTTCCCCGCGCACTCCGGTGAGCGTGAGGTCATCCAGCCAGCTACCACCTTTGACCTTGGTTTGCATCCATGAGGCTTTCACCCAACATTTTTCAGCATTTGTAGCATTTGTAGCATTTAAAATGATATAAAGTCCAGTCTTTCAGACTGACTCTCACTCTTTTAATCTTACTCTCCATATAGTTTATGCTCGACGAAATCGAAATGTATATATTATAGCCTATGTCAAAAAACCGTATCATAATGAGAGTAATTATAACACTATTTTTCATTATGAAACAGTTTCTCCCACCAATCAGAGCTCAGGAAACAGTTGTGTAGCCAATTAGGTAAGGATAGCATCGCATCTGCGCTGACTTCCACGGCTACAATTTTAAATTTCACTGCGTGACTATTGTCATAGTGGGTTATTTGAAGAGGCCATGGTCAAATACAATGTATTCTCTGCGTCCCATGCGCTCTGTTCAGTAGGCTACATAAAACTGGTGAAATCACGACATTTATTTATGAATAATTATGTTCGAACATGAAATAGTGAAAATTATCGTCGAACATAAACAGTCTTATGCAACTCGCCTATAATGGTAATTAAGACACTCCTATGGAATTTATAAAACTCGCTTCGCTCGTTTTATAAACATACTCGTGTCTTAATTAATGCCGTTATAGGCTCGTTACATAATGTACTATAATATAATATCAGTCAATGTCACTGTTTTCAGTCGGTCAGCCCCGGTTGCGAAATTGTACAGATTACAGAGGACAGTTGGCAAGCCTCAGGCATGTGCAATTGATACGCGAGGTGCTTTTCGCACAACTGAAACTCGCATATTAATTGTACATGCCTGAGACTTGCCATCTGCCCTCTGTACGACTGCGCAACCGGAGCTGACCAGCCAAACACTGTGGCGTAAATTGCATATAGTTTCAATTTACGAATTCATTACAGAATTTCTCTCTTTAAGGGTTTTTAAGACTGTGTGGATATTACCTATCGGGGATGGTTATGTTACGTAAGTTACCACCTGATGGTGTAGTGCCAGGCATATTGGCTGTCGCCCCGGAGGTCCGTGATTGATCTCACGCTCTGCCAAAAAAAAATAATTCCGGCCTGAGGGCTGGAACGGAGTCCACTCAGCCTCGTGAGGCAAAACTGAAAAGGGGTGGATTTGATTCTCACCTCAGCCATCCTGGATGTTATTTTCCGTGGTTCATTTGTAATTGAGATTATGATTGGAAAGGAGGTGGCTGTGCCTTACGTTGGGAACCATCCAAGAATTTGTCTAAAAAGCAAGTCGAGAAACCTTGGAAAACGATCTGTAAAATGACTGAGGGGGGAATCGAAACCACCTCTTCTCATTTCCCCACGAGGCTGACTGAACTTCGTTATAGACCTCAGACCAGAATAAAATTGCTTGGCAGAGCCGGATATCGAACCTGGAACTAAGTGGAACTGTTGTATACATCATCTGTTATGAGTAGGGCTCGGATTTTTAGCTGCTAACAATCGGAAAAATATTTCTTTTTCATGCATTAAAAATCCCTGAAATATGTGACAAAAAAGTAAAAATATTGAATTATAATTTACTTTATTAAAGTGAATATAAACAATATGCAGTACTCACAAATACAATTTATGCTATGCCTCACTGACTACTGAAGAATTACCATACATAACGAGATACATCTTCAGGTTGTCCATCACAAATGACCGACGATTATCGCGAAACACTTCCTCTGAAGGTGCGAAACTGCGGCAATATGTTTCTTGCTCTTGAGGTGTTTTGTAACTTGAGATCGCTGTTCAGCTATATTTGCTTTACCACATGGTTGGCAGAACAGAACGCCCCCATTAGAAGTAAAATTATCCTTAAATTCTGCAGACGATATCTTGTAGTAGTTTTTACTTTAGGCATCGTAGAACTGCCTTACACTTCACAGTGCCAGAAATGAACTGCATGTGAGTGACACTGGTTCCAGGTAGCTGGGGAGGGAGGTCTAGCACGTGGTGCAATATGGCTAAAGACAAGGAAATCCCCGACTTCCACGGTGAAGTCAAGATTAGAAAAACACAGCTGCAAGTTGACATACGCTCTGCATGAAGATTAGATAGCTCATAGGTTCTTTCCCGTTGAAGTAACACAGAACAAAAATGCAATAAACTTAAAGATCTAGCATACTGATTTTTAGCCTACTTTCGATTTTTGCAAAAAAAAAAAAAAAATGAAAGTAGACTTATGAGATTAACACAGGGCGAAAAATGTGTGTCTGTCTGTGTGTGTGTGAGTCTGTGTGTGTGTGTGTGAGAGAGTCTGTGTGTGTGTCTGTGTGTGTTTGAGTGTGTGTACTCTGAATGTCTGCCCCCCCCCCCTATCAATTCGAACACGGTGAAACCGAATTGAACGAAATTTGGTACAGAGGTAGAACAACCAAAGGGCACCTCAGTGTCATGTTTTATATCGCCGCCATCTTTACTAAAACTGAATGGGCTATAATAGGCAAAATATGCAGGTTTTCGTAGGATCAGACCTCATTTACTGCGAGAAAGTATTTTACAATGTAATTGGAGTTCAATTAACTTTTCTTTCGTCTTACTATGCATATTTTTAACATTTTATTGTCTTAGGGGTACGGTAACCTTCTTGTCATTTGGGGTCCATTTTTAGCCTATTTTCAATTTTGAAAAAATAGGCTTATGAGATCACCTTTTGTCCGTGTGTGTGTGCGTGTGTGTGTGTCTTCCTATAATAAATTCTAAACGGCTGGAGCGACTTCAATGAAACTCGGTAAGTTTATAGCACTATTCTGGGCGACTCCGACCGTGCCCTTCAAACTTTGTTACGTCTCACCAATCCAACATGGCGGCTGTGCGAGATATTTCACCAATATTCAATATCTCCGAAACTATTCCCGATATAACCCTGGAATTTATTACGGTGATAATGGGAACTACTAGAAGTTCACCCATGTGACATTTGAAAAACTGGTAACTACAAAACCAACATGGCGGCCACGCGAATTAGCGACTTTTAAATAGACGTTTCTCGCGATTTAACCAACCAAACGCAAAGAAACTTGGTAGAGTATATGTTTATACACATTGTAATGCACCGACATTTAACTTCGTTCAATTGTTTACATAACCACAAGATGGCGGATGTGCGAAATATTTCACCGGCATTCTATATCTCTGAAACTATTACCGGTATCACCCTGAAATTTTGTACGAAGATAAAGGGCACTACTGGAAGGTCATCTATAAGACTTTCAAAAACCGGTTAACTACAAAACGAACATGGCGGTCAAGCGAATTTGAAAATTTTAAATAGACCTTTCTCGCGATTTAATGTTCCAAACGCAATGAACTCAGGTACACGAAATGTTTATACAGATTGTAATGCACTGGTATCTAATTTAGTTCAATTGTTTACATAACCTCAAGATGGCGGCTGTGCGAATTAAAAAATTAAGTTTTTATTTCATGTGTCGTAATCGTGCGAGCGAAGTGAGAGTTTGAATAATGAACCTCCGCAATAATTTTCCTTTAATGGTACATGACTCTATGGCCTATACATTTAACAATCTAACATGGCGACCATCTGAAATATTTAGACGGCTCTGAATATCTACGAATCTATTATAGCAATCAAACTGATTTGCTTATGTTCATTGGGGCAACGAACTTAAGTTCACCTATAGGACTTTAAATAACCTGGTGATCACAAATCCAACATGGTGGCGACGCGAATTATAAATATTCACATGGACGTTTCTCGCAATTTAACCATCCGAGTGCAGTGTAACTTGGTACAATAAATCCTTATACGAATGTTAATCCATTGGCATCTAATTTATTTCATTTTTTTCCATAACCACAAGATGGCAGCTGTGCGAAATTTTAAAACCTCCTTATTACTCCTTGTGTCCTAATCATGCGATTGAAGTTTGATTGCTACACGTACACAATAATCTTCATGTAACATTACATAACTCTAGGACCAACATATATAAAATCCAACATGGCGACCATCCGAAATATTTAGTTGGTTCTCAATATCTACGAATCTATTACAGCAATCAAACTGAAATTTTGTATGTTGATAGTGGCAGTTAACATTAGTAGGATATATGAAAATAGGCTGTATAGTTCTTCACGGAACTACTTGTTATGAAAGCCGGATCTAGATCCTATAGGCTTTCATATAGCCGTGGTAGGATTTTTCGAGATCTCGGAAACTAAGCGTCGCCCAGTGTTCAAACCTATACCAATCGAATCAGAGTTGAAAAAAAAAAAAAAAAAACAAACAAACAAAAAAAAGTCTGTCTGTATGTATGTATGTATGTGACGTTTTTGCGTTTAGCAAAGTACAGGTCGCAATTTTCAAGATATTGAGCTGAAATTTGGTACGGTGAAAGAGTTGGGGCCTGTGACAAACCCTATTGTTGGGCGTTACAATCGGTGCAGGTCCGGACATTTTTTTAGGGCCCTGAATTTCAACCCTTTTTTTGGAATCGATATATCTCGGAAACGGATGGTCGTATCGAAAAACGTTAAATATGCAGGAGTAAGATTTCCACGCTATGCAACTTTTTTATTCATAACGATTTTTTGATATCTCTCACCGTTTTCTTTTTTTGGGGCCCTGAAGATGTCCATTGTGCGTGACATATTTGGGTTTAGCAAAGTACAGGTCGCAATTTTCAAGATATCGAACTGAAATTTGGTGCGGTGAAAGAGTTAGACCTTGTGAGAAAACCTATTGTCGGGCGTTAAAAACGGTGCAGGGCCGGATCTTTTTGGGGGGCCCTGAATTTCAAACTTTTTTTGGAATCGATATATATCGGAAACGAATGGTCGTATTGAAAAACGTTAAATGTACAAGTGTATGACCTCTACGGTACGCAACTTTTTTACTCAAAACGATTTTTTGATATCTCTCACCGTTTTCTATTTTTTGGGCCCTGAAAATACCCATTGTGCGTGACATTTTTGGGTTTAGCGAAGTACAGGTCGCATTTTTCGAGATATCAAGCTGAAATTTGGAGATGTGAAAGAGTTGGACCCTGTGAGGAAACCAGTTGTCGGGCGTTAAAAACGGTGCAGGGCCGGATCTTTTTTGGCGGCCCAGAATTTCAAACTTTTTTTTGGAATCGATATATCTCGGAAACGATTGGTCGCATCGAAAAAAGTTAAATGTACAGGTGTAAGATCTCCGCGGTATGCATCTTTTTCACTCTAAACGATTTTTTGATATCTCTCACCGTTTTCTTTTTTTTTGGGGCCCTGAAAATGTCCATTGTGCGTGACATTTTTGGGTTTAGCGAAGTACAGGTCGCAATTTTCAAGATATCCAGCTGAAATTTGGAGATGTGAAAGAGTTGGACCCTGTGAGGAAACCAGTTGTCGGGCGTTAAAACGGTGCAGGGCCGGATCTTTTTGGGGGGCCCAGAATTTCAAACTTTTTTTTGAATCGATATATCTCGGAAACGGTTGGTCGCATCGAAAAAAGTTAAAAGTACAGGTGTAAGAACTTCGCGGTATGCAACCTTTTCACTCTAAACGATTTTTTGATATCTCTCACCGTTTTCTTTTTTTGGGGCCCTGAAAATGGCCATTGTGCGTGACATGTTTGGGTTTAGCGAAGTACAGGTCGCAATTTTCAAGATATCGAACAGAAATTTGGTGCGGTGAAAGAGCTAGACCCTGTGAGGAAACCTATTGTCGGGCGTTAAAAACGGTGCAGGGCCGGATCTTTTTTGGGGGCCCTGATTTCAAACTTTTTTTTGGAATCGATATATCTCGGAAACGGTTGGTCGTATAGAAAAACGTTAAATGTACGGGTGTAAGATCTCCGCGGTATGCAACTTTTTTACTCAAAACGATTTTTTGATATCTCTCACCGTTTTCTTTTTTGGGGCCCTGAAAATGTCCATTGTGCGTGACATTTTTGGGTTTAGAGAAGTACAGGTCGCAATTTTCAAGATATCGAGCAGAAATTTGGAGCAGTGAAAGAGTTGGACCCTGTGAGGAAATCTGTAGTCGGGCGTTAAAAACGGTGCAGGGCCAAAATCTTTTTTGAGGGCCCTGAATTTCATTTTTTTTTAAATCTATATATCTCGGAAACGGTTGGTCGTATCGAAAAACATTATATGTACAGGTGTAAGATCTCCGCGGTATGCAACTTTTTGACTCAAAACGAATTTTGGATATCTCTCACCGTTTCCTTTTTTTGGGGCCCTGGAAATGTCCACTGTGCGTGACATTTTTGCGTTTAGCAAAGTACAGGTCACAATTTTCAAGATATCAAGCTGAAATTTGGTACGGTGAGAGAGTTAGGGCCTGTGAGGAACCCTGTCATTGGGCGTTAAAATCGGTACAGGGCCGGATCTTTTTCTGGGGCGCTGAATTTCATCCTTTTTTCTTTTCTAAACAATATATCTCGGAAACGGCTGGTCGTATCGAAAAACGTTAAATGTACAGGTGTAAGATCTCCAAGGTATGCAACTCTTTTACTCAAAACGATTTTTTTATATCTCTCACCGTTTTCTTTTTTGGGGCCCTGAAAATGTCCACTGTGCGTGATATTTTTGGGTTTAGCGAAGTACAGTTCGCAATTTTCAAGATATCGAGCTGAAATTTGGTGCGGTGAAAGAGTTGGACCCTGTGAGGAAATCTGTTGTCGGGCTTTA
Source organism: Meconema thalassinum (assembly GCA_946902985.2). Classification (NCBI taxonomy): domain Eukaryota; kingdom Metazoa; phylum Arthropoda; class Insecta; order Orthoptera; family Tettigoniidae; genus Meconema; species Meconema thalassinum. Next base: position 494,717,808 of record OX336391.1, read on the forward strand.
AAAACGGTGCAGGGCCGGATCTTTTTTGGGGGCCCTGAATTTCAAACTTTAAAAAAAAATCTGTATATCTCGGAAACGGTTGGTGGTATCGAAAAACGTTAAATGTACAGGTGTAAGATCTCCGCGGTATGCAACTTTTTTACTCAAAACGATTTTTTGATATCTCTCACCGTTTTCTTTATTTGGGGCCCTGAAAATGTCCGTTGTGCGTGACATTCTTGCGTTTAGCAAAGTACAGTACAAGATATCAAGCTGAAATTTGGTGCGGTGAAAGAGTTGGGGGCTGTGCGGAAGCCTATTGTAGGGCGTTAAAATCGGTGCAGGGCCGGACTATTTTTGGGGCCCTAAATTTCATCCCTTTTTTGGAATCAATATATCTCGGAAACGGCTGGTCGTATCGGAAAACGTTGAATGTACAGGTGTAAGATCTCCGCGGTATGCAACTTTTTTACTCAAAACGATTTTTTGATATCTCTCACCGTTTTCTTTTTTTTGGGGCCCTGAAGATTTCCATTGTGCGTGACATATTTGGGTTTAGCGAAGTACAGGTCGCAATTTTCAAGATATTGAGCTGAAATTTGGTACGGGGAAAGAGTTAGGTCCTGTGAGGAACCCTATTATCGGGTGTTAAAATCGGTGCAGGGCCGGACCTTTTTTGGGGCCCTGATTTTCATCCTTTTGTTTTGGAATCAATATATCCCTGAAACGGTTGGTCATATCGAAACAACTTAAATGTACAGGAGTATGATCTCAGTGATTAGCAACTTTTTTACCACTTATCATATTTTGATATCTCTCGCCGTTTTAATGTTATTAAATGCTTTTGTTTTTAAAAAATGGGGCCCAAATGTATATAATAATTTGTTAAAATTCAACTGATCGTCTCATTGAATTCTACGGAAAATTATCTATAATAATCCGTTTTCACCTTTTCAATAAGTTAAATAATGTATTTACAGCTGTAATGTATTTTCCATTTCCGAGGACGTCCGGCTTTCATAACCGCGTGATGGTGTCAGCATTGCCTAGAATAACATTTTATAATTTTCCTACATTACCACACAATCGAGCCATAGGCCGGAAAGGCAAGGCATGAGACCTTGCTGCCAACGAAGTTGTTGTTTGAGATTATTACCCCCTCTTGCTCGCCCCTATCTTGCCGCACCTTCTCATCCAAAGCAGGTCGTGCTGCGGGGTCTCCTACTTGTTATACTTGTGGTCACACCGTCCTTATGCAAGGTTTGGAACTGATGTGTAACTATTTAACAGTCTGTTACTTCTTCACATCAAATTTTATCTCCCGCAGAGATGTTGGTTGATTCCTCAGTTTAGGGCTGCGACATCGCGGTCATGTAACCCCGTGTACTTTGGGTGTGTGTAGAATCTGTCTGATAAAAGTGTTAATTGTGATGGCTGTATTAGTCTGTAATTCCGTTTTTGTTCTTTTTAATCAGTTAAGGACTGCAGACGGTCAATTTCAAGTAGTAGTTCCTAATGTTGGTACCAAATATACCATCAACGACACCTAGCTGTGAACTTGGCTACTAGATCCCACCGCAACCAGTAACTTGCAACGAACGTTGGACTTCCCCTCTGAAGGAAAGCATACCGAGGGTTTTTCAGCGCTCTTTGAAAATCCGACGACTTCGGCCGGCTTTGAACCCGCGACCTTGGGCATAGAAGTTCAGCAGGCTACCAGCGAGGCTACGTCATCGAAGCCGCTTCCCACATAGTCAGATGCAAAACTGAATGTGATCTCGTTGTCATGGCAACCTCTGATAGCTCAGCCCTCATCAATTTAGAAGCGTTTCATGGTAACCTCTGATGGCTCTTGGCATTTTCTTCTAATTCCGAAATCATTTTTCTTATCCCTTGGCGTAATGGTGGGTTGTATCAAAAATTCTTTCAGACAAACGTTTTAGGTAATTATCAGGGGAATATCATCCATTTTTTACGCTTTTGATATTGTGCCTATTAAGAGAGATATGATTAATGTTTCCCGAAAAACCCACTTTTTTCCACCCCATTGGTCAATGATTGGTGCTATCAAAAAACTTTTTTAACATAAATTTTTGGCACTTATCAGACATATAATATGAACTTTGAACGGATTCGATATTTCATATATTAAGAGAGTTATAGTGATATTTCACGTTTTCAAAAAAATCCCCCCATTCTTACCCCCTTCGACCGATTTTGCCCATTAACGCACTCGGCCGAGAATTTATAGGGATACATATTGTGTAAAAAATTCAAAGTGATTGGTGCAAAATTACGGCAGTTATCGTGTCCACAAGAAACTGATATATATATCTTATATATAAAAGTGAAAGTCTGTATGTGGGTATGTGAGTATGTGGGTATGTGGTCTGTTCCGTATACAAATCTACACCGTTCCAGCAATCTCAACCAAATTTTGCATACACATAGTTTAGGACCCAGAAGGAACCGCTGGCTACATGAATTTTCGATAGTCTTGCTCATTCTTCCGATTTCGGTCCTTTTGCACTCAATCACAGGCTAATCAAATCATAAAATATACTCATGAAGGAATGGCAAGGCAGATAGTTTCCATGGCAACATAGCTCAAGTCGAGACACGGCCGTCTGGATGACAGTTGCGCTCTGCACTACTGGTATAGAAAATGAGCATCTTTACTTGAAATCCCGTTAGTTACTCACCTACTCACACAGCACTGTCAACCGAGTTTAGCATAACAAAGACTTGACACTATCTTCTACTATATATTTGTCAAATACCACTCACTCACTCATTCATTCATCACGAAATCTCAGAAACCACCGAACGGATTGGAATGAAATTTGGTATGCAGCTTCCCCAAGGACCACAAATGCCCACTAAGAAAGGATTTTTGTATATTCAGGTTCTAAAGGGGTGTTAAGGGGGTAGACCTGCATTTCATTGACTAGCAATATCTCGCGATTGGTTTCATTGGGGGATGTGATACTCGGCACATAAACTCATCATTAAAAGTAAGAAGGCACGAGTCTCAGGGTTTTTCGATGTGGTGTATATTATGAGGTGAAAGGGGTGAAAAGTGGGGATTGAAATATTCCTAAATGAGCGTGTATCTCTTAAACGACAAAGGCGAGGAGTTTGAAACTCAGCGAAAAAAAATCAGCATAAAAAATAAGTAAATATGTGTTTGACCGTTTTTTTATAAATCCAATTTAAGGGGCCCATGGGGAAGGGTGAAATTCTGGTGGGGGGGGGGACAGGAAAGAAAGTGTCCTAACTGATTGACTGAATGACTCACTCATCAAACTCAGGGGGAAAAACTGCTTTAAAGTAAGTAAATAGCTGTTCGACAGGTTTTTTTTTCATAAATCAAATTTAAGGGGTTCATGGGGAGGGGTGAAATTCTGAAAAAAGACAATTGAAAGAAAATGTCCTGACTCACTCACTCACTCACTCACTCACTCATCATCATCCCCTTGCCAAAATTATTGAAGTTAGAAACATGACAGTTTGGGGATATGTTCATTGTATGTCAAAACAGTCTACTAAGGGAGGATTTTCGGATATTCAGGTTCTAAAGGGGTCTTAAGGGGGTTAAACCTGCATTTCATTGAATAACAATATCTCTCGAATGGTTTCATTGGGGGATGTGATTCACGGCATATAAACTCATAATTAAAAAGTAAGAAGACACGTGTCTGATGGTTTTTCGATGTGGTGTATATTATGAGGTGAACGGGGTGAAAAGTAGGGATTGAAAGATTCCTAACGGAGCGTGTATCTCTTAAACGACATAGGCGAGGAGTTTGAAACTCAGCGGAAAGAAATCAGCATACAAAATAAGTAAATATTTGTTTGACCGTTTTTTCATAAATCCAATTTAAGGAGCCCATGGGGTGGGGTGAAATTCAGGGGGAAAAAAACTGGAAAGAAAGTGTCCTAACCGATTGACTGACTGACTCGCTCATCAAACTCAGGGGGAAAAACTGCTTTAAAGTAAGTATATAGCTGTTCGACAGTTTTTTTTGGATCAATCAAATTGAAGGGGTTTATCGGGAGGGGTGAAATTCTGAAGAAAAACAAATGAAAGAAAATGTCCTGACTCATTCACTCACTCATCATCGCCCAGCCAAAAATATTGAAGTTGGAAACATGGCATTTTGGAGATATGTTCGTTGTATGTCAAAACCGTACACTAAGGGAGGATTTTTGGATATTCAGGCTCTAAAGGGGTCTTTAGGGGGTTAAACCTGCATTTCATTGAATAACAATATCTCAAGAGTGGTTTCATTTGTGGATGTGATACTCGGCATATAAACTAATCATTAAAAATAAGCAGACAGGTGTCTAAGGGTTTTTCGATATGGTGTATTATTATAAGGTGCAAGGGGTGAAAAGTGGGGGTTGAAGGATTCCTAACGGAGCGTGAAGGCCTATCTCTTAAACGACATAGGTGAGAAATTTGAAACTCAGAGAAAGAAAATCAGCTAAATAAATAAGTAAATCGGTGTTCGACCGTTTTTTTTTTCATAAATTAATTTAAGGGGCCAATGGGGTGGGGTGAAATTCTGGGGGAAAAAAGGAGAGAAATTGTCCTAACTGACTGACTGACTCACTCACTCATCAAACTCAGGGGAAAAAGACAGCTTAAAAATAAGTTAATAGGTGTTCAAGAGTTTTTTCATCAATCCAATTTAAGGGGCCCATGGGGAAGGGTGAAATTCTGGTAAAAATAATTGAAAGAAAATGTCCTGTCTGACTCACTCACTCATCACGCCCAGCGAAAACTATTAATGTTGGAAACATGAAATTTTGGGAATATGTTCGTTGTATGTCGAAAACGTCAACTATGGAATGATTTTTGTTTATTCGGGATTTAAAGAGGTGTTAAGGGGGTAAAGGTGCATTTCATTGAATAACGATATCACATGATTTGTTTCTTTGGGGATGTGATATTCGGTATAGAAACTAATCATTAAAAATAATCAGACATATGTCTAAGGGTTTGTCGATGTGATGTATATTATGAGGTAAAAGGGGTGAAAATTGGGGGTTGAGGGATTCTTAACGGAGCGTGTGTCTCTGAAACGACATAGGCGAAAAAATTTAAATTCTGCGGGAAAAACAGCTTAAAATACAAGTAAATAGGTGTTCGACCGTTTTTTCATAAATCCAATTTCAGGAGCCCTTCGAGAGGGGAGAAATTCGGGGGGGGGGGGGGACAGGAAAGAAAGTGTCCTAAATGATTGACTCACTTAGTCACTCATCAAATTCAGGGGGAAAACAGCTTTAAATAAGTAAATAGGCGTTCGACCGTTTGTTTCATAAATCCAATTTAAGGGGTTCATGCGGAGGGGTGAAATTAACAAAAAAAATGAAAAAACGTCCTGACTGACTCACTCACTCATCATCGCCCAGCCAAAATTATTAAAATTAGAAACATGAAATGTTGGGGATATGTTCATTGTATGTCGAAAACGTCCACTAAGGAAAGAGTTTTGGATATTCAGGTTCTAAAGAGGAGTTAAGGGGGTAAACGTGCATTTCATTGAATAACAATATCTGACGAGTGGTTTCATTTGGGGATGTGATACTTGGCATATATACTAATCATTAAAAATAAGCTGACACATGTCTAATGGTTTTTCCATGTAGTGTATGTTATGAGGTTAAAGGAATGAAAAGTGGGGGTTGTAAGATTCCTAACGGAGCGTGTATCTCTTAAAAGACATAGGCGAGGAGTTGGAAACTCGGAGGAAATCAATCAGCTTAAAAATAAATAAGGGCCTATGGGGAGAGGTGAAATTTTGGAAGAAAAACGTCCACTAAGGAATGATTTTTGGATGTTCACTCTCATCGACCAACCAAAACTATTAAAGTTAGAAGAATTACATTTTGGGGATATGTTCGTTGTGTGTCGAACACGTCTACTAAGGAGGGATTTTTGGATATTCAGGTTCTAAAGGGGTGTTAACGGGGTTAAAACTGCATTTCATTATATAACAATATGACACTAATTCGTTCATTCATTCATTTATTTGCAATGGAGGGTGTGGCCCCCGGAGGCAAATTGGATATACATAACAAATAAATAATTACACATAACAATTCAATAACAATTATACAACAATTAAACTGGAGTATTTACACAAATAGTCAGTCTTTTCTTAAACACACCTATGTTTGGGAAAAGGCTCTAAGACTGCGGCAGGTAGAGAGTTCCAGTTATCAATGGCACGGTTTACAAAATAATATTTACCATAATTTGTTCGCTGTGGTCGGCCCTTAACTTTGAAAGAATGATCGCTCCTACCCATGTAAGTAATGTAAGTAATGACGCGAGCGAAGCAAGGCTAAAAATGAGATGGTGTGTGTCTGTGTATTACTCAATCACGCAAGTACCACTGGTCCGATATACGTGAATTTTACATGGAAGTAGCTGATTTACCTGGTTAACATATAGGTTACTTTTGATTACAATACTTTGCACTATTTAAAGATGGCGACCATTTTAGTGACGTCACTACACCCTTTGGTTTCAAACTCATATTTCCATTTGAAATAAAAAGAGAACGCTAAGAAATAGCAAACTTTTGATGGCATATACGAGGTTTAAAATTACATTTTCTATCCGAAAGGTATCTCCAACGGTTAGCGAGTAAAATCTAAATTTGTGCTATAAAACACGGTCAACGCCGAGCGTTGTAGTTGGACAAAATGTTTCATCCTTAATCTCCCTCTGCGCAACACCTCGCCTATCCCCTATTTTAACTGTCACCTTCACATTTTAATTTATTTATGACGCGTAGCGAAGCACGGGTACTTCAGCTAGTATATACATAAATTATATATAAACTTTTGAACTGATGGTGGTTTTGGGGTCTGGGGGATGTGAAACGCGAAGATATGTCGAAATTTTCCGGAAGTCGAAACATGGTACCCATTGCAATAGTTAGCTTTTGATCACTTTTGTGACACTTTCAATGTTTAGCTTGGCCCATTTGTCGGTCAAATTTTATTTATTGTTACTGAGATCCCCGAATGGTAATTATTTATTTACAATTGTTAATTGCTTAAACCATATGCATAATCTTGTTATCACTCATTTATTCATAGATATTATAGTTCTCACCTCGAGTGTTTCAGTCGCTCGCTATCTCAGGCGTCCTCACTCACGACATACCAGACATCTACTGGTTGATCCACTGTCTGCTGAGTAGTGTCGACTGACGTCACCCTGACTTTCGTTCGACCAATGGCAGGTCTTTGTCTGGTCGGGCGATCTCCAAACTTCGAGAGAGTTCCATGGTCCCTATTTAAGACGCCGCTTGCTGGCGTTCTTCATCACTTCTGATCAACCGCCACTTCTGATCAACCACTTCAACACTTCTGATTCACCACTGCTGATCACTTCAACCCGCTGGTCACCGCTACCTCTCATGACACCATCGCTGATATCTACGCTAGCGAGCAGTTACGTCACAAGATCTGCACCATGACGTATTGCTCAAGATGGCAAGAATAATTGCCAGCCGCTGTACTCTTCAACTTCACCTTAGAGAGGATACTTGGAATCGTCCTTCGAAATATCTCTGGATCAGCTCTTGGAAACTATAAATGTCATTCCTGCGCAAGAAAAGAAAGTTGACATTTTATCGATGGTGCACATAACTCTAGGCCATGTACGCCTCCTTCCAAGAAAACCGTGAAGACTTTTAAATCAACGTGTGCTAGCTGGAACTTTTTAAGGAGCTGGCTCTTCAACTCTCTTCAAAGATAAGTTTAATTTTATAAAGAGTTTATATCATACCAGTTTTTTACAATCTCAATTATTTTTTATGGTTCTCTCTTTTTATAAACTGCATTTTTATATGTTAAGCCCAACTTTTCTCCAATCTAGCGAGCTTGTTTCATGGACCTTTCTGTAATCTGGGTTACTGTCATCAGGCCCTCACACTTTGCTACATTTGTAATTGTTCATTTCTGTGATAAGCACTTAAGTGCAATTTGTTTGTTCATTATAAATGTATTATTAGGAATAAAAATTGTTAATGCATTGCTCCCTATATTGGTTTTCTAGTCACGTATTTCATGCTCAATACCCCCGCACCGTTTCAGTCTAATTTTCTTGACCACAGTAGTTATTTTGGCCAGGCTTTCGCCTGATGCGTTTCGTTCTCCCGTATGGGGAAGTTTTAGGACAGAATTTATTCTTCTCCATAGTTTTGGTGCCTCACCCCCGGGAAACATATCTGTTGCACCCCGGATCCCTATACAAGTTTAATATTGTGATTTTACATTAACAATTTTTGTTCATTGTGTTTCAACACTAATTCACATTGTACGTTTCAGCTTAAGGCGCATGTGCGGCAGAGGAGAGAAACGTAAGCTAAGCCGGTTTCTTCCGCATCAGACTAAACCTTACTACCTAGCAAGCTGTCATCCTCTGACTTCCAGTACTCGAAGTCACAATATTGACGTGAGTAACAAACAACTTGTAATATGCCTAACCTTGATGAAAAACTTAGCAACTCCAGAGCCTCTTGTAAGGGCAAGCTCACACGGTTTCGTACTTTCTTAACGGAACTCGAACCCCAAGAGCATAATCTTGACATAATTTCGCAGAGGCTTAAGGATTATGAACCAGCCTTTGAGAAATATGATGAGATACAATGCAGTATAGAAACTCAGCATCCGGACCAGCAAAGTGATAGGTTGGAAGTTGAAAAATTATACTATCAGGGATTTGCTGAAGCTAAACAGCTTATTAGGGCTTTAACTTTAAAAGAAAAACAAGAAGATCAAACTTCTGCAGCATCTTCTACATCTTCTTCACGCATTATATTACCCAAATTAGAAATACCCAAATTTACTGGTAAAGACATAGAATGGGAACCATTTTTTGAATTATTCAATTCTTTAGTACATGAGAATACTTCTATACCAGTAATACAAAAATTTCACTACTTGCGTCTGGCAGTTCAAGGCAACGCACTTAACCTGATTCAAGCGCTTTCTTTGACCAGTGATAATTATGAAGTTGCTCTGAATCTTCTTAAGGATAGATATGGGAACATTCGTTTATCTATTCAACGCCATATACAAAGCTTGTTCGAGTTACCTAACGTGCAAGCAGATAACAGTTTATCACTTCGTAAGTTGATTGACACTGCAGAGTTACACGTCAGAGCATTGTCCAATTTAAACCAACCTGTAAATCACTGGGATTTATTTCTAGTTCACCTCATTTCTGCAAGATTGGATGCAAATACATTAAAAGCCTGGGAAACAGAACTTTCCCAGAATTTGCAATGCACTTATGAGGCGATTATTAACTTTTTGAAGGCCAGAAGCCAAGTCTTTTCCGCCATAGCTAATCAAAAAACTAGTAGTTCAGATTCAAAAGCCTTCTCAAAACATAAGGTTAGCAGTTCTAATCAAAGAATTTTAAGATCACAGGCTCTTCCTGTTGATGCTCGGTCACCTAACCAAATGCAAACGTGCGGTCTGTGTCAGCAATCGCATAATTTATACAATTGTGATGAATTTAAATCTTTATCAGTAGATGAAAGACGAAAGTTCATTACGAATAAAAAACATTGTTTCAACTGTTTGTCAGGAACGCATATGTTAAACAACTGCCGTTCACAACGTTTATGCTTTCATTGTAGGGCAAGACACCATTCACTTTTGCACAGGCATGAAAGACCACGGTTATCAGGACCAAGCAGCTCCAATACCAAGTCTAATTCGGAGACTTCTCAAAATAGTGCGCAGTCGTATGCTCAAAGTTCTACCTCGCTTGGCAAAGTCCAGGTTTTATTATCTACCGTGCAGGTTCTATTGAAAAATTCTCACGGAAAATGGGTATCTGTCAGGGGATTATTGGATAATGCCGCTACCAACAATTTTATTAATGAATCGTTGGTACAAAAGTTAGGCCTTCCAAAACATCCTACCTCAATAGAGGTTACAGGAATAAACTGCTCTAAATCACAATCCTTAAGCTTTGCTAAAGTGGATCTGAAGGACTCTAATAATCTTGGTACGCAGTTGCAATTAGATTGTTTGATTATCAAGTCTATAGGCAACAATATTCCTGGCACTTCTTATCCTATTCAAAGTTGGAATATCCCGAATTTTGTCCAGCTAGCTGACCCTCATTTCAACAGAGCTTCACCCGTAGAGCTTCTTTTCAGCTCAAGCGTATTTTGGCAATGTCTTCATTCCAATAAAGTAAAAATTGCTCCTAATGTTTTCTTCCGCGAAACTGATTTTGGTTGGATTGCTACTGGCCAAATATACCGTAATCCTATTCAAACTGTATCGAATTGTTATTTTGTTGGTACCGATTTGAGCCAAGAGCTAACCAAGTTCTGGGATCTTGAGAATGTTCAGGCTACTTCTTCTTCTTCTTCTTCTTCTTCTTCTTCTTCTAACGAAATTTGTGAAAAGTTATATAAGGAAACCACTGTCCGTAATACTGAAGGCAGATTTATAGTAACTCTTCCACGTATTCCCAATCCTCCCGCCATTACGGGCTCGCATTCCAGAGCACTTAGGGCACTATTTGCTATTGAAAATCGGTTCAAACAAGATGCTTCTGTCAAAACTCAGTATGCTTCCTTTATGGAGGAATACGAATCATCCAATCACATGGAGGTAATTTCTAAATCAGAAGAAATTGACCATCCTTTAAATGAAATAGTTTATTTAAATCATCATCCGGTATGGAAAAATTCCTTAACACAAGACAATATAAGAGTAGTTTTCAATGGCTCATCACCAGCTTCCAATGGAATCTCTTTAAATGATACCTTGCAATGTGGTCCCGCGATTCAAACAGATCTCACCTCTGTTTTGCTTAATTTTCGAAGGTTTCCTATTGCTGTAATCTCAGATATTAAGCAGATGTATCGGCAGATTCTCGTAAATTCTGAGCAGCAAGATCTGCAAAGAATATTGTGGCGCGATGAGAGTTCCAAACCCATAAAGATATTTAGATTGAAGACTGTGACATATGGCCTGAAGCCTTCAGCCTTTCTTGCGATTCGGTCTCTCCTCATGTTAGCCGAGCAAGATGGTCATCTGTATCATCCTTTGGCCTCTGAGTCATTAAAAACGGCATTTTATGTCGACGATTTCTTGTGCTCTTTTCCTAATATTTCTGAAGCGCTCCTTGTGTGCGAAGATTTGAAATCCCTACTCCTAGGAGGTGGTTTTCCGCTCCATAAATGGACTTCAAATTCCACTGAATTTATATCAAAATTTTCATCAGAGGTCCCAGTTGATGAATTTGTTGCCATTCCTACTGATGAAGCAGCCGTAAAAGCATTGGGTGTTTTTTGGTGTCCTTCCTCTGATACCTTTTCTTATCAGGTACATCTGTCAGAATCTCCCCCTGTAACTAAGAGACAAGTTCTGTCAGAAATCGCAAAGATCTTTGATCCTTTGCAATATATTGCTCCTATAGTTATTGTTGCAAAAATGTTCTTGCAAAAGCTTTGGTCATTAAAATCAGACTGGAATGAAAATCTCCCCCTTCCTCTTGTAGAAGAATGGTTAGAGTATCGCAGCAGTTTGCTGGATCTCTCCAAGGTTTCTATACCCCGCCCTTTAATTTCTAATCCCTTATACCAGCAGTATGACCTGCATGTATTTTCTGATAGTTCAGAACGAGCTTATGGCTGTTGTGCATACATAGTAGGACGTTCCTCAGATACTTTCCCTGGATTTTCTAATTTAGTGTGCGCTAAATCTAAGGTTGCTCCACTTAAAACAGTATCATTGCCGAGATTAGAATTACGCTCTGCTTTAATGGCAACAGAATTAGCTACTAAACTAAATGTCAGTTTAAAGTTAAAATTTTCCCGCACATTTTTTGGAGCGATTCTTCTATTGTATTAGCTTGGATTTCCAAGCCTTCTTCTCATTGGAATACCTTTGTGGCAAATCGCGTTTCTAAGATTCATGAAGTCTCTCATTCTGAACAATGGAGACATGTTCCTAGCCGTGAAAACCCCGCGGATATAATATCACGTGGTTGCACGCCTAAAAAATTGATTTCTTCAGACCTGTACTGAAATGGTCCTCCTTGGCTAAGTCAGGAATCATCTTGCTGGCCTCGCTTAGCTAATCAATCTGCAGAAGAAATACCTGATGCCCGTAATGACCCTGTCACGTCGCATCTTACTTCTACTTCTACTAGCCTTTTTCATAGATACTCTTCATTTGATAAATTGATTCGTGTAGTGTCTTATATCTTCCGATGGAAATATTTAGTAATTGATCAACCATTGAAGCCTCAACCCTTTCTTTCCAGAGTCGAGTTAGAATTTGCTACTTGCAAGATTTTGTTACTTGTTCTGCAGGAAGTATTTGCTCCTGAAAAGCAAGCTCTTATAAGTGGTAAAGATTTACCCAAGTCTAGCAGGCTTTCACCACTCACTCCTTTTCTAGACCAGGACGGCATAATACGTGTGGGTGGAAGATTAGCTATGTCTAGTTGTGAGGATGGGAAAAAGCATCCCATCATCCTTCCTTCAAAGCATCCTATCACTACCCTTATAATAAAAAAGTTTCATTATAAACACCTTCATGCTGGCACTCGCACCTTGCTCTGTCTAATTCGTGAACTCGACTGGATCATCGATGGCGTTCATGAGGTTTCTTCTGTTGTCAAAAAGTGTATACCTTGCTTCAAGGTTAAACCAAGGCCCGCCACGCAGATTATGGGTAATTTACCTCCATTTCGTTCAGAACCTAGTAAGCCCTTTGCTCTTACTGGGATCAATTACGCAGGTCCTTACATATATCAGACCAATCCCTCTTCATCTAAGCGCAAAATCTTAGGTGAACTCTACATCTCGTTATTTGTATGTATGGTGACGGGAGCTATCCACCTTGAGTTGGTTACGAACGCTTCTGTATCCTACTTTTTGGCCGCCTTTTCTAGATTTGCTGCTAGAAGGGGTGTTCCATCTGAAGTTTTTTCAGATAATGCAAAAATTTTTGTAAGCGCTTCTGATCTCTGGAAAAAAGTGTTAAGCTCCCCTTCTGCTAAAGAAAAAATTTCCATCTTTTCCTATTCTAAAGGTTTCAAATGGCATTTCACCCATCATGGGGGTCGATGGGAGTCCTGCATCAAACTTACTAAAAGACAGCTTAAGAAAACTCTTGGTCCTACCATACTTTCTTATGAGGAATTCAACTCTTTGATTATTCAAATTGAAGGTATTGTAAATTCCAGACCTCTGACCCCTCTTTCAAACGATCCTAAGGATCTTTTACCTTTAACACCCAGTCACTTCCTGATTGGCTGTTCGCTTGCTGCTACTCCGCCTTTGCTGGTTCGACGCTGTGATCCTAACTTACCTATCTTTTGGAGAAAAGTAGAATCTTTGCGCTGTTCTTTTTGGCGCCGATGGAAGTTAGAATATCTCAGCTTGCTAAGTTGGCGTGAGAAAAGGCGGCTTCCTCAACCAGATGTACGAGTGGGGGACATGGTTCTTCTTCGAGACCCATCTCCGCCTCTCGTGTGGAACCTAGGTAGAGTTATTCACTGCCACTTTGGCCGTGATAAACGCGTCAGAGTTGTTGATGTTTTAACTAGTAAAGGTCGTTATACTAGACCCATCTCTGCTTTTTCTGTTTTGCCTTTCGAGTCTTAGTTTCTCCTCGTCTGTTATCCATGTTTTGCTTTGACTGATTCTTTTGTTTGTTTTCATTCGGAGTTCTCGGAGCATGATCACTTTTGTGATACTTTCAATGTTTAGCTTGGCCCATTTGTCGGTCAAATTTTATTTATTGTTACTGAGATCCCCGAATGGTAATTATTTATTTACAATTGTTAATTGCTTAAACCATATGCATAATCTTGTTATCACTCACTTATTCATAGATATTATAGTTCTCACATCGAGTGTTTCAGTCGCTCGATATCTCAGGCGTCCTCACTCACGACATACCAGACATCTACTGGTTGATCCACTGTCTGCTGAGTAGTGTCGACTGTCGTCACCCTGACTTTTGTTCGACCAATGGCAGGTCTTTGTCTGGTCGGGCGATCTCCAAACTTCGAGAGAGTTCCATGGTCCCTATTTAAGACGCCGCTTGCTGGCGTTCTTCATCACTTCTGATCAACCGCCACTTCTGATCAACCACTTCAACACTTCTGATTCACCACTGCTGATCACTTCAACCCGCTGGTCACCGCTACCTCTCATGACACCATCGCTGATATCTACGCTAGCGAGCAGTTACGTCACAAGATCTGCACCATGTCGTATTGCTCAAGATGGCAAGAATAATTGCCAGCCGCTGTACTCTTCAACTTCACCTTAGAGAGGATACTTGGAATCGTCCTTCGAAATATCTCTGGATCAGCTCTTGGAAACTATAAATGTCATTCCTGCGCAAGAAAAGAAAGTTGACATTTTATCGATAGTGCACATAACTCTAGGCCATGTACGCCTCCTTCCAAGAAAACCGTGAAGACTTTTAAATCAACGTGTGCTAGCTGGAACTTTTTAAAGAGCTGGCTCTTCAACTCTCTTCAAAGATAAGTTTAATTTTATAAAGAGTTTATATCATACCAGTTTTTTACACTCTCAATTATTTTTTATGGTTCTCTCTTTTTATAAACTGCATTTTTATATGTTAAGCCCAACTTTTCTCCAATCTAGCGAGCTTGTTTCATGGACCTTTCTGTAATCTGGGTTACTGTCATCAGGCCCTCACACTTTGCTACATTTGTAATTGTTCATTTCTGTGATAAGCACTTAAGTGCAATTTGTTTGTTCATTATAAATGTATTATTAGGAATAAAAATTGTTAATGCATTGCTCCCTATATTGGTTTTCTAGTCACGTATTTCATGCTCAATACCCCCGCACCGTTTCAGTCTAATTTTCTTGACCACAGTAGTTATTTTGGCCAGGCTTTCGCCTGATGCGTTTCGTTCTCCCGTATGGGGAAGTTTTAGGACAGAATTTATACTTCTCCTGCTTTCTAATGAAATCTACCTAAAAACAATTAGTTCCGTGAAGAACTATACAATCTATTTTCATATATCCTACTTCGTTAATTGCCTCTATCAACATACAAAGTTTCAATTTAATTGCTGTAATAGATCCATAGATATTGAGAACCGTCTAATATTTCGGATGGTCGCCATGTTGGATATCTATATATGTACAGTAGGTCTTAGAGATATGTACTATTACATGAAGATTATTGTGTACGTGTAGTATTCAAACTTCAATCGCATGATTAGGACACAAGAAGTAAAAACGAGATTTTAAAATTTCGCACAGCTGCCATCTTGTGGTTATGGAAACAATTGAAATAAATTAGATGCAAGTGGATTAGCATTAGTATAAGGATTTACTGTACTAAGTTTCACTGCATTCGGATGGTTAAATTGCGAGAAACGTTCATGTGAATATTTATAATTCGCGTCGCCGCCATGTTGGATTTGTGATCACCAGGTTATTGAAAGTCCTATAGGTGAACTTATGTTTATAGCCCCTATGAACATGAATACATTCAGTTTGATTGCTGTAATAGATTCATAGATATTGAGATCCGTCTAAATATTTCGGATGGTCGCCATGTTGGATTGTTATATGTATAGGCCATAGAGTCATGT
Organism: Meconema thalassinum; assembly: GCA_946902985.2. Lineage (NCBI taxonomy): Eukaryota > Metazoa > Arthropoda > Insecta > Orthoptera > Tettigoniidae > Meconema > Meconema thalassinum. The sequence continues at coordinate 494,733,436 of OX336391.1, forward strand.
ACCATTAAAGTGAAATTATTGCCTAGGTTCATTATTTAAACGTTCACTTCGATCGCATGATTACGACACAAGAAATACAAACTTAATTTTAAAATTCGCAGAGCCGCCATCTTGAGGTTATGTAAACAATTGAACTAAATTAGATACCATTGCATTACATGTGTATAAACATTTGCTGTACCAAGTTTCACTGCGTTTGGGTTATTAAATCGCGAGAAAAGTCTATTTTAAACTTTCAAATTCGCTTGGCCGCCATGTTCATTTTGTAGTTAACCGGTTTTTGAAAGTTTCATAGATGAACTTCCAGCAGTACCCTTTATCTTCGTACAAAATTTCAGAGTGATACCGGTAATAGTTTCAGAAATATAGAATGCCGGTGAAATATTTTGCACAGCCGCCATCTTGGGGTTATATAAATAATTGAACGAAGTAAGATGTCGGTGCATTACAATGTGTATAAACAAATACTGTACCAAGTTTCATTGCGTTTGGTTGGTTAAATCGCGGGAAACGTCTATTTAAAAGTCGCAAATTCGCGTGGCCGCCATGTTGGTTTTGTAGTTACCAGTTTTTCAAATGTCACATTGTGAACTTCTAGTAGTTTCATTTATCACCGTACAGAATTTCAGGGTGATATCGGTAATAGGTTCGGAGATATTGAATGCTGGTGAAATATTTTGCACAGCCGCCATTTTGGATTGGTGAGACGTAACAAAATTTGAAGGGCACGGTCGAGGTCGTCCGGAATAGTGCTATGAACTTACCGAGTTTAATTGAAATCGCTCGTGCCGTTTAGATTTTATTAGGGGGACACACACACACACCTCACACACACACACACGCACACACTCACGGACAAAAGGTGATCTCATAAGCCTATTTTTTCAAAATTGAAAATAGGCTAATAAGCAGACATGTGTCTAAGGGTGTTTCGATGTGGTGTCTATTCTAAGGTGAAAGGGGTGAAAAGTGAGGGTTGAAGGATTCTTAACGGAGCGTGTATCTCTTAAACGACATAGGCGAGAAGTTTGAAACTCAGCGGGAAAAAATCAGCTTAAAAATAAGTTAACAGGTATTCAAGCGTATTTTCATAAATCCAATTCGAGGAGCCCGTGGGGATGGGTGAAATTCTGGTAAAAATAATTGAAAGGAAATGTCCTTACTGACTCACTCACTCATCATCGCCCAGCGAAAACTATTGAAGTTGGAAACATGAAATTTTGGGAATATGTTCGCTGTATGTCGAAAACGTCAACTAAATAAGAACTTTTGGTTATTCGGGTTCTAAAGAGGTGTTAAGGGGGTAAACGCGCATTTCATTGAATAACGATATCTCATGAGTTGTTTCTTTGGGGATGTGATATTCGGCATATAAACTAATCATTAAAATTAAGCAGACATATGTCTGAGCGTTTATCTATGTGGTGAATTGGGTGAAAATTGGGGGTTGAAGGATTCTTAACGGAGCGTGTATCTCTTAAACGACATAGGCGAGAAGTTTGAAATTCAGCGGAAAAAAATCAGCTTCAAATAGGCGTTCGACCGTTTTTTTTTTCATAAATCCAATTTAAAAGGCCCTTGGAGTGTGGTGAAAATCTGGGGGGGGGGGGGGGACAGGAAAGAAAGTGTCCTAACAGATTAACTCACTCACTCATCAAACTCAGGGAGGAAGAACAGCTTAAAAACAAGTAAATAGGTGTTCGACCGTTTTTTTTTTCATAAATCCAATTTAAGGTGTTCATGAGAGGGGTGAATTTCTGAAAAATAAATGAAAGAAAATGTCACTCATCATCGCCCAGCCAACATTATTGAAGTTAGAAACATGACATTTTGGGGTTACGTTCGTAGTATGTCGAAAACGTCCACTAAGGAAGGATTTTTGGATATTCAGGTTCTAAACGGGTTGTAGGGGGTGGACCTTCATTTAATTGAATAATAATATCTCCCGATTGGTTTCCTTGGGGGATGTGATACTCGGCATATAAACTCATCATTAAGAATAAGAAGACACATGTCTGAGGGTTTTTTCGATGTGGTGTATATTATGAGGTGTATGCGTGAAAAGTGGGGGTTGAAGGATTCCTAACGGAGAAGTATCTCTTAAAAGACAGAGGCAAAAAGTATGAAACTCAGCAGGAAAAATCAGCTTGAAAAATAAGTAAATTGGTTTTCGACCGTATTCTTCATGAATCCAATTTAAGGGGCCCATGGGGAGGGGTGAAATTATGGGGAAAGAAGTCCACTAAGGAAGGATATTTGGATATTCACTTATCATCCCCCAGCCAAACGTATTGCAGTTAAAAACTTCATATTACGGGGATATGGTCATTGTATGTCGAAAACGTCCACTAAGGATGGATTTTTGGATATTCATGTTCTGAAGGGGTGCTAAGGGGGTTGAACTTGCATTTCATTGAATAACAATATCCCACGAGTGGTTTCATTTGTGGATGTGATACCCGGGATATAAACTAATCATTAACAAGAAGTTCCGTGACGAACTAAAGAGCCCACCTTTCCTAAAATTTAAGATTCATGCCAATGATTAGTCTATATGGATCTATCTAGAATAATGACGAAATTAAGTTGGTATTATCGAAATTTTTAATTAGTTCGAAATACTGTATACATGGCATAATGTAGCCTAATATAGAACTACAGTTGGCAGCCCTGGTGACTGAAAATATTCTTAGTTCGATCTCTTAAGGTACAGAATACAAAATTTGGTTGAAGTCCAATGGATAGCTTGGACGTTACATGCTGTTAAACATTGGATCTAACAGCGCGCGTAAAATCATGTTGGCAACAATGACATACATGTATTGGTCAGAAATCATCTGAAATAATATGATCTATTGTTGTGTCAATTTAGAATGAAATCCATTAGTTAGTATAGAAGTTACATGCATTTTAAAATTGGACCTATCAGCAGGCTTAGAATCATGTTGGCAGCACTGGCGAAGTTACTCCAAATTAATCTAGAATGCCAGGTACTATACGTGTGAAAAGTTTAGAGCTATTGGCTTGCATACTTTCTCATATTTTGATATTAGGGTAACAAAAATAGAGACAGTATTTATTAACAGTTGGCAGCCCTGGTTACTCTTAAGAATCGCCATAGTCATATCTGTTATGGTACACATAGCTCACACGAAATTTGGTTGAAATCCAAATGATAGTATAGAAGTTACATGTATTTAAAGTTGGACCTCTCAGCAGGCTTAGAATCATGTTGGTAGCACTGACGTATATAAGTTACTTCAAATTAATATAGAATGTCAGGTACTATACGTGTGCATAGTTTAAAGCTGTCGGCTAGCTTACTTTTGGATATATGGGTATTTGGATTAAATAAATGAGTGCATTTATTAACAGTTGGCAGCCCTGGTGGCTGTTAAGAATACGCTCAGTGATATCTGTTTATATACACATAGCACATACGAAATTTGATTGAAATCCAATTGATAGTGTAGACGTTATATGCATTTAAAATTTGGACCTATCAGCAGGCCTATAATCATTTTGGCAACACTGCCATGTATGTCCTCCTGGAATTTAAACTGCAATATTATTATCTATACGTGTGCCAATTTTGAAATAGCTCCCTTTCATACATTCCAAGATATCCAACATGGAGCTCAAATTTCAATTGCGATTTTTCAGCAGTTGGTAGCACTGACATAATTTCCAGATATGGCCGTGAGATATTCAGGTATAGATCTTTACTCCTACCAAATTTTGTTTCGATTGCTGCAGCCGTTTAGGAGTTGATAGGGGGGGACACACACACAGCCAGACAGACAGACAGAAGGACAGACAGACAGACAGACACACATTTGCCCGATCTCATAAGTCTACTTTTTCCTCATTTTTGCAAAATGTGAAAAGTAGGCTAAAAATAAGCAGACATAATAAAGTCTAAGGGTTAAAAGATATAGTGTATATTGTGAGGCGAAAGGGGTGAAAATTGGGGTTGAAGGATACTTAACGGAGCGTGTATCACTTAAAAGACATAGGCAAGATGTTTGAAATTCTGCGGGGAAAAATCACCTTAAAAACAAGAAGTTCCGTGACGCACTAAAGAGCCTACTTTTCTTAAAATTTAAGATTCATGCCAATGATTAATCTATATGAAACTATCTAGAATAATGACGAAATTAAGTTGGTAATATCGAAATTTCTAATTAGTTCAAAATACTGTATACCTGGCATAATGTAGCCTAATAGAGCACTAGAGTTGGCAGCCCTCGTGACTGAATATATTATTAGTTCCATCTCTTAAGGTACAGAATACAAAATTTGGTTGGAGTCCAATAAATAGCATGGACGTTACATGCAGTTTAACATTGGATTTAACAGCGTGCGTAAAATCATTTTGGCAACAATGTCATACATGTATTGGTCAGAAATAATCTGAAATAATATGATCTATTGTTGTGCCAATTTTGAATGAAATCTATTAGTAAGTATAGAAGTTACATGCATTTTAAAATTGGACCTATCAGCAGGCTTAGAATCATGTTGGCAGCACTGACGTATATAAGTTACTACAAATTCATCCAGAATGCCAGGTACTATACGTGTGCAAAATTTAGAGCTATTGGCTTGCATACTTTCAGATATATTGATACTAGGGTAACAAAAATGGAGACAGCACATATTAACAGTTGGCAGCCCTGGTTGCTCTTAAGAATACGCATAGTCATATCTGTTATGGTACACATAGCACATACGAAATTTGGTTGAAATCCAAATGATAGTATGGAGGTTATATGTATCACGTTGGACCTCTGAGTAGGCTTATAATCATGTTGGTAGCACTGACGTATATAAGTTACTACAAATTAATATAGAATGTCAGATACTATACGTGTGCATAGTTTAAAGCAGTCGGCTTGCATACTTGCTGATATATTGGTATTTGGATAAAATAAATTAAGAGCATTTATTAACAGTTGGCAGCCCTGGTGGCTCTTAAGAATACTCTCAGGCGTATCTGGTTATGTACACACAACATACGAAATTTGGTTGAATTCCTATTGATACTCTAGAAGTTATGTGCATTTAAAAATTGGACCTATCAGCAAGCTTATAATCGTTTTGGCAACACTGCCATGTATGGCCTCCTGGAAATTAAACTGCCATACTATTATCTATACGTGTGCCAATTTTGAAATAGCTCCCATTTGTACCTTCCAAGATATTCAACATGGAGCTCAAATTTCAATTGCGATTTTTCAGCAGTTGGTAGCACTGACATCATTTTCAAATATGGCCGTGATATATTCAGGTTTAGATCTTTACTCCTACCAAATTTTGTTTCGATTGCTCCAGCCGTTTAGGAGTTGATAGGGGACACACACACACACACACAGCTAGACAGACAGACAGACAGACAGACAGACAGACAGAAGGACAGACAGACAGACACACATTTTCCCGGATCGATCTCATGTCTACTTTTTCCTCATTTTTGCAAAATGTGAAAAGTAGGCTAATAAGTAAATATATGTTCGACCGTTTTTTCGTAAATCCAATTTAAGGGGCCCATCGGGAGGGGTGAAATTCTTGAAGAAAGAAAAAAAACAGGAAAGAAAGTGTCCTAACAGATTGACTGACTGACTCACTCATAAATCTCAGGGAGAAAAACAGCTTAAAAATAACTAAATAGGTGTTCAGCCGTTTTTTTTTTCATAAATCCAATTTAAGGGGTTCCTGGGGAGGGGTGAAATTCTCAAAAATAAATGAAAGAAAATGTCCTGACTTTCTCACTCACTCATCATCCCCAGCCAAAATTAATTAAGTTAGAAACTTGAAATTTAGGGCATATGTTCGTTGTAGGTATGTCGAAAATGTCCACTAAGGAAAGAGTTTTGGATATTCAGGTTCTAAAGGGGTGTTAAGGGGGTAAACGTGCATCTCATTGAATAACAATATCTCCCGATTGGTTTCATTTGGGGATGTGATACTTGGCATATAAACTAATCATTAAAAATAAGCTGACACATATCTTAAGGTTTCTCGTATTGGTGTATATTATGAGGTGAAAGGGAGGAAACGTGGGGGTTGAAAGATTCCTAACGGAGCGTGTATCTCTTAAACGATATAGGCGAGAAGTTTGAAACTCAGAGGATAACAATCAGCTTAAAAATAAATAATTAAATAATTAAATAAATAGGGGTTCGACCGTTTTTTCATAAATCCAATTTAAGGGGCACATGGGGTGGGGATAAATTCTGGAAGAAAAACGTCCACTAAGAAAGGATTTTTGGATATTCACTCTCATCGACCAACCAAAACTATTAAAATTAGAAGAATGATATTTTGGGGATATGTTTGTTGTGTCTCGAAAACGTCTACTAAGGAGGGATTTTTGGATATTCAGGTTCTAAAGGGGTGTTAACGGGGTTAAACCTGCATTTCATTGAATAACAATATGACACGACTATGACGCGAGCGAAGCCGCGGGAACCTGCTAATATCAATATATCAGAAAGTATGCAAGCCAATAGATCTAAACTTTGCACGCGTATAGTACCTGGCATTCTAGATTAATTTGGAGTAACTAATATACGTCATTGCTGCCAACATGATTCAAAGCCTGCTGATAGGTCCAATTTTTAAATGCATGTAACTTCTATACTAACTAATGGATTTCATTCAAAATTGGCACAACAATAGATCATATTATTTCAGATTATTTCTGACCAATACATGTATGCCATTGTTGCCAACATGATTTTATGCGCGCTGTTAGATCCAATGTTTAACTGCATGTAACGTCCATGCTATCCATTGGACTTCAACCAAATTTTGTATTCTGTACCTTAAGAGATGGAACTAAGAATATATTCAGTCACCAGGGCTGCCAACTGTAGTTCTATATTAGGCTACATTATGCCAGGTATACAGTATTTCGAACGAATTAGTAATTTCGATATTACCACCTTAATTTCGCCATTATTCTAGATAGATCCATATAGATTAATTATTGGCATGAATCTTAATCTTTAAGAAAAGTAGGCTGTTTAGTTCGTCACGGAACTTCTTGTTGGTTATCGGGTTCTAAAGGATTGTTAATTAAACCTGCATTTCTTTGAATAACAACATCTCACGAGTGGTCTCATTTGGGGATGTAATACTCGGCATATAAACTAATCATTAACAAGTAGTTCAGTGAAGAACTAAAGCCTATTTTCATATATCCTACTTATGTTAATTGCCTCTAACAACATACAAAATTTCAGATTGATTGTAGTAGATTCGTAGATATTGAGAATCGTCTAATATTTCGGATGGTCGTCATGTTGTATTCTTATATATGTAGGTCATAGAGTTATGTACTATTAAATGAAGATTATTGTGTAGGTGTTGTATTCAGACTTCAATCGCATGATTAGTACACAAGAAGTAAAAACGAGATTTTAAAATTTCGCACAGCTGCCATCTTGTGGTTATGAATACAATTGAAATAAATTAGATGGCAGTGGATTAACATTTGTATAAGCATATACCGTACCAAGTTTCACTGCACTCGGTTGGTTAAATCGTGAGAAACGTCTATTTAAATATTTATACTTCGCGTCGCTGCCATGTTGGATTTGTGCTTACCAGGTTATTGAAATTCCCATAAGTGAACTTATGATCATAGCCTCTATCAACATACAGAATTTCAGTTTGATTGCTATCATAGAATTGGGAACCGTCTTAACATTTCGGATGGTCGCCATGTTGGATTGTTATATGTATAGGTAATAGAGTTATGTACCATTAAAGAACAACTATTACGTAGGTTCATTATTCAAACTATCACTTCCATCGCATGATTACGACACAAGAAATAAAAACTTAATTTTAACATTTCGCACAGCCGCCATCTTGAGGTAATTGAAACAATTGAATTAGATTAGATGTCAGTGCATTAAAATGTGTATAAAGATTTAATGTAGCATATTTCACTCCGCTCAGATGGTTCAATTGGGTGAAAAGTCTATTAAAATGTTTCAACTTCACTTGGCCGCCATGTTCGTTTTATTCTCTACAGGTTTTGGAAACTTACAAATTATAAACTTGTAGTAGTGCCCTGTATCACCATACAAAATTTCAGGGTGATATCAGAAATAGTTTCGGAGATATAGAATGCCGATTAATTATCTCGTAAAGCCGCCATCTTGAGGTTATGTAAACAATTGAACAAAATTAGATGTCAGTGCATTATAATGTGTATAAACTTTTTGCTATACCAAGTTTCATTGCGTTTGGATGTTTAAATCGCGAGAAGAGTCTATTTAAAAGTCTCATCATCGCCTGGCCGCCATGTTGGTTTTATAGTTACCAGGTTTTTAAAAGTCTCTCTCATAGGTGAACTTGAAGTAGCGCCCTTTATCACCGTACAAAATTTCAGGGTGATATAAGTAATAGTTTCGGAGATATTCAATGCTGGTGAAATATTTTGCACAGGAGCCATGTTGGATTAGTGAGATGTAATAAAATTTGAAGGCCAAGGTCGGGGTCGGCCAAATTGGTACTATGACCTTACCGAATTTCATGGAAATCGCCCCAACCGTTTAAAAGTTATTAGTGGGACACACACACACAGACAGAGACACGCACACACACACACACACACACACACACACACACGGACAAAAGGTGATCTCATAAGCCATTTTTTATTTCAAAAAATGAAAATAGGCAAAAAATAAGCAGACACATTTGTAACGGTTTTTCGATGTGGTGTATATTATGAGGTGAAAGGGGTGAAAAGTGGCGGTTAAAGGATTCCTACTGTGTGTGTATCTCTTAAACGACATTGGCGAGGAGTTTGAAACTCAGAGGAAAACAATCAGCTTAATGATAAGTAAATAGGTGTTCGACCGTTTTTTCGTAAGTCCAATTTAATAGGCCCTTGGGTAGGGCTGAAATTTAGGAAGAAAAACGACCTCTAAGGACATATTTTTGGATATTCACTCTCATCGATCAAACTAAGCTATTAAAGTTAGAAACATGACATTTTGGGGATATGTTTGTTGTGTGTCGAAAAGATCTACTAAGGAAGTATATTTGGATATTCAGGTCCTAAAGGGGTGTTATCGGGGTTAAACCTGTATTTCATTGAATAACAATATCTCACGAGTGGTTTCATTTGGGGACGTGATACACGGCATATTAACTAATGATTTAAAAGAAACAAGCTGACAAGTTTCTAAGTGGTTTTCAATGTGGTGTATATTATGAGTTGAAAGGGGGAAAATGTGGGCGTAGAGGTTTTTTACTATGTACTATTTTCTCATAGGAATGTAGATAAATGAATTGATACGTGCCACCCTTAGTGGCAAGTCCGTTAACTGGATTACGAAGGGTAGAAGCACAACACAGTGGTCCTTTTAAAGATATAGTAGTTTTATTGCAGGTCTTAGCAAGTTACAGTTCACCACACAATAAACAGATACAAGCAATTAGCTGTCTTACAGAAGCTGCCACTATGGAGCTCGACTCACCCTTTCACTCAGTTATGCAGTAAATCCTACCGTAATGAGGTCCGTGTCCTCGGCAAGAAGTAACGGCAATCTCCCTCAAGTAAACAAGCCACACTCACTTGTTCCGAATGTACACTGTCCCGCCGTCTGCAGGATAGGAAAACAGTCCACTGCGTTTCGCAATCCACACAGCACTTCACCGCATGCAATAGCCTCACTTGGGTTTCGCACGTCACGTCACCAACTATTGTCGCACTCGCTCAAAAACACTGTCTCACCCTCGCTGACCAGGTCGCTTTATATAGGAGGCTGGTGACTCAATGAATGCTTCTAGAATAATCCAGGATTCACAGCTTCTAGAGATTTCCATCACTAGCTGGGTCACGAATATTCTGATCTATCACTTTTGTCCTCGCAGCCCCGTTGCGTAAGGCGCAGGTAACACACAGAGGCAGGTCATAGCCCGGGGCGGTTGTGACTCACGCGGCGAACCGACGGAACAACCTCGCAGCCGTAACACCACCCCGTCCCGATCAATCGTTGGTCCGTCTGTGTCCCACCGTAGGCTGCCAGGCGATCTCGATGTACGATCTTCATCTTCGCCCTCGGGCTCCGCTGGATCCTGTAGACGACATCGTTGATCCGTTTCATGACTCGGTACGGGCCCTCCCAGGACTTTTGCAGTTTGGGTGACAGGCCTTTCTTCCGTAATGGGTTGAAGAGCCAGACCAGGTCGTCCTCGTGGAATCCGCCGGCATCCGTCTGCTGGTCGTATCGGGTCTTCATTCGGTCGGTCTCGATCCGCAGTCTCCTCCTTGCGAACGCGTGCACGTCCTCCAGTCGGTCGACCAGTTCTTGACATTTCGGGCCTACCGGGACCAGATCATCCCCAGGTCGGCCGAAGGCAAGGTCGACAGGTAAGACGGAGTTCCCTCCCAAACATGGCCCAGGCTGGTGATCACCCGGTGGCTTCATGCACGGCGGGTAGGCCAGGAGAAATAGTGGGAGGTGTCTGTCCCAATCCCTCTGGTGTTCGCTGACGACTATCCGGAGAGTGTTCTCGATGGTGCGATTGAATCGCTCTACCATTCCGTCGGACTGGGGGTGTAACTGCATCATCCTTGTCTTCCGTATTCCCAACAGCTGGCATAGGTTCTGGAACACCTGCGACTCGAAGTTCCTCTCTTGGTGGGAGTCCAGCTCCATGGGTACTCCGTACCGTCTGACGAATTCTTTCACCAGGGTCTCTGCGATCGTCGCGGCTTCTTGGTTAGGAAGTGCATACGCCTCTGGCCATTTGGTAAAGTAGTCGCTGACGACCAATATGTAACGCTTCCCTGCCTCGCCCAACGGGAATGGCCCAACAACATCGATGGCCACTCTCTCCATGGGACCGCCCACGTTGTTGGTCTTCATTGGGCACCGTCGTCTTCGTCCTGGGCCATTGCTGGCTGCGAAATCGCGGCACCTCGCGCAGTGGTTCTCCACGTCTGCTCGGCATTCGATCCAGTAGAACCACTCTCTCAGCTTCTCCAGGGGTTTCTTTATCCCTAGGTGTCCACCAGATGATCCTCCATGGACTTCCTTCAAGACTTCCTCCGTCATAGCCTTTGGAACGATGACTTGTTCCCGAGTTGTCTTCCCGTCGGTGCTCTCCCAAGTACGGCAGATGATGCCATCCCTTACAACCAGCGAGTCCCACTGCGCCCAGTAGGATTTAAACTTTGGGCTGCAGTCACTCACAATGTTCCACCCAGGTCTGGGGACACAGGCCCTCTTCCATTCGGCTATCAGTCCCAGGTCATCATCTTCCGCTTGTGCCCGCGTGAAATATTCGCGGCTCCAGCTCCCTTGAAGTTCCACGGTAATCCTTCGGCACTGTATCCCGGTGTTCTCCTCCCTTCTGGCACAGATGGTGCAGTCTTCGGGGCACGGTCTTCGTGACAGGGCGTCGGCGTAAGAATGCAGTTGGCCTTTCCTGTGCTGGATCTCAAAGTTGTACTGTTGAAGCCTCTCTAACCACCGCGCGAGTTGACCCTTGGGCTGCTTGAAGTTCAGGAGCCACGGCAGGGATGCATGGTCGGTCCTGATGATGAGAAATTCTTGCCCGTACAGGTACTTGTGGAAGTGTTCATTGGTCTTCACGATGGCGAGCAGCTCCTTCCAGGTGGCGCAGTAGTTCCTCTCTGGCTTGGACAAGGCTTTGCTGAAGTAGGCCACTACTCTCTCCTCGCCGTTCACTACTTGCGACAGGATTCCCCCTATACCAAAGTCGCTGGCATCGGTATCGACGATGAACCTTGTTCCAGGTCTGGGGTAGGCCAGAATAGGTGCGGTGCACAGAGCCTGTTTGAGTTGTTCGAAGGCACTGTGGCATTCTGCTATCCACGTGAAGAGTTAGTCCTTCTCAGTCAGTCGATCCAGTGGTTTGGCGATGTCGGCGAATCCTCTCACGAAGCGACGGTAATAGGTGCAGAGTCCTAGGAAACTTCGTAGTTGGGACTTCTCCTTCGGAACTGGCCAATTCCTTACAGCTGCAGTCTTCTCTGGGTCGGTGCGCACCCATTCCTCGGAGACGATATGCCCAAGGTACTGGACCTGCTTCTGGAAGAGCTGACACTTCTTGGGGTTCAACTTCAGCTGGGCATCCCGTAGCTTCATCAAGATCTCCTTCAGGTTGCTGTTGTGCTCCTCGAAGTTTCTTCCCGGAACGATGACGTCGTCTAGGTAGACCAGGCAGGTCTTCCAATGTAGTCCCCTCGGAAAGGACTCCATTAGCCTTTCGAAGGTCGCAGGGGCGTTGCACAGACCGAACAGCTTGACGGTGAACTGCCAGAGTCAGCTGCCCACAGAGAACGCCGTTTTCTCACGGTCCTTAGGGTGGACGTCCACCTGCCAGTAGCCACTCTTCAAATCTAAGGTGGAGAACACCATCTTGATCCTGATAAGGTGTCCAGAGTGTCGTCGATCCGGGGTAGAGGGTAGCTGTCTTTCTTCGTGACGTCGTTCACCCGCCTGTAGTCCACGCAGAACCTGGTGGAGCCGTCCTTCTTCTTCACTAGCAGGACCGGAGAATTCCAAGGACTACATGATGGCTCAATCACCCCCTGCTCCTTCATTTCTTACACCATCCGGTCGACTTCTGCTTGCTTGGTGAGTGGGACACGTCGGAATGGGGCCCTAATCGGTGCGCTGCCGCCAACATCGATTCTGTGCTGGATCAAGCTTGTCCTGCCGAAGTCTTTGCTCCCCACGGAGAAGACATCCTGGAATTCACGTAGCAGGTCCCGAAGTTGGCGTGATTGGTCCTCGTCTAGATGGTCCTGGGATCCTTGATACTGCTTCAATAGTTCTTCTGGCAGGGCGCGTCTTCTTCGGTTGTCCGTCTGCAGGTATCCGTCCATCGTGTCTGTGATGCGGGCAATCCAGGTAACGGGCTCGCAGACTCCTAGGTTGGTGTCCCGGTGAACCCTAACGTCGTAGTCGTTCAGGTTGGACAGGCGGACGTACGGCCGAGGCGTCGTGTTGATGACGTTCATGGCAATTAGCAATCCTTTTGTCTGGATGTCCTCATATTTTGGCTGGATGACAACCGCCACTCCCTCAGCAGTTCCGTCGACAATTACGGCAGCGCTGACCTCCGTCCTGGCGGGCACGATGACGTCCTCTCTCAGCCTTTCTCGTCGTGCGGTGACGGCCTCGTGCACTGGTTGCAAAGCAAGTTCTTCACCTCCGTAGAGGAGAGTGTTGGTGCTCAGGTCCAAGATGATGTTGTTCTGGTCCAGGAAGTCCAGTCTGATGATCACATCGTTTGCTACATCAGCCACTAGCACTGGATGCTTCACCACCCGCCGTCCAATGACGAACTCCAGTGATGCTTCGCCATGTACCGGTGCGGTCTCTCCAGTCGCGGTTATTAGCTGGAGGTTCCTTTGTGTGGGTTGAACTCTCCACTTCGGGATCACGGTGGGATGGTCCTCGACGCTCCGGTGTCGATCAGCATGGGCCAGCTCACTCCGTTGACGACACCGTCGACCTTCAGTCTGCCATTGTCCCTCCGTAACTTCGTCACACGGGCTTGGACTGCGGGGGCTTGACGACTCTCACAAGCCGACCTTTGCCCCCCAGGGCTGGCTGATACTCGCTTTCCTGGGCCGCGCGGTTTCCCTATGACTGACTTTCCCGACGGAACCCCTTGGCGGTGGCGAACACCGCAGTCCTCGCTCAGGTGGCCCTTCTTACGGCAGGTCCAGCAGGTCGGTAGTCTTCTTCCGGGCCGCCTCTCCGGGTGTCTTCCGGCTACGCCGCTGTTGGTGGTGCTGCGACTCTTGATGAACTGGCCTAGAGCCTCCATCAGTTCATCGGCCAGGGGCTTGGTCTCGTTGGCTTTGGCAGGTGCGTCGATGTCCACTCGGCGCACCCGTGCGTGCATTTTGGATACCTGCTTTGCCGTCTGAAACTCAAGTGCGTGGCTCAGTGCTTCTGCAAGTGTCTTATTGCGCGCAAGTCGCAGTGCCAGTTGAGTATCCGAGTCCTGTAATCCGTTACTGAAGGTTTGCCTCGCAATCTGCTCCAAAATTCGGCCGGCGCTGTTGGATAGGCGATCCTTACGAGGCGTGCGATGTCCATCTCGAACTCCTGCAGGGTTTCCGCTTTCTTTTGTACACGGGTCCGGAGCTGCGTCTGGTAGGCCTGCTGAAGATGACTATCTCCATATTGGGACTCTATATGGGCGATTAGTGAAGCGTAGTCCTGGGATCCAGTCGGGATGACCTGAAGGACGTTAAGGGCGTCCCCTCTCAGCGCTACAATGAGAACTCCTTTTCCGTGCTGTTCCAGTTGTTTATGGAACAGGCTGCCTCGAACTGACGTAAGTAGGAGCTCCTTGGGACCTTCCGTCGAAGGTTGGGGGCGTCACTCTGCTCTGTCCCGTTCCTGATATTCCCGGTGTAACTGCGGGCGGGCGTTAGCGCAGCTCGGCAACTTCCTCTTTTATAGCTTTGATTCTCTCATCCACCCCCGTCGGCGGGCGTCGGCGCAGCTCATCAAATTCCTTTTGTAAAGCGTTGAATCTCTCTTCCACCCCCGTCAGTGGGCGTCGGCGCAGCTCGGTGAATTCCCCCTGTAAGGCGTCGAACTTCCTTTGCACTGCCGTGACTTCCTCACATAGGCCCTGGCAGATGGTGTTGACTTCCTCTCGCAGACCCTGTTCCAATTTCTTCAGGTCCTGTGCTAACTTATTTTTACCGTCTTCCATCTTCTTCTGGCCGTCTTCTAATTTGGCAGTTAGGTCCTTTGCTAAATTATTCTGGCCGTCTTCTAATTTGGAAGTTAGGTCCTCGGTTAAATTCTTCTGGCCTCTTCTAATTTGGATGTTAGGTCCTCTGTTAAATTCTTTTGGCTGTCTTCCATCTTCTTCAGGTCCTCCGCTAACTTATTTTGACCGTCTTCTATCTTGGTGTCCATGCCACTTAACTTTTCTAGCAATGCTGCCAATTGCGCTTCCATTTTAGTTGTTTGTTTTGTAAAGGGCATGCACTCACAGGAAAATTAGAGAACTGTGGTAAAATGACCTGCTCTGGTTTTGAAACCAGGGCCGTCAGGTGTTGTGCTTGTGCTTGAGTTCGTAATCTGGCTTCTGACACCAGTTGATACGTGCCACCCCTAGTGGCAAGTTCGTTAACTGGATTACGGTGGATAGAAGCACAACACAGTGGTCCTTTTAAAGAAATAGTAGTTTTATTGCAGGTCTTAGCAAGTTACAGTTCACCACACAATTAACAGATACAAGCAATTAGCTGTCTTACAGAAGTTGCCTCTATGGAGCTCGACTCACCCTTTCACTCAGTTATGCAGTTAATCCTACCGTAATGAGGTCCGTGTCCTCGGCTAGAAGTAACGGCACTCTCCCTCAAGTAAACAAGCCACACTCACTTGTTCCGAATGTACACTGTCCCACCGTCTGCAGGCTAGGAAAACAGTCCACTGCGTTTCTCAATCCACACAGCACTTCACCGCATGCAATAGCCTCACCTGGGTTTCGCACGTCACGTCACCAACTATTGTCGCACTCGCTCAAAAACTCTGTCTCACCCTCGTTGACCAGGTCGCTTTATATAGGGGGCCGGTGACTCAATGAATGCTTCTAGAATAGTCCAGGATTCACAGCTTCTCGAGATTTCCATCACTAGCTGGGTCACGAATATTCTGGTCTATCCCTTTTGTCCTCGCAGCCCCGTTGCTTAAGGCGCAGGTAAAACACAGAGGCAGGGCATAGCCCGGGGCGGAGTGACTCACGCGGCGAGCCGACGGAACAACCTCGCAGTCGTAACAGAATTTTGTGTTTAGTCAGTGTGTTTAAAATACTATATCTCACTTATTTCCTATTTACGTTTGTGGTCGGAAACCGTGTTGTGATTTTGAGTCGAATTTTATACATGCGATGCGACGTGATGTTAAGGCGATTTTGGTATGTATGTGCCATTGTTGTGCTATATTGTATTAATGTCTGATTGCTTACGGTCTTTGCCTAATTATTATCATTATTTTTCAAAATTAAACGATAAACGAAACATAGCATTCATGATTGAGACGTTGCTAAGTGTACGCTTTACAACTACAATTTTTGCGGGCGAAGGGGCGTTGGGTAATGCAAGTATATATATGTCATGGCAACTACGGCTCACGACTACAATAACAGCTCCTCATCTGTCGAGGTAATTTTGGCTCACCAAATGTAAACAATCATATTGAGATGCTTCACGCTACACATGGCGCTTCAGGCCTGAAGGGTTACTCTTCCCCAGACATCATGCTCACCTTATCATTTATAAAAACAAATCATAGGCTGCCATCGTGTAAATATTATGACCAACGGTTCCAAAGGATTATACGAAAGATGGTGTCGTCATATGCCTGTCATAAAATTGTATACATTAATCAGAACGGATATCTAGCTGTCTCTCTTATCATCATGCTGAATTTGGAGCCGGTGAATGCAAATAAATGTTAACCTGAAAAAAACCAGTTAACCCGGAAAGAGCGACGAACTATCAACCCGATAACGACTAGCACCCATATGAACAATTAGCTGACAATACTTACTCGTAGACCGCCATTAGGTACCGTACCTACTGATGTGGGTCCAGGACCATGGGTGCGCCCTCCGACGTCGGCTGGAAACGTCGCCGCGCGCGCCATCGGCAGATCTTCACCCCATTCTTTCAATCACCAGCATCCCTGTCGTCGAAATTCCAAGGGGTCATCTAGCACCCCATGTTGACAGGATCAAAGTCCAAATAAATAGAGCGTCTCTCCATTCCCGTTGACGTTGCGACGCGCATCAGCGAAATATTTTCTCCGCACATCCTTTACACCGAATATCTCAGATGTGATCCAACCAGTGTTAACGGTTCTGTCCACATTTGACGTCACGTCTCGACAATTATTTTGTGATAGGCACCGTTCAGAATGAGTCCCGATTTAATCCTCCGAAAAAATGGGATATCACAACTACCATTCACACAGATTACATGCACTCGCACATATTCGTACACGGCACATTCTACTGCCAGCTTAACCGGTTAATATCAGTATGATTACAGTTCCCGTAATTTGAGTATACTCGTAAAAACAATTCGTGACACTTCACATGGTCATTTAACCATTCAATAGTTTCATCAATGTAATAGTCCCAATCACGATTTGGTAAATTTATATGAATTCGTAAGAACATTTCACAGCACTTTCACATGAATCATTCGACCGTTTGATGTTCTCAACCATGTAATAGTCCCAATCACGATGACCATTCAACTGTTTTATATTCTCAATCATTCAATAGTCGCAATTACGATTTCGTAAATTTGGGTGTACTCACTAGAACATTTCGCAGCACTTTCACATGAATCATATCTTGCTAATTACCACTCCACGAAAAGAATCGGCGCGCCTGGCCTACATAGTAATCTGAACTGTACGGCCTGGCTTTTAGAGTGACACGCCAACTTACCACCAGTGATATCACACACTCGCCGCATCGAACACTGCCATTGCAATCACTCTCTACTCATGCAAGTGACTCACGCCAGTCAAGTTCTCAAGTCAAGTCCTCGAGTCCATTCCTGACCCACTTCCGTGTTCAGAGCGCGTTCAAAAATTATCTTCCGCTTCTGGAATATTCCATCTCGTTTCATCAGGCAGACATGCATGAAAGAGTAAAGGCCGAAATAAATATAAATAGCTTCAAAACAACATTGTAAGCATAGTAGACCACAGAAATATAATGTCGTGCCTTCAGACTCCCTTCCGCGAAACGCGCTCTCTTCAAATGAGGTGACGTACTCAGACGCTCCCTACACATGCTCTTATCATCCAATCGTCCTTGACGTAACGGGGACAATACAAATCCACCCCGTTCCAACAATATCAACCAAATTTTGCATACACATAATTTAGGACCCAGAAGGATCGGCTGGCTACATGTATTTTGGATCGTCTTCCTCATTCTTCTGATTTCGGCCCTTTTGCACTCGGGCAAAGGCTAATGAAGTCATAAAATAAACTCGTGAAGGAATGGCACGGCAGGTCGTTTCCATGGCAACAGTAGCTCAAGACGAGGCACGGCCGACTGGATGCGTGTTGCGCTCTCCACTACAGGTACAGAAAGTGAGGCTCTTGACATGAAATCCCGTTAGTTACTCAACTGGTCACACAGCACTGTCAACCCAGTATACCATTTGTCAATATAATTTCCGCAGTATCAAAATGCAAATTATATCACAAAATACAATAGCGTGATATTAAATGAGAGAAACTAAACATTCCATTGCACCTTATTAAAATATAATTCCAATAGGTTCACTTGATTTTTATAAAACATCATGAACATTCCTGCTGAGTGGTTAGTACATGAGTTATTTGGAAGAAACCAGTATTTCGGCTTCTGCAATAATATTCGTAATCGGTGATACCAATTTTTCTGCAATGATGCTGGCAAGACTTCTGCTGCGGTCAGGTTAATGAGTGGAGAGGATTAGAGTTCGCAGAAATGCAACATACAATAAATTCTTTCCACTGTGTATACAACTTAAATCAGACTTTCAGTTTTCATTTTCGGAAAATATATTGCTGAAATTGTAATTTGAAGATAATAGTAGATGTTTAAGGGCCTAATATGGAGTTTATAGGCCTCTTAATTCTCTGGGGGTGAATATGAAAAATGATGATAAAATGAACATTAGAACTAAAAATAACTACAACTTACAACCAACTTAAGGATTAGGAGAAGAAAAGGACAAAAGGAAGGAATAAGGAAAATAAAATACAACTGAGATAAATGCTCTTAACCCTCAAAAAATGAGAATTGACGGCTTTGGTAAGTGCACCCCCTTAAAGGAAAGATACATTTGTTTGCACTCTTCCCCCCCCCCCCCGTTTCCTAATATTATACTACTGCTACCTATTAGTTAAGAAGGGAGAGAACAGGGTCAATAGTCCGTTGAAGGAAGGGCGTGTCAAGAGGTCCTGTTCATGTTTTAATAACTTTCCTGGTAAATAAAACATAATATAACACAACATCGTAATCTAAATCAGAGTGAGCCGAAATCTAAACTGACAAGATATCACCTACCAATAAACCGACAGTAGTGGCTACGCGGGTTAAAGCAAAGCGTTAGGTCAAGGGGCCAAGCTCTCTGTTGACTTGGTAGACGCGTGGGTTCGAGCCCCACCGTCGGCTGTCCTTGAAATGGTTTTACGTCGTTTCCCATTTTCAACACCAGGCAAATGCTGGGACATTACCTTCTGACAGGCCACGGCCGCTTCCTTCCACATCCTTGCCCAGTTTCATTCAACTTCATCCATTCCATCTCTCATCCCGACGCGCAGGTCACCTACGGACGTCTACTAGAAAGACCTGCACTCGGCCTCTCAGGAGGCTACACGTCAAAAAAAACTACCAATAACTACACACACCAAAATACTTCTATGGTCAAACGATTTAACCTCTACTTAATTTTTCCACACATGCTTATACCATGTAATAGGTACTCGCATATTTCCGGTTAATCAACACATATTCCAAATCACTTACTGTTAGGTAGATTTCATTAGAAAGCTAACTATTGCAATGGGTCCCATGTTTCGACTTCCGGAAAATTTCGACATATCTTCGCGTTTCACATCCCCCAGACCCCAAAACCACCGTCAGTTCAAAAGTTTATATATAATTTATGTATGTATACTGTATATATATATATGTATATATATATATATATATATATATATATATGTATATCAGTTTCTTGTGGACACGATAACTGCCGTAATTTTGCACCAATCACTTTGAATTTTTCACCGAATATGCATACCTAAAAATCTCGGTCGAGTTCGTTACTGGGCTAAATCGGTCGAAGGGGGTGAAAATGGGGGTCTTTTTCGAAAAAGTGAAATATTGCTATAACTCTCTTAATATGTGACATATCGAATCCGTTCAACGTTCATACTATGTGTCGGATAAAGCCCAAAAATTTATGTTTGAAGAGTTTTTTTATAGCACCAACCATTGACCAAAGGGGTGGGAAAAAGTGGGTTATTCGGGAAACATTAATCATATCTCTCTTAATAGGCACAATATCAAAAGAATTTTTGATATGACCCACCATTATGCCAAGGGATGAGAAAAATGATTTCGGAATTATAAGAAAATGCCAAGAGCTATCAGTGGTTGCCATGGCAACACTACTAAATTGAAGAGGGATGAGCCATCAGACGTTGCCAAGATAACGCACTTGCACGAGATCAGATTCAGATTTTCATCTGACTAAGTGTGAAGCGGCTTCGGTGACGTAACTGGTAGCATGCTGAATGTTTATGCCCAAGGTCGCGAGTTCAAAGCCGGCCGAAGTCGTCGGATTTTCTAAGAGCGCTAAAAATCCCTCAGTATGCTTTCCTTTAGAGGGGAAGTTCCACGTTCGTTGCGAATTGCTGGTTGCGGTGGCATCTAGTAGCCAAGTTCACAGCTAGGTGTCGTTGACGGTAGTACCTGGTACCAACATTAGGAACTACTGCTTGAAATTGACCGTCTGCAGTCCTTACCTGAATTACAGACTAATACAGCCATCCCTAAGTACACGGGGTTACATGACCGCGTTGTCGCAGCCCCTAAACTGAGCAACCAACCAAAATCTCTGCGGGAGATATAATTTTTCGTGAAGAAGTAACAGACCGTTACATAGTTACACATCAGTGTCGAAACCTTGCATAAGGACAGTGTGACCACAAGTATAAAAATGGACCCCAAATGACAAGAAGGTTACCGTTCCCATAAGACAATAACATGTTTAAAATAAGCATAAAATTACGAAAAACAAAGTTAATTAAGCTACAATTATAAAATAACTTCTCGCAATAAATGAGGTCTGATCCTTCTACGAAAACCTGCATATTCTGCCTATTTTCGCCTATCCCCAAGTTTGTCCGGTGAAATCTACCTCCGCCTTCCGGCGTGCCGAGAGGACTTCTTTTTATTTGATATGGACAATTTCATATTCTTGGGGAAGAATTTTTGGAGCGCCTAATTCTCCAATTCACTCGACGAGGTTAGTAACCTATCAATTTCAACCTTAAACAATTTCGATTCAATCAGTACCGGAAATCTCTTCAAAACCTTAAAGGTGCGCATGCATATGTTATCATAAACTAGATTGACCATTATATCTTCCAACTCTCTCACAGTAAGAATAATATTACAGAATAGGATTTCACTAGGTTGAAGAAAACATAAAAGTAATTCTCATATAGGTGTTATAATAGTTAAAACAATCAAGTAACCGGAAAATCCTTGGCTCGATATAGAATCCAAATAGGCGTCTTTGTAGTGGGGAAACGTTTCGCAAAAGATCCGGTAATCCAATAAGAACGCAGAAATAACATCCAATCCATTAACTCAAAACATAACCTTCCATCATCCTTTTATTCAACAACAATTAACAAGCTTCAACTCCCTCACCACACGTCAAAACATAAGCCAGCGTTACGCACCATTAACCTAAAAAATACACAAGTAATCAAATTCACAGATAAAACATAATCTCAAACCAATGAAAAGAGGTATAAGAAACGTTTCCCCATCATGTCCCGAAAAGTAGACATTCATATTCCGGCTACAACAGATTCACAAACAATCAAGATTTAGTTCCCCTGCTCCGCATCGAACCTTAAAAGAAACGAAACAACTAAACCTCCGCAAATATAATTTAATACGGAATATCACACGCAAATTTTGTCCCAGACTTTTCTTCTTAGTTTCTTGGAAATTGATTTCCTTCTTTTTTCTTAATTCTTGTAATACCAACTTCCGCCAATGATTCAGTAGACTACCGCATGCCAACATGACCACCCGGAACTTCTGTCTTATCACCGGCTTACAGACAAGTGGTCCACGAACATGTTTCGGGGATAATATTTAAACATTATGATTGCGATATTTTGCCCTTGATGTGTATGAACATAGATTCTCAATCCGGAATAGTCCCAACAGGAATTAGGTTTTGTAATAAGATATTGTAAGGCGCATGCCAAATTGAGTTTATTGAAAATAAAACTCAGAAATGAGAGTCACAGATCAGAAGAATAATGAATAGGATTTTGTTTGTTTTATGGTTCATAGAAGAGTGAATGAACTCGATTATGTTATGTGCCCGTCAGAAGAGCTTGCCAGGGTTGCCAACAACCAAAATTACTTCCCAGACAGTCCTATATGTCAAACACATAATGCTGAGAGGATCGGATGCACTTCTTATAGGCCAGAGCGGGACGAGAATCGTGGTCTCAGAGATCTGGGTAATCATGGATGTAATGTCAAAGACAGCCCAAGAAGTACACCCTCAAAACACAAAACTAATAAATGAAAACATCCAGGCTTAAGTAAAATCTCGTGAACATGTTTATTTAAAATCAACAAACCCCTATCCTACTTCGGAGGTTTTTTTCGGCTAATCCGCAAAGCTAATAAATAAAAATAAATAAATAAATCCAGAGCTCTAACTGAAGGTAAGTTAAAATCCTCTCGAAAGACCCTTAATACAAAATTGAAACAACAACAACAAAGCTTGGAATGTGGTACGTAAAATAATCCCTACGCAATTATAAATAAGTTACTCAATCGGAATTTACATTTAACAAAGTAGCAACACAAGGCTAATGATATGATGGGACCACTTTTGCATTTACAGTTAATTTTTAATTAATTTATCTAAGTCCTGACATAAATACAAATTACGGCGATAGGCGTCCGCAAGCAAAATTACAATCAAAGCTAACATGACAACCAGTGACAAAAAAAACAATCACTCTTACAAATAGAAGTGTTCAACGACACTAGAGGTACAAAAGGGTTAAATGCATAAATGAATAAGTAAAGCACTTGACACATATTCATATTACTTAAAGCCTTCCTGCACATTATGGAATACGGTTTGTACCCAAAAGTCATCTGAATGCATGTTTGTTACGTTGGCTATGGCGTAGTAAAAACTACGTCTTACAACACATGAGTGTCGCGCTCCACCAAGTACGAACTTCAGGTTCATGCGCCACTCCGTCGTCTCAAAGTAGTGTTTTCTGTCTATTAGTCATTCCCGCTAAGAAATGATTCAACTCTCAAGGCAACAATAAGGAAGCGCAACTGTAGGTCCAAAGTTAATAGCAAACATTTAATTAATTAGTTAAATATTTTAGAATAATTATGTTTCATGATTTATAGACGTCGAATTAGGTTATCGTTGGTTTATGACGAAATACTGATGATTCCATGACACGTAGGCTTAAGTGAGTCTCCCCATGAGATCTGTCACTTACAACAATGACTTATAGTCAACACAACTCCACGAGCTAACACAGGCTCGGACAATAACAATAACACGAACTGACGGCAGCGCGTAGCTCTCCGAAACAGCCTCGGGTAAGTCTAGTATCACATCAGATTCTTCCCGGCAATACTACATTCCTAGTCGCAGTCATAGTCCATACGACAGTGCTTCACATGCACTAAATACAAAAATAAATGGCCTCATATAACGTGTCCTCATATTCAAAACCAAAGAATAAACCTATCATCAATTCGTAATACTTTTTGAAACAATATCATACAATTTGTCGCTCTCAAATGGCTATCTGAAATGTGACTTGAAAGTCATCCATTACATAATCAGAACATATGGTAACCGACAAGATGGCTGCTGTTCTTGACCTATATTATGAAAACAATTTCCATACAGTAAATTTGACGTCAACACGTCTGTCGAAGTGATCAATAGTTTGTCTCAGATTCATGGCGCGTTGCTTTCTGGGTAAGCAAATTCGTTATGCAGCTGTGTCGAAACACACAAGCCTGCCTGCTTCTAGCAGTATCGTAGCACATCATTTAGGCAAGGAATTCACTTTATTAAAGTCCTAACGTGAATTGTGCCTCAAAGTGTCCCTTCAAACAACCTTTACAAAACTGATACTACGTAAATATATGGAGTACAATGGTATAACAGGTTTGATAAATGCAAACAATCCTATAAGATTAATATAACACTTAGTTTCAACTGCTTTGGAATGAAGATAAAACACTTCATCTATTTACAAGTTTCTCTTCATAAAAATGTTACTGTGTCGACTACTTGACTCAAATTAATGATAAACAAACAACCTCTACTTCTGCTTGGTTGTTAGAAATGTTACGTTAATAAGCAGGGTTCGATGCTTGACTGGCATGATTACAATATTCCCTGCATTTGTTCTTTCCTAGAACTGTGTGGCATCAAAGTTTCACAATGCTAAAATAAATCCATTATAAATTTGGCTGCTACTGTCGGCTGACCAACTGATACGTTATAAAAATATAACCAAGCAATGGCGTGACTAGAAAAATAAGGAAAATGGGTGTCACGATCAAATATTTACACAGATTGCAATCCATCCCCTAAACTTCAATTATAATAGACCAAAAATAGCTCATCAGGTATAGTCATGATATTAGGCTGTAAGTCTTGGCGTTATGAATACGTCCATTGGAATGCTCCATTGGATAAAGATCCAATTACACGGTGGCTAACAAATCAGCGTACTGAAATAGATTACAAAGATATGAGTGTTAAACTACGATTCCTACCTAACTGGCTGTCAAGGAGTTCGGTTGGTTAACTACGCTACATCTACCACAATAAGAATCCGTACAGGAAAAGAAATACAGACTCACTGAACCAGTATTTCACCTCATTCTCGCCGGAATTGAGGGGTAAGTAACATCCGGCCTACAGGAAGGGTAAATCCAAATTAGGTTCTCCAATCAAAGCCTTATCCACATTCTGGTATTTCCTTCGTCCTCTTGGTCGTCTATCGAGTAGCATACTCTTCATGTTGGCGGCTCTTACGTTGGTCTCCAACGTGCTCCGATGTCCCTCGTTGTTTGCAGGTTCCCAAACATTATAGATGGTAGTAGAAATACGCAGTAACACACGTGGTATCTCATGTTGCCCATTTTCATATAAAATCTTACACGTGGTAATCACAGAAGTTATGATTATAACTGTAGAAATTAATTACTCAATGCTTCTACACAGGATTTGCAGACTTATCATCAAAATGACCTTTTCAATGTCTGCTTTCAATGATTCTAGAACACACATGTGGTGTCTTCTCACAGAAGTTATAACTGTACAAAATCACAAAATATCACAATAATCAGTTGTCGTAGAAAGATTGCACTAGTGGCATTAATAATGTTCCTTATATTGGCGTGCTTTAAATCCATGTAGAATAATTCTCAATGGCCTTTTTAGATTATTTTCCGTCCCTCGTGGATTTGGAAAATTCGGTCTCGTGGAAAAGTGTGGTGTTCCACGATGCCAAAAATATACTGAAATAATTCACAGTTTATCCAAAATGTCACAATGGTCGTTAATGTTAGACCAATAACGTGGTTTTATAATCACTGCACACAACACGGTACTAGATAATACTGAATCTTTGTAGATAACTAAATTTCACATCACCACGTGGATGGACTATATTTCCACGTCTCAGCGTCGGACAATACAACACGTCCTATTTGGTGGAAGTCTCCAAACTCGGTTGTGTCATGCACTGGATCGTGCTCCTGGGTTCAAGCTAATGCTCTAGTCATTGAGTGACTAATTACTTCCGTTTCGCATATCTGCGATGTAAAATACCTTTGCCACAACAAAACATGCAGTAATAAATGCTCAGAAAATTTAATAGGACATTTCTCCAAAGTCAAAAGAATGTCCGTTCTCATGTCACAGCATGTGCTGGCCTCCGGGTGCGTTCAGCGTTCAAGCAAAGTATTCACAAATACTTTTCAAGGAAAATATCACCGAGCATGTGCTCAGGTGGGCTCAATATATATAATTTCATGCTTAGGAGACAAACCTAGCTGGTCTGTTCCAATGGGCTTTAGAGAAGAAATGTCTATATGGAGGAGGAGAGTAGTGTAATATTGATATTACAGGTGACTAACACCAGATAATGAATTGTATGTGACAGTAAGGTGTGCCATGAAAGGCAGATAGGAAGGGAAATAGGGGAGAGACCGCCCCAGAATCACTGGAGAAAGGGAAGAAACAGACCCAGCTCAGGTATCCTCCCAAACTCAACAGCCGTGAGCCCTTGAGGTTGTAGCACCTCCAGTGGTGGGGCTACACACACCCTGCCTCCTTTATGACCTTGTGCAGAAGGTAGGAGATATGATGAAAAGAAAAACAAGAAATCTGACCCTTTGAAGAATGAGGGTATCAGGAAAGATGAAACAAGGTTCAATTAAGGCGAGAATTTGAAAAACTACTTAGACCTTTTATATCCTAATACTGTCAGGGTCGGAAGAGAACTACAGTTGACCAAGGGAGGCCGACAGTATATATGACAGAGAGGAACCCGGCACAATTATGTGGAAACAATCGCAAACTGGGGTCCTCTGATCGCTAACCAGCGTCCCACAAGTGTCGTAATGTCGTAAGTGAACGAGAGGTGACAAAGGGTGGTCGACAAGAAAGATGACAGAAGGGAGCCCGGCACAAGTAAGTGGATGCAATACCACACTCAGCTGGGGTCCCGTGGTCACCAAACCCACATCCCATTAGTCGTGAGTCCCTGGGGGATGTACTGAAGAATGATTCAACACAATCGCAAGAAAACATTATGATACCCATTTTTCAAAAGATAACTTATGGCTATGCACTGGACGGTTGATTCCGTAGTTAATTGGATATCATCGTAGGTCTCAGAGGCAAAGAAGTCCCTGTCATGTGCGTTACTAGCAGTGGTCAAGTACTATCCCGGCATTTGCCTGGACAGAGTGTAGAAAAACCACACTCAGGATAGTTTATCGGTGCTGGGTTTCGAACCTACGATATCTGTACTTCCTACAGCTGCCCACGCAGCCATGGTGCACGATTAAATGATCACAACTACGGCGCGGGACTCTCAAAATGACGACTACACACAACAGACGAAGGAGAGTTTGTATCAGGAACAAAGTTATCGCGGGAAATCATGTTAAGACAATCATCACACCTAACTCTGTCTCACGTAAACTCGGGAAATGAAAGGACACCTCCTATGTTCTTCCTATGTTAAGTGAAAAATGACAAACAACAGTATGACATAGTGGAATTGAGCAGCTGCGTTCAAACCATAGTTTATAATTTACCCCAGCATTTTACAATTTCATTAGCAAACACTCCAAACAACGTAGGAATTCAGTATATTAATACCGACTACGTACAATAATTGAAACTGAAACAAAACTTCGTTGATCTTAAACGTAACACTGTGAGAAACACATTTAATAAACCTATTGAACAGCTGTATACAAAACGCGCCTATACTTGGGTGGGAGTGCGTTCTATCGGCAACTAGAGGACATTTTTCAATTACACGTTGTGCATGGCTTCAAACTAAGATGGAATGGCAAGGCCGGTATAGAACGCAGTTCGCATCTAGTCGGCCGTGGACGAGACCACCAAGTTTCCATCTATCTCTGTAAGAGGCCATGCCACTCCATTTTCTCCACAAATACAGTAGCTCAAGAAATGACCAACGGGTTGTTTCCATCTATCTCTGTAAGAGGCCATGGCACTCCATTAACTCCATAGCAGCAGTATTTAAAGTTATGACTACCAGGTTTCCATCTTTTTCTGTAAGAGGCCATGGCACTCCCTTTTCTATTAAGAATCTGAACGTCATAAAATTTGAATACGTATTTTTAGCCTATTTTCAATTTTGAAAAAAATAGGCTTATGAGATCACCTTTTGTCTGTGTGTGCGTGTGTGTGAGAGGTGTAAGTGTCCCCCCTAATAACTTCTATACGGCTGGAGCGATTTCAATGAAACTCGGTAAGTTCATAGCACTACTCCGGGTGACCCCGACCGTGACTTTCAAATTTTGTTACGTCTCACCAATCCAACATGGCGGCTGTGCGAAATATTTCACCAGCATTCAATATCTCCGAAACTATTACCGATATCACCATGGAATATTTTACGGTGATAAATGAAACTACTAGAAGTTCACCTATGTGACTTTTGAAAAACTGGTAGCTACAAAACCAACATGGCGGCCACGCGAATTTTCGACTTTTAAATAGACGTTTCTCGCGATTTAACCAAGCAAACGCAATAAAACTTGGTACAGTATATGTTTATACAGATTGTAATGCACCGACATAAAACTTGGTTCAATTGTTTACATAACCACAAGATGGCGGATGTGCGAAATATTTCACCGGCATTCTATATCTCTGAAACTATTAGCAGTATCACCCTGAAATTTTGTACGGAGATAAAGGGCACTACTGGAAGTTCATCTATAAGACTTTCAAAAACCGGTTAACTACGAAACGAACATGGCGGCCAAGCGAATTAAAAATTTTAATAGACCTTTCTCGCGATTTAATGTTCCAAACGCAATGAATTCTGGTACAGGAAATGTTTATACACATTGTAATGCATCGGTATCTAATTTAGTTCAATTGTTTACATAACCTCAAATTGGCGGCTGTGTGAATTTTAAAATTAAGTTTTTATTTCTTGTGTCGTAATCATGCGATCAAAGTGAAAGTTTGAATAATGAACCTACGCAATAATTTTCCTTTAATGGTACATGACTCTATGGCCTATACATTTAACAATCCTACATGGCGACCATCCGAAATATTTAGACGGCTCTGAATATCTACGAATCTATTATAGCAATGAAACTGAATTCCGTTATGTTCATAGGGGCTATGAACTTAAGTTCACTTATAGGACTTTAAATAACCTGGTGATCACAAATCCAACATGGCGGCGACGCGAAGTATAAATATTCACATGGACGTTTCTCGCAATTTAACCATCCTAGTGCAGTGAAACTTAGTACAGTAAATCCTTATACGAATGTTAATCCACTGGCATCTAATTTATTTCAATTGTTTCCATAACCACAAGATGGCAGCTGTGCGTAATTTTAAAATATCCTTGTTACTTCCTGTGTCCTAATCATGCGATTGAAATTTGAATATTACACGTACACAATAATCTTCATGTAACAGTACATAACTCTAGGACCTACATATATAAAATCCAACATGGCGACCATCCGAAATGTTTAGTCTGTTCTCAATATCTACGAATCTATTACAGCAAACCAACTGAAATTTTGTATGTTCATAGAGGCAGTTAACACAAGTAGGATATATGAAAATAGGCTGTATAGTTCTTCACGGAACTACTTGTTTTAAATGTTATTAACAAGGGTCATTTAAGGGAATTGAAATTAAAAAATAAATTCATTGGCTATCCCTGCATGTGGCGTAACGTTTACAACAGAATGAGCATTAAGATTAAATTAGCATAAATGATTCCAATGTTGATTAATTGAGTGACTTTGCTACATCATGATCATATAGCCCCATGAACTCGAGTGTGTATGGAACATTTCCGATAACACGTGCTACTGTGATGGCTGTTGTCGTGAGTGTATTTGTAATTCAAATGAGGATTGGAAAGGAGGTTGCTGTGGCCTTCAGTTAGGAGCTATCGCGGTATTTGTTTCGAGTAGAAGTGGGAAACCACAGGAAATAAACTCCAAGTTTCACCTCGGGAAGTGCAGTGTAGCCCATTCCGGCTCTCAAACCAGTTTTTTTTTGTCAGATCTGGGATTCAAACTCAGACCTCCAAGGCGAAAGCCGAAACTGTTAGCCGCTAATACACGTGGTCGTCTAAATGATTTTTGCATTTTACGTATAACTAGCTGAAGTACCCGTGCTTCGCTACGCGTGATCAATTAAAATGTGAAGGTGACAGTTAAAACAGGGGATAGGCGACGTGCTGCGCAGAGGGAGATTAAGGATGGAACATTTTGTCCAACTACACCGTTCGGCGTTGACCGTGTTTTATAGTACAAATTTAGGTTTTAGTCGCTAACCGTTGGAGATATCTTTCGGATAGAAAATGTAATTTTAAACCTCGTATATATGCCATCAAAAGTTTGCTATTTCTTAGCGTTCACTTTTTATTTGAAATGGAAATTTGAAAGTTTGAAACCAAAGGGTGTAGTGACGTCACTGAAATGGTCGCAATATTTAAATAGTGCAAAGTATTGAAATCAAAAGTAGCCTATATGTTAACCAGGTAAATCAGCTACTTCCATGTAAAATTCATGTAAATCGGACCAGTGGTTCTTGCGTGATTGAGTAATACACAGACACACACCATCTCATTTTTAGCCTCGCTTCGCTCGCGTCCTAGTCGTGTCATATTGTTATTCAAAGAAATGCAGGTTTAACCCCGTTAACACTCCTTTAGAACCTGAATATCCAAAAACGCCTCCTTAGTAGAATTTTTCGACACACAACACACATATCCCCTTCTTCTAACTTTAATAGCTTTGGTTGGTCGATGAGAGTGAACATCCAAAAATTCTTCCTTAGTGGACGTTTTTCTTCCAGAATTTTACCCCTCCCCATAAGCCCCTTAAATTGGATTTAAGAAAAAACGGTCGAACACCTACTTATTTTAATTATTTATTCATTTATTTATTTTTAAGCTGATTGAAACTCGGAGAAAATCAAATTCCTCGCCTATGTCGTTTAAGAGATACACGCTCCGTTAGGAATCTTTCAACACCACTTTTCATACCTTTCACCTCATAATATACACCACATCGAAAAACCATTAGACGTGTGTCAGCTTATTTTTAACGATTAGTATATATGCCAAGTATCACATCCCCAAATGAAACCACTCGTGACATATTGTTATGCAATGAAATGCACGTTTACCCCCTTAACACCTCTTTAGAACCTGAATATCCAAAAATCTTTCCTTAGTGGACGTTTTCGACATTCAACGAACATATCCCCAGAAATTCATGTTTCTAACTTCAATAATTTTGACTGGGCGATGATGAGTGAGTGAGTCAGTCAGGACATTTTCTTTCATTTAATTTTGAGAATTTCACCCCTCCCCATGAACCCCTTAAATTGGACTTATGAAGGAAAACGGTCGAACACCTATTTACTTTAAAGCTGTTCTCCCCCCTGAGTTTGATGAGTGAGTAAGTGAGTCAATAAGTTAGGACACTTTCTTTCCTGTTTTTTCCCCCCCGAATTTCACCCCTCCCCATGGGCCCCTTAAATTGGATTTATGAGGAAATGGTCGAACACCTATTTACTTATTTTTTAAGCTGCTCTTTCCGCTGAATTTCAAACTTATCGCCTATGTTGTATAAGAGATACAGTACATGCTCCGCTCGGAATCCTTCAACCCCCAATTTTCTCCCCTTTCACCTCATAATATACACCATATCGATAAACCCATTGACATATGTCTGCTTATTTTGAATGATTAGTTTATATACAGAATATCACATCCCCAAATGAAACAACTCGTGAAATATTGTTATTCAATGAAATGCAAGTTTAACCCCCTTAACACCCCTTCAGAACATGAATATCCAAAAATCCATCCTTAGTGGACTTTTTCGACATACAACGAACATATCCCCAAAATTTCAAGTTTCTAACTGCAATAGGTTTGCTGGGGGATGATGAGTGAATATCCAAAAATCCTTCCTTCTTGGACTTCTTTCCCCAGAATTTCACCCCTCCCCATTAGTCCCTAAAATTGGATTTATGTAAAAACGATCGAACACCTATTTACTACTTTTTCAAGATGATTTTTCTCCCTGAGATTCATACTTTTTGCATCTGTCTTTTAAGAGATACTTGCTCAGTTAAGAATCCTTCAACTCTCACTTTTCACACATACACCTCATAATATACACCACATCGAAAAACCCTCAGACATGTGTCTTCTTATTCTTAATGATGAGTTTATATACCGAGTATCCCATCCCAAAGGAAACCAATCGGGAGAGATTGTTATTCAATTAAATGCAAGTCTACCACCTTAACACCCCCTTTAGAACCTGAATATCCAAAATTCCTTCCTTAGTGGACGTTTTCGACATACAACGAACATAGCCCCAAAATGTCATGTTTCTAACTTCAATAATTTTGGCTGGGCGATGATGAGTGAGTGAGTAAGTCAGGGGCATTATCTATCAATTATGTTTCAGAATTTCACCCCTCTCATGAACCCCTTAAATTGGATTTATGAAAAAAAACCGGTCGAACACCTATTTACTTATTTTTGAGCTGTTCTTCCCCCCTGAGTTTGATGAGTGAGTGAGTTGGGACACTTTCTTTCCTGTTTTTCCCCCAGAATTTCACCCCTCTCCAAAGGCCCCTTAAATTGGATTTATGAAAAACGGTCGAACACCTATTTACTTGTATTTAAGCTGTTTTTTTTTCGCCGAATGTCAAACTTCTCGCCTATGTCGTTTCAGAGATACACGCTCCGTTAAGAATCCCTCAACCCCCAATTTTCACCCCTTTCACCTCATAATATATACCACATCGAGAAACCCTTAGACATATGTCTGGTTATTTTAATGATTATTTTATATACCGAATATCACATCCCCGAAGAAACAACTCATGAGATATCGTTATTCAATTAAATGCACGTTTACCCCCTAAACACCTCTTTAAAACCCGAATAAACAAAAATCATTCCTTAGTTGACGTTTTCGACATACGGCGAACATATTCCCAAAATTTCATGTATCTAACTTTAATAGTTTTCGCTGGGCGTGATGAGTGAGTGAGTCAGACTGGACATTTTCTTTCAATTATTTTTACCAGAATTTAACCCCTCTCCATAGACGCCTTAAATTGGATTAATGAAAAAACGCTTGAACACCTATTAACATATTTTTAAGCTGTCTTTTTTCCCCTGAGTTTGATGAGTGAGTGAGTTAGTCAGTCAGTTAGGACACTTTCTCTCTCTTTTTTCCCCCCCAGAATTTCACCCCACCCCATTGGCCACTTAAATTAATTTATGAAAAATCGGTGGAACACCAATTTAATTATTTTTAAGCTGATTTTTTTTTTTCGCTGAGTTTCAAATTTCTCGCCTATGTCGTTTAAGAGATAGGCCTACACGCTTCGTTAGGAATCCTTCAACCCCCACTTTTCACCCCTTTCACCTCATAATAATACACCACATCGAAAAACCCTTCGACACCTGTCTGCTTATTTTTAATGATGAGTTTATATGCCGAGTATCACATCCATAAATGAAACGACTCGTGAGATATTGTCATTCAATGATATGCAGGTTTCACCCCCTTAAGACCACTTTAGAACCTGAATATTCAAAAATCCTCCCTCAGTGTATAGTTTTGACTTACAACGAACATATCCCGAAAATGCCATGTTTCCAACTTCAATATATTTGGCTGGGCGATGATGAGTGGGTGAGTGAGTCAGGACATTTTCTTTCATTTTTTTTCTTCAGAATTTCACCCCTCCCGATGAATCCCTTAAATTTGATTTATCAAAAAAACTGTCGAACACATATTTACTTATTTACTTATTTTCAAACTGTTTTCCCCCTGAGTTTGAAGAGCGAGTGAGTCAATCGGTTAGGATACTTTCTTTTCTGTTTTTTTTTTCTCCAGAATTTCACCCCTCCCGATGGGCCCCTTAAATTGGATTTATGAAATAACGGTCAAACATCTAATTACTTATTTTTATGCTGATTTTTTCCCGCTGAGTTTCAAACTCCTCGCCTATGTCGTTTAAGAGATACAGGCTCCGTTAAGAATCTTTCAACCCCCACTTTTCACCCCTTTCACCTCATAATATACACCACATCGAAAAACCCTCAAACACGTGTCTTCCTATTGTTAATTATGAGTTTATATGCCGAGTATCACATCCCCCAATGAAACCAATCGGGAGATATTGCTATTCAATGAAATGCAGGTCTACCCCCCTTAACACCCCTTTAGAACCTGAATATCCAAAAAACCTTTCTTAGTGGGCGTTTGCGGCCCTTGAGGAAGCTGCATACCAAATTTAATTCCAACCCGTTCGGTGGTTTCTGAGATTTCGTGATGAATGTGTGAGTGAGTGAGTGAGTGAGTGAGTGAGTGGTATTTGACAAATATCTAGTAGATAGTGTCAAGTTTTGTTATGCTATACTCGGTTGACAGTGCTGTGTGAGCAGTTGAGTAACTAACGGGATTTCAAGTAAAGCTCCTCATTTTCTATACCGGTGGTGCAGAGCGCAACTGGCATCCAGTCGGCCGTGTCTCGACTTGAGCTCTGTTGCCATGGAAACTATCTGCCTTGCCATTCCTTCACGAGTATATTTTATGAATTTATTAGCCTTTGCTCGAGTGCAAAAGGGCCGAAATCAGAAGAATGAGAAAGACTATCGAAAATTCACGTAGGCAGCCGTTCCTTCTGGGTCCTAAACTATGTGCATGGTAAATTTGGTTGAGATTGGTGGAACGGTGTAGATTTGTATATGGAACCAACCCACCCACCCACCCACCTACATACATACATACATACATACATACATACATACATACAGACTTTCACTTTTATATATAAGATTTTATTTAACCTTCAGTCTTTAGGGCACAGAAACCTATGAGACATTTTGGATCTATTTTTATACTCTAATGCCGCTGCTGTTACGGGAGATTTAGAATCTTTACCTTATGGCGAAAGGTATAATGCGTAATATATTGTATGTAATATCTACTAGAATCGATGTTTTATACTCTCCGTTAAGGTATGTTATACTACTGATATGTTGACGTTTATGTTTTATTAATCATAATGTCCTTATATCGCATTTTTATTGTTGACAGTGTCTACGTCTACCAGCTGTCTGTTGTATTACAAATCAGAAATACAGTAACTTTTGCGTGATAATGCATATTGTTCTATGAATAATATTTCCTTCTGATATTCGGGTTATATTTTAATTGGTAATTATCCTGCTCTATGACTATGCTTATTTGTAATGGAACCGGATGTTAAATTATGAATTTAGTTGATAGCATGTCAATAACATACGGTAATTAAACTACGAATATATATATTATTTTGTGATAATTTTCTATAAGAACCAAACAGTAAGTAATGATACTTTGTCATCAAAAATAAACACTATCAAGAAAGTAATTGTGAGACTGAATTCTCGAGGAATTGTGTATATACATCCCTTTATACAATTGTTGCATTCTCCGCTACGTTATTGTACTCCACAGTACTGTACCTTTCGACTATTTACAGTGAGTTAATATTGAACTTGAGTAACATCAGAATCGAAGAGAACCATGTTCTAAACTCACTTAAGGGCAAAATGAATACACACTGTGAAATTAATGGCATGTATCTATCTATAACATATAAAGACCCCTCCCGGGCAACGCCGGGTACAATAACTAGTAATACATAAATAAGGAATCAGGGACTATGTTACTCCAATGCTTTAAATAGGAAGCAGGAGCAGACCCGACACAGATGTTCTACCGCCCTTGAGAGGCACGGTTCGCGACACCTAGCCGTCCGAGAGGACGCCGCGCACGTATTATGTTGAAGTAAAGTTATCTAGCGAGAACAGAACCGCCGAGATATTATTAACAAACATAATGTTATAAACGCAAAAGTTCGAGTGAGTAATAACTGTTATAAATGTGACGCTCATTATACCAGTATGCACTGAGCAGTGAAATGTTCGCCTAATAGACTAAGGGATAGTAAAGTAATCGAGATTGCAGAGTCAGAGAAACTCTGTAATTAGCAGAGAACAGTTCATAGAAACAGCTGAAGAGAGTCCTACATTGAGGAACAGCCACCCAGGGAAGCGGATACTTTCAAATTCATGCCGATGGGAGATAGGAGTGATAGCAGCGGATTGCACCGAATTCTACCTGTACGGATGAGATTAATTAGAAGTAACCCAGGAAAGCAGTGCAAAGCAAAATTGTGAAAGTGATGGTCTGGGACACCAAAGGTATTTATTTAGCGTATGGCTTTTAGTGCCGGGAGTGTCCGAGGACATGTTCGGCTCTCAAGAGGCTGTAGCTGCTTCAATGCGGACACCCATGGGGTGAGCTAAAAGTTCCGTTCAATTTCAAGAATTTTCAACTTTTGCTACCAGGTGTCACTGACACCTAGTGGTGAATGTTAGAACTTTGTTACAGCGTTTCAACGAAATCTAACCTGCAGATCGGTGAAAAAATATAGATGTATGACAAAGGGCTTAAATGCAGGAAATGGAGTGGTCTGTCCGAAATGTAAAATGGACAGTGTTACTCGTCGGGTTCCAAAGGGTAAGTATGTAAAATTTGGTTCAGATGGGTGATTTGGTGTAGATTTGTGTCAAAGGGCCTAAATGCAGGGAATGGTGTGGTGTGTCTGATATTTTAAGTGGACAGTGTTACCCGCAGGGTTCCAAAGGATGAGTATACACATTTTGGTTCAGATCAGTGAAACGGAGTAGATTTTTGCCAAAGGGCCTAAATGCACGGGATGGAGGGGTCTGTCTAAAATTTGAAGTGCACAATGCTACCCGCAGTGTTCCAAAGGGTAAGTATACAAATTTTCGTTCAGATCGGTGGAATGGTGTAGATTTGTGCCGAAGGGCCTAAATGCAGGGAATGGAGTTGTCTGTCCGAAATTTAAAATCGTTAGTGTTACCCGCAGTGTTCCAAAGGGTGAGTATACATATTTTGCTTCAGATCGGTGCAACGGTGTAGATTTGCGCCAAAGAGCCTAAATGCAGGGTATGGAGTGGTCTGGCCAAAATTTAAAGAGGACAGTGTTACTCACAGCGTTCCAAAGGGTAAGTATACAAATTTTGGTTCAGATCGGTGTAACGGTGTAGATTTGTATAAATAGCAGACAGACATACAGACGGACAGACAAACATTGAGCTTTATATGTATAGATTATTAAGGTTTCTATTGAGAGATTCATATGTCAATAAATAATGAATAAATTAGTTACTAGGGATTTGTGCTTTTATTCATGGGAGAAGTCAATCCTTACTCAAAATCCTCATATTTGTAATACCAACGGTGGAGGGAACGCAACACGCCCCGTACTGTGTTGCCGAGCAGGTAAGGTATATCTAACCGTTCAAATGGGTACAATACTAACAAATGGATTTCATCCAAAATTGGCACGATAATAGATCATAATACATTCAGATTAATTCTGAGCAACTCATACATGAAGTTGTTGCCATCAAGATTTTACACACGCTGATAGATCCAATGCATGTAACGTCCATGCTATTAATTGGTCTTCAACCAAATTCTGTATGTGCATTCTGTACCTTAAGAAATGGAACTAAGGATATATTCAGTCACCAGGACTGCCAACTGCAGTGCTCTATTAGGCTATACTATTTCACGTAGCCTATACTTCGAACTAAATAAAAATTTCAATATTAGCAACTTAATGTACACATTATTCTAGATAGTTCTATATAGATTAATCATTGGCATGAATCTTAAATTTTAAGAAAAGTAAGCTCTTTAGTTCGTCACTGAACTACTTGTTTCTTACTAGCATTACCAGTCGTGACTTCTACCACGAAAATTGTTATTGTAAACACTTACCTTTATCTTACTTGGGATTGAGTCGTTGAGTCTAAACTGTTTGCTGGAAAAACCTCGTGCATTAATTTCTAATAACCTCTGTTGTATATTTCAAAATATAACTGATTGCCATACAGTATATTCAATTGAAAAGATTTTGTAGGCACCCTTCTGGCCACCCTAATCCGTACTGGCATAGGGAACATTAGGCCCATTTTCTAGAATTGAAATTTCGAGTAACACATGATTGACGTCGAAAATATCATTTTCTTTTATTCCCATTGAACCCGATAATTTGCTTGTACAAACACTTATTTGGCCACGATAGAATGATTCTGCGAGAAATCCAAACTTTGAGCTCATTTGGAGCTATTTTAAGGAAATTGTAACGTCGAAGATCGAAAGGAAGAGTCCACACATAATTTTATTACAGTTTAAAACTGCAAGAGAGAAAGGATTCGTTTAAAAATTCCCACATGCGTTCATATACCATTCATTCGATTGCGATGAAACTTTGGTGAATCGTTGAGTACACTCCAGGGAAGGTTTCAGGCTTAGTAAATCTGTTTTACAATAGGTAGCGCATGAGTAGATTCAACAAATGAGTGACGGCACGTGATTCGTTTAAACAAAATCCCGTATGCGTTTATATACCATTCATCCGATTGCGATGAAACTTTGATTTGTTGTTGTGTACACTCTATGAAGGGTTTCTGGCTTAGTACATGCACTTTACAATAGGTAGTGCACGAGTAGATTCAACAAATGAGCGACGGCACGCGAATCGTTTCAACATAGTCCCGTATGCGTTCATATACCATTCATCCGACTGCGATGAAACTTTGGTGGAACAGTGAGTACACTCCAGGGAAAGTTAACGGCTTAGTAAATCCATTATACAATAG
The DNA here is from genome assembly GCA_946902985.2 of Meconema thalassinum. Taxonomy (NCBI): domain Eukaryota; kingdom Metazoa; phylum Arthropoda; class Insecta; order Orthoptera; family Tettigoniidae; genus Meconema; species Meconema thalassinum. The sequence goes on from OX336391.1 coordinate 494,771,841, forward strand.
GTAGCGCACGAGTAGATTCAACAAATGAGCGACGGCACGCGAATCGTTTCAACAAAGTCCCGTAATCGTTCATATACCATTCATCCGACTGCGATGAAACTTTGGTGTAATGGTGATCACACTCCGGGGAAGGTTTAAGGTTTAGTAAATTCATTTTACAATAGGTAGCGTAGGAGTAGTTTCAACGAATGAGTGACGGCATTGCGAATTAATTAAACAAAATCCCGTTTGCGTTCATATGCCATTCATCCGATTGCGATGAAACTTTGATGAGTTATTGTGTACACGCCAGGGAAGGGTTTCGACTTAGTAAATTCATTTTACAATATTTAGCGCACGAGTAGATCCAACAAATGAGTGACGACGCTTGAAGCGTTTCAACAAAATCCTCTATGCGTTCATATACCATTCATCGATTGTGATGAAACTTTGGTGAGTTGCTGTGTGCACTTACGTGTAGGTTTCTAACTAAATAAATCCATTTCACAGTAGGTAGCAAACGAGTTGATTCAACAAATGAGTGACAGCACACGAATCGTATAAATGAAATTCTGTATGTATTCATATGCCATTCATCCGATTGCAATGAAACTTTGGTGAGTTATTGTGGACGTTCCCGTGAATGTTTCTAAATTAGTTATTCCATTTTACGATAGTTTGGATGCAGTTAGCGAAAATTGAAAAAATAAAGAATTGTGTCTCCAAGAATACTTCAAGAAACAAAATTACAACTTTCTATGATTGGCGCTGCAACGCATGCCGGGTTCAGCTAGTATGTGATATAAAGAGGTGATTGAACTTCAAATTTGCTTGCTTAGTGTGATTATGTGATTGTTGTTAAATGGTCAGTTTACAGTGGATTGTATACTTCGCTACTTGAGTGGTTTTGTCGTCCGGATGCGAGCAGCTAATCTCATGCACGATGCATAGAATTAATAGCCTAAGAGTAATGCATCTGATGATGACCGCTTGATGATTGAAACTGGTCATCCAAGTGTATTTATTAATCTCATGTAAAGTTTTTTCTGGATTAGGGAATATCCCATCACAATTGGATATACTCGTGTTGACCGACTGAAAACTTTAAATTTCAATAAATGAGTGAATAAAATAAATAAAGTAAATAAACAATTTCTATTCACATCAATTTTACCAAGAGGGTGTCTTAATGATGATTTCACGGCACGACAAATGTAATAATAAAGGTGGCGACTATGTGGAGAAAAAGCCATAGGTTTGTCTTGTTATAGCAATGTGTTTTCTCACTTTCTAATACAGCTCTACTGTCAAATAGAATGGTGTTTCTAATTATAATTATCATTATAATTACTTACCGCAGTATATACATGACAGTATCACAATGCCAATGAGAATAGACCACTTCATGGTGCCTTGAATGTCCGTGTGAGTAACTGGTTGATCGATGAGTTCCCAACTTCATCAGTAGACTATCTAAGGATGAGATAAGTTGTACTTCGACCTCCTCCAGTTCACTGTGATAGTAGAGATTCATATCATTGAGCCTGTCAACAAAACAAAGGCAGCATTAACATATTTCTCGATAACGATAAAGATAACTTTGAAGTCATTTTCCAGAGTGGCATTATTGACAATTGATATTATTACTATCTTATTCAAAACTGCCTTGTCAAACACTAAATAATGTGGTTTAATCACTGCTTATACGTGGCGGTGGCGTAGTCGGTAGCATGCTGAACTGCTGTGCCCAAGATAGCGGGTTCAAACCCGGCCGAAGTCGTCGGATTTTTAAGAGCGTTAAAATCCTTCAGTATGCCTTCCTTCGGAGGGGAAGTAAAGCCGGCGGTCCCATGTCATAGATTTATGGCATGTAAAAGATCCTTTCACAGACTAAACTTGTGTAAAGCAAAATTTGTTAGGTTAGATTTCGTCAGAACGCTCTATCAAAGTTCCAACGTTCACCACTAGGTATCATTGATATCTGGTGGCGAAAGTTGGAACTACTTGAAATTGAACGGAACTTGTAGCTCACCCTTTAGGGTGTCCGCTGGAAGCAGCTACAGACTCAGGCGAGCCGAACATGTCCTCGGACACTCCCGGCACTAAAAGCCATACGATAGAGATAGAGAGAGACTGCTTATACGTACATGTTTCGGTGTTCAATGACACCCTCGTCAGCCTGGATTGAATTAAAATAATCTCAAAACTAAGTTAACAAAGATGAAAGAGAAAATGGATATCCTTACAAAACACTATTAGAAATTTAAATAAAAAGAAAGCTCACGAAGTGAATTAAAAACATATGAATGGTTCGATTACAGTGAATCGGAACGTCGTTATTATATGGTGTATCTTCCAGTTATATCACGATCGGACGTAGTGTGACTACAAATCAACCTTAATGGATCTCTGTATCACATTGATGTTGTGTAACCTTAACATTTTCAGAAGAAACATACTTGTCAGTTATGATGTTTCTACAATGTTGTTAATGGTGTCCGGACACTTCCACACACTGACACTTCCACACAGCCCTTGGACGTGGCTACCTGTTTAATGACTCATAAATAATCTCGACTGTCATTTCCACACACATCTCCCCTCTCCCCCAAGGCTACTATGGAAAAGATCAAGTTGACTACTTCGTTGACAACTGGCAAGATAACCAAGACATTCCAATTGAGATGTGGAACTGCCACCAAGCACAACACAGGACAACAAATGCTGTTGAGGGCAGGAACTACCGACTCAATCAATCTTACGAGAGACCTCACCCCAAATTAAAAGAGGTTGTCAAAGTGTTCAAGAGGGAAGCTGAGAAGACAAACTGCGCATTTGTAAAGTCCGAGCTCAACATGGAAGGGAAAAAAAAGAAGACGAAAATATGTCAAACTGGACGGACGGATTGAGAACATTCAGAAAAAGTTCGAAAATGACAGAAATATGACAAGTTTTGTGAAGGCAGTTAGTTGCCTATTCACAGAAAATGGAGTAGGTTAATATTATTGTTGAACAAATATGACAAAAACAAAAAAACAAATCAAAAACAAACAAAAAAATACAAAACAACTGACGAAGCCTAGAAAGCTGATTTTAAACACGCCTAAATGATAACAACACCAAACTGATCGGTTTTGTTATTAGTTTGCCAGTCCACAGCCTGGATAAAGTGTGATGGAAATCAGACTCTGCATTTTATTTTATTTTGATGGTAATTACACTACATCACAATTATATTTTTGAGACCGCGTTAGTAATGAAGTACATAGACCGAGTGCTTTTCTTCACTCCAAAGGAGTATTATGTTAAGGTGCATTGTCACAGGTGCGGCTGTAACGATGATCACTGAAGCCTATAGCCTTAGAGGTGGGGGAATGTGTGTGGAACTGTCAGTCGGGAATATTTCTGAGTCATTAAACAGGTAGCCGCGTCCAAGGACTGTGTGAAAGTGTCAGTATTTTGGGCAGTGTGTGGAAGTGTCAGTGTGGGGAACTGTCATGCAATCTTGTTAATATATTGGTGAAATATGTAAAATTTTGAAGGTATAGAATTATCCTACCTTGAAATGAACCAGAAGACTACTGGCCTACTGATTCCAAATAGGTTCTTTAACATACCAACAACATGGCATGCGTGCCGTGATTTTCTTCAACTTTCAAAAACCACTCACCACAGCCAGGAGCGAACCTGCAATCTTGGGGTTGGTAGTCTGACACGATAACCACTCACCCATTGTGGCATGAGGGATGAGATAAATGGAATAAAGCGGCCATGGCCTGTCAGAAGGTACCATCCCAGCATTTTCTTGGTGTTGAAAATGGGGGGAAACCACAGAAAAAAACATTTCAAAGACGGCCGGCGGTGGGGCTCGAACCCACGCGTCTACCGAGTCAGCAGAGAGCTTGACCCCATGACCTTACGCTGTGCTTTAGCGAGCGTAGCCACCGCTGTCGGTAGAGGGCATTGGTATATTCATACACAGCAACTATAAAACACAATGTCGGCATCAAAACTATAAAATAATATAGGATACGGAGCAATAAGATTGAAACTTGAAAACATACAAGAACAATACGTACTTGCAGTTACATTCTAATGGTATTTAGTAGAAAAATCCAACTACGTTAACAACATTAGGTACACATTTTGTTGAACTGTATAAAACAATTAACCCATTAAAAAAATGGAAATTCCTTTAAATTTTACACTTTTATGTATAATGTTTTACGTATTTAATTTGTCCTATGTTTTATAAGATTCTTCATCAAGTTTGTTCGAATTCACTTTCTATTATAGATTGAAACACGCGCCCTGAGACCACAGAGGACGACTGAAGATGCCGATGGAGCGCACTGTAATAATATTAAAATGGACAACAAAAAAAATTTAGTGAAAAGTTTTCATGAAAGATATTTTTTTATTTATGCCGTATGATTCAACAAATATCCCTAGTCTTACATTGGCGTACTGGTACCTTACCTGGGAGGTCACTCCAGAATCTGCCACGACAGGGACAGATTACCTCGCCGGTCCACCCCTTAAAACTCCAATAACTAACTAACTAACTAAGCTGCCACAATAGTGCCAGACCCGGAGACGTGTCGTCATGGCTTAGCCGCAATTGTGTTACTAAACGTACCTGCGCCGACAGCAGGAAATGTGTGAACGAATTCCGACTGTGGGCACATTCTCAAGTACCCATAATTCAACAGATACGGAACCTTACTGCATAATTAGAACAGAAGATAGCAATGACATAATGCATTTCAAAGGAACTAGGCTGCGTATTGTGTTCTTTGTGGTGTCACTAATATACTCGCACGTGCTAGGTTTCATTATAATCAGAAAATAGAACGTCCACGAGATTCCTTTGAGAGGTTATTGGTGTGATAAGATAGAGACCGATCCAATTGTAGAAAACATGATGTTGTGCTGTGACGCACTTCGCTGGGATATCAAAATATTTGACACCTTGTCCGATAATAACTACTACCTCATTACATAACGATGGCCTGAAAAGTACTTTCTCTTGGGGGACTATGACTGAAACGTTTCGTAGAATACTCGCTGCCATAACTGCCCACATTCTTGAGCATACTCTTAAGCTGAAATAATCGGAAATGTCAGTAAGATATATAAAATATATTACACACAGGGTTAGAATTTATACGCACTTAAACTTTTCTATTGGTATTAAAATAGTACATTATGCAACGAGCCTATAATGGCAATAATTAAGACACGAGTATGTTTGTAAAACGAACGAAGCGAGTTTTATAATTTCCATACGAGTGTCTTAATTACTATTATAGGTGAGTTGCATACGACTGTTTATGTTCGACGATAATTATAACTATTTTATGTTCGAACATAGATATTAATAAATATCTGTCATAATTTCGCCAGATTTATGTACTGAACACAGCGCATGGGACGCAGAGAATACCTTGTATTTGACCATGGCCTCCTCAAATACCCCACTATGACACTAGGCACACAGTGAAATTTAAAATAGGAGGCCATGGAATTCAGCGCAGGTGCGATGATATCCTTACCTAATTGGACACACAACTGTTTCCTGATCTCTGATTGGTGGGAGAAACTGTTTCATAATGAACAAGTAATTCCGTGAAGAACTATACAGCCTATTTTCATATAACCTATTTATGTTAATTGCCTCTATCTACATACAAAATTTCAATTTGATTGCTGTAACAGATTAGTAGATATTGAGAACCGACTAAATATATCGGATGGTCGCCATGTTGGATTTTATATATGTAGGTCCTAGAGTTATGTACTGTTACATGAAGATTATTGTGTACGTGTAGCATTCAAACTTCAATCGCATGATTAGGAAACAAGAAGTAACAAGGAGATTTAAAAATTTTGCACAGCTGCCATCTTGTGGTTATGGAAACAATTGAAATAAATTAGATGCCAGTGGATTAACATTCGTATAAGGATTTACTGTACCAATTTTCACTGCACTCGGATGGTTAAATTGCGAGAAACGTCCATGTGAATATTTATACTTCGCGTCACCGCCATGTTGGATTTGTGATCACCATGTTATTTAAAGTCCTATAGGTGAACTTAAGTTCATATCCCCTATGAACATAAAAAAATCAGTTTGATTGCTATAATAGATTCGTAGATATTCAGAGCCGTCTAAATATTTCGGATGGTCGCCATGTTGAATTGTTAAATGTGTAGGCCATAGAGTCGTGTACCATTAAAGGAAAATTATTGCGTAGGTTCATTATTCAAACTTTCACTTCGATCGTATGATTACGACACAAGAAATAAAATCTTAATTTTAAAATTCGCACAGCCGCCATCTTGAGGTTATGTAAACAATTGAACTAAATTAGATACCAGAGCATTACAATGTGCATAAACATTTCCTGTACCAGATTTCATTGCGTTTGGAACATTATATCGCGAGAAAGGTCTATTTAACATTTTCGAATTCGCTTGGCCGCCATGTTCGTTTTTTAGTTAACCGTTTTTTTTTTTTTTAGTCTTATAGATGAACTTCCAGTAGTGCCCTTTATCTCCGTACAAAATGTTAGGGTGATACCGCTAATAGTTTCAGAGATATAGAATGCCAGTGAAATATTTCGCACATCCGCCATCTTGTGTTTATGTAAACAATTGAACCAAGTTAGATGTCGGTGCATTACATTGTGTATAAGCATATACTGTACCAAGTTTTATTGCGTATGGTTGGTTAAATCGCGAGGAACGTCTATTTAAAAGTCGCAAATTCGCGTGGCCACCATGTTGGTTTTGTAGTTACCAGTCTTTCAAAAGTCACATAGGTGAACTTCTAGTAGTTTCCTTTATCACCGTAAAAATTTCCAGGGTGATATCGGGAATAGTTTCGGAGATATTGAATGCTGGTGTAATATTTCGCACAGGCGTCATGTTGGATTGGAGAGACGTAACAAAATTTGAAGGGCACGGTCGGGGTCGCCGAGTTTCATTGCAATCGCTCCAGCCGTTTAAAAGTTATTAGGGGGGGGGGGCACACACGCACTCCCCACACACACACGCACACACACACGGGCAAAAGGTGATCTCATAAGCCTATTTTTTCAACATTGAAAATAGCCTAAAACAAGATGTTCAGCAAAGAACATATAGCCTACTTTCTCCTAAATGTATGGGTATCTTTATGACTCTTTGTCCTCATCCCTAAAACAATCACCCCAACCACAATGTATTGTTTGTTTTCTTTTATATAGATAATAAGCCAGTAAGTGTCAAGATCAATATTATATACTTTATGATGATTGAATAACAAAACTACTAACTTATTGTAATGCATTCACGTCCGTTAATCTCTATATTAAGCCAGCCTGCAAAATTAAGAATCTTCCGCCCCAATCATCTTCCGCCCCAATCACAGTAGGTGGTGCTGCGACCTATCAGTGAATTGATCTTTATCTTGTACGCCTATGCACTGCCATCGTAATGTACTACGATGGCAGTGTTCTATGGGTGTTGAATGAGTAGGCAGTTTAAAGTAGCCAAGAGGGAGGCGATCCAGCTGGCAGTGTTTAAAGGTATTCAGAGCGCGATCGTGGCTAATAGTTGAACTACCAGTATTACAAAATTGCCATACTTCAGGAGGCCAGCTCAGGCATTTACACAGCGTTATGTTTGGAACAATATTACCCACATAACCCACAAGAGGACAGCACCGTACAGAGGCATTAAGAAGGCTGTGGTTAATGACAACGTGTATCTAGTTCTTCTATTCTCCTTTTTCTAATGTCTTCTGTTTATGTGCGATGCTGGGACTGTGATTTTATTAATATACGAGTGTATACTTTATCCTCTCCTTTGAGCTAAATGACATTTTATTCAGTATCTGTGGAAAAAGCTCGTGCACATCATTTGTAAAAGAATTCAAGAAAAAAAAAAACCTAACTGTAGCAGTATTCGATCCCCAGTCAACTGCGTGTCAGACTAACATGCTAGCCCAGAGCTAACCGTATCCATGACGTCAGGTGTTCTTAACTGACATATTAGATACAAACTGTTGGCAAATAATGACTTTAAATAAACGATTTCTTCACTGCAGTACATCTTCATTAAAGATCATTTCATACAAAGTTTATATTATTGTATCAGTACGGTATATCACATACAACATACTAAAACTACTGAAATATAAGACAGGCACATGAGGACAGCTGCCATCTTGTCGTGTGACACAAACGGCTCAGCTCTTTTAAGGGACACTGGGACTGAAATTTTCAAATTCTATATAAACTGAGTTACAGCTTTGAAATTTTATATGGTTATGAATAGTCATATTATAAACCACTGTGGGAAACGTGAGCATTGTAAGTTGATTAGTTCTCCAGATATTAATTATTTTGTACATTTATTGTGCTAATTATTCAAGTTTTATAAAGGTCAGCCGCGTTAAAAAAAACAAGATAGTGTAACTTTTAGGTAATATTCTATTGCACTATAACAATTGGAAGAAACCTACGGATCCGATTTTGAATTGCATTAATGAGTGTCAAGAAATTAATTTTTTTTCGTATCCAAGTTTTTTTCTACAAAAAATCGTATTTTTTCCAGTTTGATTTTTTTTTTGCAGCCATACCAAAAGTGCAATCTAAAAAACGATCCTCAGGTTTATAGTCATTGCAATGAAGATAATAAATTCCCATTTTGAAAGCAATATCATAAGATTTATGACGCGAGTAACATTTTGAATGCCTGAAAAAGTGAATCCGAGAAAACAGCAATTTTCTAAAATGATGCACAATTTACAAGGTTTCAGCTTACCAATGACATCAGGATTGTCCTACAGCATAGGTGACACCCTCCTTCTTCTGTTTTGCAGCCTCCTCCTTCATTTCTGTTAGTTTCACCTTCCGTCGACATGCCTTTCGCTTCTCCAATTATGACCGTGGACTTACATTCTTCCTGCGACTGTCACATCTTTCAAGTGTTTATGCTGTGACATGAGATACTGAAGTTAGTCTTATTCCTGATTTCAACTCTGTTGTTGCACTACACCCCATCTAGAATTCTGCTACAGAATTACTAACAGCAATTTCAAGTATCTTCCGTGAAATAAAAATCTCCTTTGGGCACTTCCTCCAGATAACAGAATGCAGACTCTCATTCTGATTTTCAGTAGCACCACGGATGTATCTGGATAGTAGCTCATCTGATGCCAGCCTTTGATAAACAGGCATAATCTTGACAACTAAGGGTTCTTAAAGTTCTACAGCCATTTTGTCATGACTCTGTGGTGTTTTACCAGCTGCGATACTTCGATTGTAGAAACACCAAGACTCAGAACCTTCAGGACACTTACTTTGCTGGGGCGATTAAAGGACACACCGTGCATTTTAAAGCTTCGCCAGGGCTTTAAAAATGGCGGGATTCGGATAAAAACACTGCTATATGATCCGCAGGGGATAGGGGTGTATTAATATGGAAAATACCGAAAATCGACATTTGCCACAAATTTCACTAAAATTTCAGTCCCAGTGTCCCTTAAGCCACTCATACTGTATAATATTATAATATTAAATTATAATAAATAACGGATCACGACCTTCAGGATAGCTTAAACCCCCCTAGGCTCGATAATCGGAATTGGTGGGTCTTAAGCTATTTATTAAAATGGTTGCATAATTCACACGGCCGCCATCCTGAAATGGCATGGCCGATGACCTTGAATTTTGGGTGAAAGACGCGTCCTATATGAAGGTATGTTGTCACCAAATTTGGTAGAGATCGGATGATTAGTTTAGCCGTAATTTGATTTTACGTTTTGAACATTTGAGTGGCCGCCATTCTGTTTTGGTAAAGATGGCGGCGATATAAAGTATGACACTGAGGTGTCCTTTACTAGTGCTACCTCTGTACCAAATTTCGTTCAATTCGGTTTCACCGTGTTCGAATTGATAGGGGGGGGGACAGACATTCAGAGTACACACACTCACACACACACAGACACACACACACACACAGACTCTCACACACACACACACACACACATACACACACACAGACAGACACACTTTTTTCGTCCTGTGTTGATCTCATAAGTCTACTTTCATTTTTTGCAAAAATCGAAAGTAGGCTAAAACTAGTGTTATAATGACCCTCATTATGACACAGTTTTCTGACATATAATATTTACATTTCGACATCGTCGAACATAAATATTCAAAATGTGTGCACATCCTTATGTACTGTTAATGTAGACCAAAATGGAATGGTACGAAATAATGAAGAAAGAAAAGAGTATCTAACACTTTACCACCTGGTTATGACAATGGATGGTTAACCTTTAGGTATTTGAATAGGTTGAGAAGAAGGAGTAGACAGATCCAGGATTAAATCTAAACAAGACAATACCAATAGACTTCTAAACACGTGCTCCAATGTCGACTGTATACAACATTCTGTACGGGGGATAACCTACATCAGGCCTTGAATAAAGAAATGGCAGAGGCCAACTTTCGGTCAGATGTAATATGTTTGTAACTAGAGTAATATGAATGTTTGCGCCACCGCCAACAACTCCCTTTTTCAATTGCTTTTTAGGATCTATAGAAATGCATCAATTTATTTATTAAAGTTGCTTTGAAATTTTAGATTTAATGCTTCCCTTCAGTTCATTAGTCTGCTGTTTTAACAGAATGTCGCAAAATGCTCTTTTAAATTTTCATACGTGCAAAGTAGTGCACTGCACGTGCTACCATAGGGGGGTGGCAAGAGGGTGAGTTATTTATTAGAATGCGATGCAAATGACATTTTATGCTTGACTGAAATACACACATCAAAAAAAGTTTTGCATCACCTCGGTTCCAAGAGTTCCGGAACCTTTAAATACAAAGGGAATAGAGATCAACACAAACAACATTTCAGCTCGTTTTATTGCTCATGAGACCCACACATTGCATGTTGTACCATCATACAGCTAGACTTTCAGCATTTGTGGTCCAGATTGCAGTACACACCACTACCTCTAATACCCAGTAGCACGTCCTCTTGCATTGATGCATGCCTGTATTCGTCGTGGCATACTATCCACAAGTTCATCAAGACACTGTTGGTCCAAATTGTCCCACTCCTCAACGACAATTCGGCGTAAATCTCTCAGAGTGGTTGGTGGGTCAAGACGTCCATAAACAGCCCTTTTCAACATATCCCAGGCATGTTCGATAGGGTTCATGTCTGGCGAACATGCTGGCCACTGTAGTCGAGCGATGTCGTTATCTTGAAGGAACGCATTCACAAGATGTGCACGATGAGGTCGAGAATTGTCGTCCATGAAGACAAATGCCTCTCCAATATTCTGCCGATATGGGTGCACTATGGGTCGGAGGATGTCATTCAGGTATCGTAAAGCCGTTTCGGAGCCTTCCATGACCACCAGTGGCGTACGTCGGCCCCACATAATGCCACCCCAAAACATCAGGGAACCACCACCTTGCTGCACTCGCTGGACAGTGTGTCTAAGACGTTCAGCCTGACCAGGGTGCCTCCAAACACGTCTCCGACGATTGTCTGGTTGAAGGCATATGCGACACTCATCGGTGAAGAGAACGTGATGCCAATTCTGTGGGGTCCATTCAGCATGTTGTTGGGCCCATCTGTACCGCGCTGCATGGTGTCGGGGTTGCAAAGCTGGACCTCGCCATGGACGTCGGGAGTGAAGTTGCGCATCATGCAGCCTATTGCGCACAGTTTGAGTTGAAACACGACGTCCTGTGGCTGAACGAAACGCATTATTCAACATGGTGGCATTGCTGTCAGGGTTCCTCCGAGCGGCAATCCGTAAGTAGCGGTCATCCACTACAGTAGTAGCCCTTGGGCGGCCTGAGCGAGGCCTGTCATCGACAGTTCCTGTATCTCTGTACCTCCTCCATGTCCGAACAACATCGCTTTGGTTCACTCTGAGACGCCTGGAAACTTCCCTTGTTGAGAGCCCTTCTTGACACAAAGTAACAATGCGGACGCGATCGAACTGCGGTATTGACCTTCTAGGCATGGTAGAACTACAGACAACATGAGCAGCGTACCTTCGTCCTGGTGGAATGACTGGAACTGATCGGCTGTCGTACCCCCTCCGTCTAATAGGCCCTGCTCATGCATGCTTGTTTACATCTTTGAGCAGTTTTAGTGACATCTATGAACAGTCAAAGGGACTGTATCTTTGATACAATATACACAGTCAACGTCTATATGCCGGAGATCTGTGAACCGAGGTGATGCAAAACTTTTTTTGATGTGTGTAGATGATTGCTATTGTTTTAGTTACATCCACATACTTTAAAATCTCCCTTTGCCCTCTGAAAGACTTCGTGTTCAGAAACTCTATTTCGTATATCACTGTAAACCTCTTTGCCGTACTTTCTGCAACTAATCGCTATTAAAGAGGATAACTGTATTTTGCGTAAGTTTGTAGAGATATGGGTTCAACACAAGTTTTTGGAGACAATTCTGTAAGAAGTTGGGAATTGCACCTGTGCACCAGTACTGTAGATGATATTGGGCACTGTTCTGATTTCCTCCATGTGTTATTGCTTCCCGGTTCCTTTTTAGCCTACTTTTCACATTTCGCAAAAATGAGGAAAAAGTAGACTTATGAGATCGATCTGGGAAAATGTGTGTCTGTCTGTCAGTCTCTCTGTCCATTTGTCTGTCTGTCTATCTGTCTGTCCTGTCTGTCTGTTTTGTCTGTCCGTGTGTGTGTCCCCCCTATCAACTCCTAAACGGCTGCAGCTATCAAAACCAAATTTGGTATGAGTAAAGATCTGTACCTGGATATCTCAATGCCGTATTTGAAAATTATGTCAGCCCTACCAACTTCTGAAAAATCGCAATTGAAATTTGAGCTCCATGTTAGATATCCTGGGAGGTATGCATGCGAGCAATTTTAAAATTGGCACACGTATAGATAGGGGCTTCATTCATTCCATTCCTGACCCGGTCGGAGACTGGAAGCAGGCTGTGGATTTTCATTTACACGTATAGATAATATTATTTCAGTTTACTTTCCAGGAGACCATACATGACAGTGTTACCAGAATGATTCTAAGCCTTCTGATAGGTCCAATTTTTAAATGCATATAACTTCTACACTATCAATTGGAATTCAACCAAATTTCGTATGTACTATGTGTATATAAACAGATATGGCTGAGCGTATTCTTAAGAGCCACCAGGGCTGCCAACTGTTATTGAATGCTCTCAATTTATTTTATCAAAATACCAATATAACAGAAAGTATGCTAGCCGAAAGCTTTTAACTAAGCACACGTGGAGAAAAGATCTGCCTACTGTGAAAGAACTATTAAACTGAAGCGGTGCGGGGTAGTGGACATTAAGGTACATCACCAGAAAACCAAAAAGTTAGATAACAATATTTATTGCTAAATTGCAAATTGATAACATAATAAACAAAATGCACATAAGTGCTTAAGGCAGAAATGAATAGTTTTGAATATAACAAATTGTAAGAGTCTGATTACAGAAACCCTGATTAAAGAGAAACCAATGAAAATTCTTGCTTCTGACTGGAGAGAAGTTGAGCTTGAAATATAAAATACGCTTGAATAAAAGAACAATAACACGGAATGAAGAAATGTATGACAATAGTAAAATTTGAATTTTACATAAAATTTACTTATCTTCTCAAAGAAAGTTGAAGAGATATTCTTGTAGAAGTCCCAGCTAGAAATAAATGGTGTTAAGAAGACTCCACAGTTCCTTCAAAGGGAGGCGCCCATGGCCTCGAGATATGTATGTCGTAGATAGAAAAGTCCAACTCTTCTTTCTTCTCTCTTGAAGGTATGACACTTGTAGTGTCCAGGCGATGATTTAGAAGAAATTTGAAGTTGGCTAGCAGTCGGGAAGACTGCTGCTGCCTTGAAGGATGAATCAAAATAGATGTGGTTTGCTGAGTAAATCAGCCGGCAATTATTCCTGCCATCTGGAGCGATGTGTCAAAGTGATGAACTCATGTTGTAACTGTGCGGTAGCGTAGTGGCTAGCGATGTAGCACTGAGAAGAGTGGCAGAAATAGTGCCATGAGATGCAGTAGCGTGTCGAGGGTGATGATCAGAAATTGCGATGCAGAACAACAGCAAGCATCATCTTATATAGAGGCCAAGAATTCTCTAGAAGCTCAAGACCGAATTACCAGATTGAAGGCCTACAATTGGATGTAAGAAGGTCGCGGTGACGTCACTCACCACCGGCAAGCTGCAAGGAGCTGACACACGTCAGTAGTGGAAATATGTGCCGAGAGTGAAGAAGCTGCAACACTCAAGGTAAGGACTTAGAAAAGACGTACAGAGGAGCTTATATAATTTGATTAATTATAATACAATGAAGTAATTATCTCTTGTTTGGAGGTTTTCGTGAGTGAATAATAAACGGACAGTAAAAAAGGGCTGTCATATGAAGAAAGAAAACATACGCACAGAAAAGCGTATAATGTCACGAAAGTCACCATGCTCCAAAAACCACCAAACAAACAAGAAAACAACAATTTTTTAATTGGTTGCGCTTTAGTCTCCACTCCTCCCTTGTTGATTCAGCACATTGATATCAATCTGCCTATTTATTGGAGAAAGATAGAATCTTTCCTTAATTCCATTTGGCGTCACTCAGCAGTTGGTAGCACTGACATCGATTTCAAATATGGTCGTGAGATATTCAAGTATAGATCTTTCCTCTAAAAAAATTTGCTTTCGATAGCTTCAGCCGTTTAGAAGTTTCATAGGGGGACACGCGCACACACACAGACAGACAGGAAGAAAGACAGACAGACTCACATTTTCCTCACTTTGCAAAATTAGAAAAGTAGGGTAACAAGAAGTTCCGTGACGAACTAAAGTGCCTACTTTTCTTAAAATTTAAAATTCATGCCAATGATTAATCTATATGGATCTATCTAGAATAAAGGCGAAATTAAGTAGATAATATCGAAATTTCTAATTAGTTCGAAATAGAGTATACCTGGCATAATGTAGCCTAATAGAGCACTACAGTTGGCAGCTCTGGAGACTGAATATATTCTTAGTTCCATCTCTTAAGGTACAGAATACAAAATTTAGTTGAAGTCCAGTGGATAGCATGGACTTTACTTGCAGTTAGACATTGGATCTAACAGCAGGCGTAAAATCATGTTGGCAACAATGTCATGCATGTGTTGGTCTGAAATTATCTGAAATAATATGATCCATTGTTGCGCCAATTTTGAATGAAATCCATTAGTTAGTATAGAAGTTACATGCATTTTAAAATTGGTCCTATCAGCAGGCTTAGAATCATGTTGGCAGCACTAACGTATATTAGTTACTCCAAATTAATGTAGCATGCCAGGTGCTATTCGTTTGCAAACTTTCTGGCATTTATGATTTTCTAGAAAGGAACATTGGAGCCCAATAAAGCACTGCAGTTTGTTTCAAAGAGTTACTTTCCATAGCATCTGATATTCTGAGAATCAACGACTCAAATGCTCAGAGAAAGTTATAAGTAAGTTTCGGATGTTAAGGAAAAGTCATATTTTTTTTCCTGAGCTCATTTTACCCGAAATCTGAAAAATAAGTTTGAATGACGGATCCTTAACCATGTTCAAAGCAATTTGATGTTAACTATAAATGCATATTTCGGCCATTTTTATTGTTTTGGTCATATTTGGTCATATTTTAGTGATATAAGGTCATATTTAGTTATAATTTCAGCATTGTTGTTTAAATTGAGACGTCGTTAACAAGGTACGTGTTATGTGCGTCCGAATGGTGTAGTGCAGGACTGCCCAACCTACGGTCCGCGGGCCGGAGACAGCCCGTGAGACTATTTTCTCCGGCCCGCCACTCTGCACCCGCGCCATGTCTCCAAAACTTTGAAACAACTTAAGCCAACTGGACAAAGAAGTGCGCGCGCACCCCTACCCAAAGCAGTTCCAGTCGTCGCTCCAAACTAAATTATTAAGAACTTTATTTCATAATTTGATTAATAATTGTGTCAAATGAACATAAATACTCACTCTTTGTCATTCATGCTGTATGAGTGCATTGAATAGCATCGTACTTTTATTTTAAAGGGATTAATTAAAAATATGTAAATTTGTTTTTAATGTTTTATATTTATCCACAACAAATAAATATAGTAATCTGCAACAATACTAAGAAAACTAAGGTCAGACAGCCACAAATCTCACCATATTGCACCTATATTTTATTAAAATTCCATACCCCCTAAACCCCCCGGAGTGTTATTGGCCCGCAAGGTCCCCCAACTATTTACAATGTGGCCCTTAGTTTAAAAAAAAAAAAAGGTTGGGCACCCCTGATGTAGTGGATATATTTTTCTTTCTTTTCCCGGAACAGGCAGATAGTAGGTTTAGAAGACCTGGTGGCTCCTAAAATATGCTGACATCTTGTGACATGTATTTCACATAAGAAAATTGGTTGGAAACCCTTTCTTGGTATGGAAGTTAAATTAAGTTGAACATTTATTTATTTAATCGTGTCAGAAGCAATATCAGTCTCAAGAAAAAGTACATCATACACGGTATTTAGCTGGTACTATATACAATCTCATCAAAACAGTCAGTGAAACTATATACTACTATATGTTACTATATGACCAGTATTTTGCCACATCACGTGCTTCACTTGTTGCCTCCATCAAGTCCTTCATCGTGCACTTAGCAGGAGATAATCTGCATACAAGAAGGTGATCCATGGTTTGTTCATCCCCGCACTCGCACATGGTGGTGTCGGAAGTGTATCCCCTTTTCTTCAAATTCACCTTGGACCTACCTACCCCACTTCGCAACCTGTTCAGTGTTCTCCACGAAACCCATCCAATGTCATGTCCCGGAGGTAAACTTTTATGAGGGATAATCCAGTCTTCAAGGTCTTTAACTCTCCTTTTCCATGATGTTAATCTAATTTTTCCGGGCGGTTCCGTGAGGCTTTTTGCTGAATGGAGGAAGCTTTTCCTTGACTTGAGCCTTTGATTTGATGGTGTGTACCCATAGAGAGGATGGTTTTCTGAGTTGTCTGCCTTTGTTCTTTCAACTCTGACTGCCACTTCACGACTGATATCTGTTTGGGGAGATTCCGGCTAAGCAGTAAACTTTTTCTGTTGGCGTGGGTCTTAGGCAACCGGTGATAAGTCGGCAGGTGTCGTTCAGAACGATATCTACTGTAGTTGCTTCAAGTGACTAGATGTATACCATACAGGGCATGCATATTCTGCAGTGGAGTAGTCTATATTCAAGGCAGTTGTTCTAAGCGTGCTAGGTTGTGTCCCCCATCCGGTACCAGAGAGTTTACGTAGGATATTGTTTCTTGCCGATACTTTCTGTTTCGTTTTCAGGCAGTGGGCTCTATAGGTAAGAGTTTGATCTAGAGTGACCCGTAGATATTTAGGGGTGAGGGAGTGCTCAATTTGAATTCCTTCCCACAACACATTTACCGGTAGTTGGCTAGTTGCCTGTTTATTCCTGAGATGAAATGCGCAAGTTTGCGTTTTCGTAGGATTCGGTTTTAGCTGGTTTTCCTTGTAATATTTGCTTAGGCCTTGTAAGGCGATTGCATAGTATTATGTTGGTAGTGCTGTGTCCGCCAGACAAGAAGATCGGAGGACCGCTTGACCGCAACAGCCCTCTCGACTTCCCCATCTGTCGAACCCATAACCCTGAGAGGATTGGATGTGCATTCTCGGACAAGCCCGCACAGGACTGGTAACCTCGGGATCTTAGCGGTGTTAATGAGATGTAGAAATGTTAGGAACTAGCCCAAGAAAGCACATCAAAAACAACAAAGCTAATAAATGACAAGTCCAGTCTTATTTTCGTATTGAACTCGAATTTTAAGATGTTCGGGATGACGAAAATGACATTTTGGTGGTTTTGGTAAATTTTGGTCAGGATTAAATCATTTTGAAGTATTGCACAATATCGTGATTTTGATAAAGAACAACGGCTTCAGATTGCAGCTAAAAGAGGAAAATGGCTACCCCAAGCCAAGATTTAACCTTGTCACGTGCCGTATATTTGCTAGAAACGGCATAGCCACAGATAGAGATGAGTAGAGATGATTCTGATTGGTCAATCAAGTTTATGAAAGCGTGAAGGAAGGAGGCATTTTACCGCCCGTAATGAAGAGCTTGAGCTGAGATTTATGCTGATATTTTGTTAAGAAGAGAGAAAACTTACATCTATAATAACTATGGAAACACGTCTAAATTAACGAGGATCATGATTAATACCACTGGAAGGAAGTTTGGTGACCTTGTATGGAGATATAAGTGAATATTCAGTCCCGCTAATTGACGCGGTTATTTTATGAGGCGCCCATCCATTAGTTTCGATGTGGGGGTGACGCGACCGATCTGATTGTCTTTGTGCGGAGAGCGGTCGAGAGAGTAGGGCCTGTGTCGTGTGAGGTCTCAAGAAGCCCGGAAAATAGCCGAGTGCGAGAGATTTATATCGTCTACCGTGAGGGAGCCGGTAACTCAGGCCAGCCACAATGCCGTGTTCGGTGAATGAAAGAACAATTTACAAAAGCGCTTTATCAGATTATGTGTCAATTGACATTACGAAAGTACATGAATACTATTGAGAAACATAATATACACGTTCGGTATGAATATTCTAGTTGAAATCCGAAGATTTATAATCGTTTTGATAGAGAAAGCCAGTGGTGACAAAAGTGCTTATCTCAGAAGGAGCAAGCCATTTCGTGCGCGATTCTTTGAGAAGCAAGCGAGCTATGTAGTTGTAGCCAACAAGAGTGAGTGACACACTTGAGCGGTATATTCGCGTACAGATAACATTAGTCGTGGACTTTGACATTCATACTATTCGATATAAATATATTTCAACGATGTTACATTCTCAAAAGTAGAGGGGATTGCTTATCTACGTTTATGAAGTGATTGTGATGAAGTTCTAAACCACTAATGCGCTAGGAATGTGAGGTATACTCACGAACTGGAATATCAAGCAACCGATACTAAATTTAACTATCACAATGAAGAATAGTTATCGCAGTTCTGCATTCCATAGCTACGTTATGGAAATACGAAGTCATGTCGTTTCGACATTCTACAAGATCCGAAGAGAAACAGGGTGTCCCGTTTCAATGCTTGAAGTTTGGTTCAGCCCCGCTGAGGAAGTAGATGTTAGAACTCGAGACCGGATTACGCAGTTCGATACTGAATGCCCGTGTTCGAGCCGTGACAATGCAGTTTTCCGGAGGAAGAAGATGAGCTACTTAGAATGTGTTATACTGTTCTCTACAGTATTTTCCAACGCACTATTTCTACTAGATTCATCATATGGTAGAGAGCGATCTTCGTTCGTAGACGTTGGTTTTAGTTGGCTGTATCTAGAATATTATGGAGCATTTTTACCATTTCAACATCTTTTCTTCATTTATTCCTCAGTGAATTTTTATTATGGAACTCCAGTATATTTTTCCATGATGAATATTTATTTATAAATTTAATCGTTTGAAGATTTTCATCCACGATTTGGATTTTATTGCTTTTGGATTTCGACATTCAACATTAACGAATTTAAGATCGTTTCCTACAATGTATTGGATTTATTTCGAATTTGATAATTGATTGGGAATTTTATTGTAAGAAGAAAATTTAGATTAGGGGAAGATTCTTCGTAGATGAAACATTTTGTTGACGTCTCATTGTAGTTTATCGTCGATCTTTGAAGAATATCTGCGCATTATTAAAGCATAGTTATACATGGTATAACTCGAATGAAACTTCAGCTACATTAAGTATGATATCTATTCGGACTATTGAACGTTGTTCATGAATGAAAGATTTTATTAGACATTTGAACATTGATAGTAATTATTTATAATAATTTATCAACATAATTAATAATTTAAAATAGAAGAATTTATTCTACTTTACCGTGACATAACAACATTATTGAGCATTCTATAAAAACCTATTGCAACATTTTAATTAATAGTTTCTGACTTTAATATTGCATTATAGCAATAAATTGGTAACGACAAGAGAGGTGTAATAAAACTGTATTATAATTAAATAATAACAACCATTATTTTAAATCGGATTAACAAGTTAAGTAAACCAATTTGTCATAGCTGTTAATGAAAGTCTATAACTAAGAATTATTTTAACAACATGAGATTCTATACAGTGTGAACATCGGGCATTTATTGTAATTGAAAATTATGTAACAGTTCCAAGAATGAGTAGTAACAAAGAATACTTTTTATATTACGATGTAAAGGATTATTGAAGCTATAATTGTGTGATAGCAGGTTTATGAAGCTCTAATACGCATTTTATACGTGTTATTGAGAAAGTAGTCGTATATGGAGTATAATAGTCAAAAGTCAACCCCTGGCACTATCCAGCCCATGACGGGCTAAGGCCGACCAAGCGACCGCTGCCCAGCCATTCGGCCTGCAGATATTGGGGTGACGCGTGATCAGTGCGTCGCGTCCCCTCGGCCGTTAACCTTGGTTTTCGTGATCGGGGCGCTGTCTCACTGTCAGACAGCTACTCAATTGTCCTCACGAGGCTGAGTGCAACCCGTTCCAACCCTCACGTCAGTTTTAAAATCCCTGACGGAGCCGGGGATCGAACCCGGGGCCTCCGGGTGAGAGGCAGGCGCGCTACCCCAACACCACATATGGAGTATAATGGTGAAGTTTATAGAGCATTGATGTTATGTGAAGATTTTTATACGTATTGTGAACGTATAACTGGAAAGTATAATGTATTTTAAAGCAGTGGGGATCTAAGAAAGATCATTGATGTATATCAACATATTTTAATCGACTTACAGTTGAATTGACAAAGAACAATTGGCGGAATATACCTGTGAATGGATTAAATGATAACTGATTAGTTAATTCTTATAGAAACTACCATCAAGGATTAAGAATATTATCGTATGAGCTTAACTTAATCGTTCGGCCATATTAGCACGAATTTGAAATGAATGAAATGATGGTAATTTAATTATAAACAAATGAAAGTCGACGCTAAGTATTAAAAGAAAGCAATGTGATGGATGAATAGAACAGGAAGTTATCTATAATAATATCTAAGCTGAAGAGTTTGTGTGTTTAAACACGCTAATCTCTGGAACTACTAGTTATATTCGAAAAATTATTTTGGTATATGATAGCCAGATTCACGAGGAATAGTTTAGGCTATGTTAAATTTCGGACAGAACACTCCATTCCCTGCATTTAGGCCCTTCGGCACAAATCTACACCGTTTAACCTATCTGAACCAAAATTTGTATACTTATCCTTTGGAACCCTGCGAGTAACACTGTCTACATGAAATTCATGAAATACCAGTCCATTCCCTGTATTTAGGCCCTTTGACACAAATCTACACCGTTACACTAATCTGAGCCAAAATTTGTATACCTACCCTTTGGAACCCTGCGAGTAACATTGTCTACATGAAATTTACGACAGACCAGTCCATTTCCTTCATTTAGGCCCTTTGGCACAAATCTACACCTTTTCACCGATATGAACCAAAATTTGTATACTTACCCTTTGGAACTCTGCGAGTAACACTGTTAACATGCCCACTTTAAATTTCAGACAGAGCACTCCATTCCCTGCATTTAGGCCCTTTGGCACAAATCTACACCGTTTAACCGATCTGAACCAAAATTTGTATACATAACCTTTGGAACCCTGCGAGTAACATTGTCTACATGAAATTTATGACAGACCAGTCCATTCCCTGCATTTAGGCCCGTTGGCACAAATCTACAACTTTTCACCGATCAGTACCAAAATTGGTATACTTACCATTTGTAACCCTGCGAGTAACACTGTTAACTTGCAATTTCGGATAGACCACTCCATTCCCTGCATTTATGCCCTTTGGCACAAATCTACACCGTTTCACCGATCTGAACCAAAATTTATATACTTATACTTTGGAACCCTACGAGTAACACTGTTTGCATCAAATTTAGGACAGACAACTCGATTCCCTGCATTTAGGCCCTTTGGCACAAATCTACACCGTTTCACCGATCTGAACCGAAATGTGTATAGCCTACTTACCCTTTGGAACCCGACGAGTGACACTGTCTGGTTGAAATTTCGGACAGGCCACTCCTTTCCCTGTATTCAGGTCCTTTTGCACAAATCTACACCGTTTCAGTGATCTGAACCTCATTTTGTATACTTACCCTTTGGAACATTGCGGGTGACACTGTCCACTTAAAATTTTGGACAGACTCCATTCCCTGCATTTAGGCCCTTTATCAGAAATCTACACCGTTCCTCCTAATTGCAAAAAATTTTACTTACACCTTGAAACGCTGCTGGTGACACTGACCACTTGATATTTTGGACAACACTCTCCATTCCCTACATTTAGAATAACAAACAAACTGTACTTGAAAACCACGTATTAAGGCCCTAGAACCATTCATGTCCGTAGTAGTGTAACTGTAAGGGTATTTTAATAAGTCCATTGTTGACTGGCAATTCGGTCTGCATCACGTCGCCCCTACCAGTGTTCAGGTGAAGAATTGCGAAAATAGTTGCATCTTGCTATGCTTATGAATTGCTGTCACGGGCAGTAATTGGTGCAAAAAGATTTCGTAGGCCCCTTAAAACAGTTATCATCGTGAATATATTATGCCTCTGTATAAGTGCAATGGTGTTGGTGCAGTACATTGAGGTTATCAGCTGCAATAAGCGTTGGTGCTTTCAAATCTACCTTAATTTATTCCGAAACTTATCGTCGAGCGCTGTGTGGCGGTAAATGATACTATTCTACCTCAGGAGCTCGGGACAGCCGAAGTTTTCCAAAGTGTTCTGATTATTTTCCTACGGCGCTATGCGACAAAAGACGACACTCTTGTTCTCTTCATTTCTAACAGCCAATGAGATATAGGCCCTAGGCAGTGTCTTATTTCACTTACTCCTCTTTCTAAACATATTTTAAAGTTTTGTTTGTAAATTACATGTGTCAGTGCTGTAGTTAGTAAACAGCCATTTCCCTATTCATTATTATCATAACGGGAAAATGACCTGAATGTTACGTCCATTATACTATGTTACTTATCACCCCCACTACAACCACCACCACCACCACCACCACCACCACCACACAAATTATATCAAAAAACCTGATAGTTTAAGTATCATGTGCCAGTTCTGTAGTAGTATTAATTATCATCCATAAAACAAATAAATCCACCGGGCGAAGCCGGGCACTACTGTTTGTGCAGATAGATAATTACAATTACGATAAGTGGTATGGTGATGTTGTAAATTAAAGTAAACTATACTTATACTTAAAGTTAACAATATTTGCAACAATTAATAAGTATAAACAATTTAAATGAAAGTAAACAATACTCAGGAATAATTAAAAGAAGGATAAAGTTAATTAAACAATTACTCTTATAAACAGCTGATATATTTAAATAAGTAAATAAATAAATAAATAATAGTAATATATATATATATATATATAATTGGATAATATGCTTAAATAAATATTAATAATAATAAATATTGATTTGCGTTTATAAATAATTAGTGAATTTGTTTAAAACGAATTGATATTAATATTTATAATTATTTGAACTTTCATTAATAATTTCCAAAATTATTTAAAATAATTATAGGGATTTCGTGTAACAATTAAACATTTTTTTAAATATTTGAAGTGCATTTAAACGATTTAATGGCAATTTGGGGATGAATGTTCGAGGAACATGACGATGTTCTTTGTTTACATCAAGGATGTTTAACAGTATGGATAGGTGGTCTTTTGACAGATCAATCTTTAACAATTTGCATAAATATTGTGAATTTGTGAAGATTGGGAGGTAGGAAAGAATATTATTGGAAGATTTATGCGAAATTAACAGTGGAATTATTTAAAATTTGGATTTTCGGAATGAAAGTGAAGTTAAGAGAGATGTCAGGAACAGCTCATCGCTTGACAAGTTGATAGTCAATTTCAGCAAATTCAGAGGCCATGTATACCGTAACAGAGGGCTATGTTAAATGAATTTTATTTTGGAATTATTATTTTAAATTTTATTTGAATTATTTCTTTGAAACTCTGAAACAGCAAATCAGTGTTTACTTAGCGGAAACAGCTGATCAAGGTTTACGTTTAAAATGTAGTGGACTTCTAATGTCATATGGACATGTATTAACATTTCATTTTACGACTTAACAAGCGTGTTCAGTAAGCAATTTACGGAACTTTATTGAAATATTTGATGATTATTTTACGAAATTTGATTTGATTGTTTAATTTTTGAATACATTTATGTTCGTTCGTTTTTTATAAATACGACTTGAGTGATTTATTTGAATTATGGAGAGAGATTGTGTTTTGGAGTGGTTTAAGGTGTAGTTTAGCCCCTTGCCCCGAGAACCGTAAGTTTCTCGTACTCTCCACTTAATTAGTTGGTTTGCCCAGTTGTAATTCATCAAAACACAATCGCAGAAAATATGTATCCCCATGTAGCTCTTGTCGGTAGGCTTTTCAGGTTTATCTAGCCGGGATCTCAAGATTCTACAATCCAGTTGATCTTCGGATATGACGAGTGGCTTTTCATGGTTTATTCGCGTACATCTAGTTTATTCAAAAGTAACAAACCCTAACCTACTTCCGAGGGTAATATCGGCTAGTCCGCAAAGCTAAATAAAAAAAATAAACCAACCCTAAACTGAATTTAAATTACACCCTCGTGGAGTCTTATTACAAAAACAAGATGTTCAGTAAAGAACATATAGCCTACTTTCTCCTAAATGTATGAGTATAGTTATAACTCGTTGTTATTATCAAAGAGTATAATAGAACTATTCTTTGTTGAAGACCTTAGAAACGATTTACCTCTACCAAACGCCACAACCTAGATAAAAACTGCTACCATCATTGAAGAAAGAAAAAAGAAAGATAAGAAGTATATCAAGAATGTTATGGATCTGGAGACATAATCGACCGGACTGGCTGCGTGGCTCAGCGGTAACGTTCTCGCTTGCTGGGCCCTAGGTTGCAGGTTCGTATCCTGGCGCAGTCAGCTGGCATTTGAGGGTGCACAAATGCGAGGGAGCCGTGTCAGTACATTTACTGGCACGTTAAAGATCCCCTTCGGGCCAAAATTCCGGCACCCCGGTGTCTCTAAAAGCAGCAGTAGTTAAAAGGGATGTAAAACCAATAACATTATTATTATTATTATTATTATTATTATTATTATTACATATACGACCTGCCGTGGGCAACATCCAACTTTGAGTTGAGGCATGTCTTTTCACGTCTGGTTGTGCATGGCTTTCACAACCCTAATTGAATTAACAAATCTTTCCATGACCCTACAGAGACGTTTGTATACAAACTATGTGGATATTTTCGATTGCTATTTGCTTGAAATAAAAGTAGTAATTAATAACCTGAACTAACACCTACGGCTTGAATTCAGTTACTATGTGAAATCGTTTTGTTCTTTACTTCAAATAACATTTTCAAGTAACGCAAAATAGGCTGTTACAAACCCTGTAAAATAAAAAGTAAAAATGTATCGTAGTATTATCTTGTCATTCTTCAAATTCGATGCGCATAGAATACCAATGGTATAATAATCAATGGAGCCCCACGTAGACTAGTCGTGACATCTAGTGGTGAAATATCGAACAATATAATCCTAACAGAGCGAGTGCATTCTAGTGGCCAGAAGAAGAAACTTTTCAATAAAATCTGGAAGTTAATAAGTAGGTCGGCGTGCAGTTACCTTTTTGGCAGCTAGATGTCTCGAGTAAATCTGCTGGCGAATTATGTTTTAATTAAATATATATTTTACACCATAATATGCACAATATAACGCTTAATTTTAAAACATCTGAGTCATTACAAAACAATAAACATATAACATTTCAAGCAAAAAACCTAGCTCTGATCGGGTTTGAACCATAGGCATTTGAGCGATAGGCTAACGCTCTACCACTGAGCTAATTGTGTCAACGAATATCGTTCTATATAAAATGACTTACATAGAACTTGTTAGAAAATAATGATTTATACTAAACGATTTCATCACTGGAGTATATTATTTATATATAAAGCATTTCATACAAAGTTTATTTATTTTGTATCAGTACGCTATATTGCATGCAATACTCAAATTAGTGAAATATAAGTCAGGCACAAGATATCCGCTGCCATCTTGTCTTATTACTGAATCGGCTCAGCTTTTTAAAATCACGTCTGCACTATAGTATTACAAAATAAACTTTTAATTTCGAACGTGCCTCTTCCTTTAGAACAGTTGAAACGATTCTCGGCTCGATAATCGGAACTGGTGGGTCCCATGATATGGATTATAAAGTTTGCATAATTCGCACGGCCGCCATCCTGAAATGGTATGGCGGAAGACCTTGTAGTTAGGTCACAAGACGCATCCTATACGAAGGTATGTTGTTACGAAATTTGGTAGAGATCGGATGATTTGGTTAGTCGTTATTTGATTTTACGTTTTGAACGTTTGAGTGGCCGCCATTCAGTTTTAGTAAAGATGGCGGCGATATAAAACATGACACTGAGGTGTCCTTTGCTAGTGCTACCTTTGTACCAAATTTCGTTCAATTCGCATTCACCGTGTTCGAATTGATAGGGGGGGGGGGACAGACATTCAGAGTACACACACTCACACACACACAGACACACACGCACAGACTCACACACACACATACACACACACACCGACTCACACACACACACACACACATACACACACACAGACAGACACACTTTTTTCGCCCTGTGTTGATCTCATAAGTCTACTTTCATTTTTTGCAAAAATCGAAAGTAGGCTAATAAGGGAATAACACGTAAGTAAAGCCCTAAGCAATTACAAAAATCAATTAATGATACGAATAGTCACACCCCTGAATCTACGGCAAAGCAAATTATTTTAAGTGTCGACAATAAAAAAAACAATTTACATTTACGATCAACAATAAGTATAATCTAAGTTACTTTGGTGTTATCCCTTACATTTAACGTTATATTGCTGAATTCTATTTAAACCCTATCTGAATATTAGACGTAAGCGAGATTCGCCTAACCAAAGTAAAATACAAAGCTATTACACAATTGGATTTCTAACAATAAAAACATAATTATCGAAGACATAAATGAACACAGGTACCTACAACAATAAAACAAATAGTATATCCTCCTATATTTGCACACTTTGCGCCCTCCCTGCACGAATCGTCAGCTGTTTGCAAACGATCGTCATCTTTGTGTGTTGTGATTAGGTTGGCAACAGCGTGATTACAATCACGACTAACGTCACTTATTACTAAAATCTGGGCTTCCAAGGGTTCGCTCCAGAAATTGCAATCGGAGTTCCAAAAAGTGTCAGCTCATTCGGTTCTGCATTTAGAAAGCATCACCAAACAGGTGAAAGTCGAAGATTACATCAATGCTAAGCTATACGGTTTTATTATAAGGGAAAATTATTTAAGTTTTCAATTAGTTAATTATTTGTTTACTTCAGAAAATATATATTCCATGATTATTATTCATCCGTTTAATTACTTTATTTAGCCCTCATAGAGTGTTTAATCATACCATCATACTCGAAGATTATATAGATCATACTTCTTAAATATTCACATCGAGAAGCAAAATACACTTTATCGATTCATATAATACCATTGAGCATAAACACTCAAATACAGTACACGCCAGTCGCCACTAAACACGTGTTCTTATAACATCAACATATGCGGTCACCTGACACCCGCATCATTCCATGGCCAACAGTGAAATGAAACCATCATCTGTTGCCTTAAATACACCTCGTCATGAGCGACCCATGTCGTCTTCATGTGGAAATACCTTTAAATAACATATAACAATATTGCCCTAATGTTATACAATCTCCGGTCCATACAAAACTTTATTAAATGGCTGCTACAGAACAGCTGTTCACAGCTCTCGAAAGTGTGGCTTAGATATTCCACAAGTCATTTTAATTAACAGATTTATTGTAACCATTGTAGCATGAATTTACGTATAATACTTTACTATACAGCTCTCTGCTAAAATGTAACATTCCGTTCGCTTATATGATTCCCAAAGCCTACTCTACTTTCGTAGTTAGCATGGATGGAGTGGAAATAATCAACCTTCTAACTGCTTGCGGTGGCTAGCTGCCTTGCCGGCACATATTTTCAAGGTCTCGGCTCGCCTCCCCACAGCCTTGTAAATCCTTCACACTGACAAAATACAATCGAGCTGCAGTTCATCCACCACATTTTGTTTCATTCTCAATTTCACACATAGATGTCTGCTCATATTGTAGCAAGATTGCAGGCTTAATAAAAATGTAACTGAATTTCAAACAATACTAAAGCGTTGATGTCCTACTGGTCTCCTTTGACCCAAGTAATTTTAAATGATACGATGGAGGCTCTGATAGTGTTCATTAAATGTATACTGTAATCTTGTCCTGTCATCTGACAGTCATGCGTTGCCCAAAGCATATGTAGTCAAAGATAAAACACCTCTACCTGACTTTGGTGTTTCCGAGATGATACGTACGGCTTCTTAATTATTGCATTGTACTCCCAATGCGGTTCTTACGTCTGAAAAATAAAATAATAAATACTTAACTATCGACAAGAAACATTACCCTGCCTAGTCTAATTGTGTAGAATGCGGTCAAGTAACTACTCTAATTTATCTACCAACAATTCTACCGTACATAATGGATATGTGTGATTCACATTACCGTCGCTGACGATTTGGGAAAAATGGTTCTTGGTTCGAACCTGGCCTCGGTTCTTGAACCATTTTAAGCGACATTTCCTTCTCCTCCTCATGGTATCAGCTGGTATAGGATTCCCCCATGGTAATGGTATTCGCACCATCATCCTTCTAGCCATGAGGACTGTATATTCGCCATGTGGTTACTGTCATCCATTGTCGTTGGGTTTTGCATCATAGATGCCTGAAGCACTGAAGTTAATTTTCGTTATAATGATAAAGTCTACCCTGACTCTACACTTTACGGATCAGTCAAAATTGCCCTTATTTATCTGCCACTGAGGCTACCGATGCTTCTGCACCGTATCTCACAGATTCTACTACTGGTTGCAACTTCACTGGTTATGAGTTCGATGATTAAATGAACTTTATAGTTCTTCAACGTATGGTTAAACAAGTCACACATTTATAATGTTAAATTCAGTTCTGAAGATATTGAAATGTTTAATTACATTTTTCACTTTCTCGTAGCACCACGTGCAAGTTCCAGTTCAATTCCTGTCTTTCATAAAACCACTCATATGTACCATTTCCAATGCTCTCATCCACTATAACATTTTATTACGTTAATACACGGGTTTCTGATCACCCTGATACTTCATTAGAACACTCACGATACCGTACTATAATTTCTACGCAGCAGTGCGAAGCACGATGCGAAATGTTCAAAACGTGATACCTTAGTAATGGCATCTGCCTTCCCGGCCTCCTCGTGGTGTGCACGACGTAAGTCGTTCCATGACTACTTAAATAAGCTCTTGCTTATACACTGCACTACTTATGTTATCAGTTTATGGAAAAATCATAGAAAATTCACAGGAATAACCTGGAAATTTCAAATGTCTCAATAAATTTGCAGGCAAAAATCTCAATAATTTATACATTTTCAAAACAGTCTGGTGACTTCCTCTGACATGCCGAAGCATAAATATGTGTGCTTGGAGTCGAGTTTCCTGGTTCAGCATACGATTAAACCTCTGTTGAATCTTCCCACCACAGTGAATTTCCAATCCGTCCAAAAGGCTCTATGGACAATGAGCCTTACGGTCTCAGTACTAACTTTGACGTTTTACTCTAAATATGTCTAACACGCCTTGAACTTCCACTATATAAAATTTGAAGGGTGTTCCGTGTACATAAAGAGAGCATTTATCAACAGTTGGCAGCCTTTGTGACTAAAGAGTACGCACAGTGAAATCTGTTGTGGTACACAAAGAACATAAGATATTTTGATGAAATCTATGAAAGTTACATGCACATAAAGATCGGACCTATCAGCACGCTTCGAATCATGTTGGCTACACTGTCATACTTTAAGAGATATCCAGCATAGAGCTCAATTAGCATTTGTGATTTTTCAACTGTTGATAGCACTGAGGTCATTTTAAAATATGGTCGTGAGATGTTCTGGTATAGGTCTTTACCCATACCAAATTTGGTTTCGATAGCTGCAGCCGTTTATGAGTTGATACGTTGGGGGTACACAGGCAGACAGGAGAACAGATGACGTAAGATGAATCACACATTTACCCGGATTGTACTTTATCATCATTTTTGCAGAATGTGATAATTAGACTGTAAATCTACGCTCTCATGCCAGTAATTATCGCACGTTTCGAGTGTTTGAGCATGCCATGACGGTATATCGCTTTAAGTGAAAGCTTATCGTACAAACTGGCAAACCTGCCAAGAGCTCAGAGACGCTTCTGGATTCTCATCTCCGTTACGATTGACACATTATCTTGCCTTAGTTCTTAGTAGCCCTTTAAAGACATCTTCTTTGACATTTCTTTCTGTGTTTTGATTGATGGTGATTGACAGTGATAGGGAAGATGTATATAACAATGTGTGAGAGGAGGCAGGCAGTTACAGGCCGGACGTTTGTTTTAGACGATTGCCCTTGACCTCGAAGCCAGCGGGTGACCCTGTACACAGCCACTCTCTCGCGCTATCGCTTCACACTTGTCACCACCGGTCTGATATAATGTAATTCCAGACTTGAGCACGTGGCGACACCGACTTGCAGACAGTACAGTCAACGTCGAAGTATTGTGTGACGTGGAAGTACACGTTAAGTAGTTACGAATAGAACGTCACTATATTTGCCAATGACTGTACTTCACGAGCAGTGTGAGACAGATTTGTCAATCATCGGACCGCTTGGGGCAGCTGATAACCACACAGGTACTGCAGTAACTCGCCTCCAGGCTTCCATTAAGATTTTTCACTCGTCTAAAACAAACGTACGGCCTGAACAACGGAGCGATTGTGTCCTATCTTATTATCTTTAACATGTATTGATAAAACGTACCACGTAGAAGCATGAGCGATTCCGATAGATCACGAAGTAAGGGGAATCAGGAGCACGCTTGGGTCCTCTGCGGACGCTTGGTCTTGACCACGTGCAGGTGACTGTAGGCTGTGACAATCAATACGATGTTACGTTGTGCCAAAATGAATATTTAAGATGTTTCAAGCAGAGGTTTTGACAATGTTTCTCCTGATGATGATGTGAACCCATTGTAAAATATTGTCCAAATAAGATGCTATAATAGTACATTATGCAACGAGTCTATAATGGCTATAATTAAGACACGAGTGTGTTTATATAACGAGCGTATGCGAGTTTTATAATTTCCATACGAGTGTCTTAATTACCATTATAGGCGAGTTGCATACGACTGTTTATTTTCGACGATAATTATAACTTTATTATATGTTTTAACATAAATATTCATAAATATCTGTTGAGATTGTCACTAGAATTTTGAGATCGGGTGCTGCTCTGGGTAGGATATCTCTGATTTCCAAGCTCTCTGACCGACCGACGCATGCGCTCTGTGTGCTTCAATGCCATATGTGCAGATTGAGCACCAGTATTAAGTAAAAATGTCACCGAAATGTCACGCGCTGTGTAGAAATTGGATTTGGGGATATTAAGGTACAGTGCTATTTCTTGTCTGATATTCACCAGTTTATTTACGCGAACATATGGACGGTGCACTTTCAGTAATTTATCTGGACATGTTGGATTTTGAGCGCATGCGCGAAGGTATCCTTATCTAATTGGTCACACAACTCCTTCTTGAGCTCTGATTGGTGGGAGAAACAGTTTCATAATGAAAAATAGTGTTATAATGAGCCTCATTATGATACAGTTTTCTGACACATAATAGTCAGGGTCGAACATAAATAAAAAAATCCTCTCGGCAGGCCGGAAGGCGGAGGTAGATTTCACCGGGCAAACTAGGGGATAGGCCATAATAGGCAAAATATGCTGGTTTTCGTAGGAGGATCAGACCTCATTGATTGCAAGAAAGTATTTTACATTTTGAGGTTAATTAACTTCTTTTTTCGTTTTTGTATGCATATTTTTATCATTTTATTGTCTTATGGTGATGGTAACCTTCTAGTCATTTGGGGTTCATTTTTATTATACTTGTGATCACACTGTCCTTGTGCAAGGTTTGGAACTGATGTGTAACTATCTGACAGTCTGTTACTTCTTCACGCAAAATTTTATCTCCCGCAGAGATTTTTGTTGGTTCCTCCGTTTAGGGGCTGCGACAACGTGGTCATGTAACCCCTTGTACACTGGGTGTGTGTAGAATCTGATAAACGGTGTTAATTGTGATGGCTGTATTAGTCTGTAATTCAGGTAAGGTCTGCAGACCTTTAAGTAGTAGTTCCTAATTTTGTACCATATACTAACGTCAACGACACCTAGCTGTGAACTTGGCCAATAGATGCCACCGCAACCAGCAACTTGCAACGAACGTTGGAACTTGCCCTCCAAAGGAAAGCATGCTGAGGGATTTTTAGCGCTCTTAGAAAATCCGACGACTTTGGCCTGCTTTGAACCAGTGACCTTGGGCTTATAAGTTCAGCATGCTACCAGTTAGCCGCTTCCCACCGAGTCAGATGGAAAAATGAATGTGATCTCGTGCGATGGCGTTGTCTTGGCAACCTCTGATAGCTCATCCCTCATCAATTAAGAAGCGTTGTCATGGTAACCTCTGATGGCACTTGGCATTTTCTTTAATTCCGAAATCATTTTTCTCATCCCTTGGCGTAATGGTAGATCAGATCAAAAATTCTTTCAGACAAAGTTTTAGATAATTATTGGGGGAATATTTTCCATTTTGTACGGTTTTGATATTGTGCCTATTAAGAGAGATTTGATTAATGTTTCCCGAAAAACCCACTTTTTTCCACACCTTTGGTCAATGTTTGGTGCAATCAAAAACTTTTCAAACATACATTTTTTGGCACTTATCCGACACATATTATGAACTTTGAATGGATTCGATATTTCACGTATTAAGAGAGTTATAGCGATATTTCACTCCCCCCCCCCCATACATCCCCCATACCCCCCCCCCCCCCTTCAACCGATTTTGCCCATTAACGAACTCGACCGAGATTTTATGGGGATACATATTATGTAAAACAATCAAAGTGATTGGTGCAAAATTACGGCAGTTATCGTGTCCACAAGAAACTGATATATATTGAACCCTTATTGATATGCCGATCTATAAGTCTTCATGATTTTTATTATTATTATTACTGATGCCCAGGCAGTACATGTTGAAATTGACAAAGGGGAGTCAGGTAGTGTGTCGCAACGATTACAACAGAAGCAGCTTGGTAGTTATTCCTGAAGATGACCGGTTAAGCCGAGTTCAAGGACAAATTCTGTACCAACGCGCACCTCAATCGGCGTCATTATGGGAGTGTCAGAAGTGAAGTTCTAATCGATCCACGATTGAATCAGCAAATCAGGAGAGAGGAAGCCAAAGCCACGCGGTGGATTGCGTACCCTAGAAAAAGGCGCAAAAACCGTATCTAAAGAACCGCCGATACGATATAATTCCGCATAAGTCCATTGAGACGTTTGGATGAAAAGAAGAAGATTGATACTAGTCCCACGTTTGTGAGGTGAAAACTACAGATTATTTTCACAAATTGCCCCCACCCTACCCCATTCTGTCAGTTTCTAATAAATTGATCGGTGATGAGCTGTTTGAGACACAACTTTATTGAGCTCAGGTGAGCAACGTTCACGCTAGTTTGCGTCACGATTTATCGAGCTCTAGTGAGCATACTTCACGTCTGTTTGACAAACATTTATGTTGTGCTCAAGGGAGCAGAGTTCACGTTTAGCCTTGTGGAGATCTCTAGCCGAGATAAGCGCTGCGTGATAGACATATTTGAGACTTGTTTGAAGCCAGTTGCGTGGTGATTGATGAGTGTAATTTATGTAAATTTTTGTGTTATATTTTGAGAGATGTATATGTGCGTGTGATAAGCAAATGCTGAGATAGGGCCAGTTCTACGTTAAGTAATCGTCTAGGACATTTATTGTGAGTGAAAGTCAGTAGGTCATATCGATTCTAGCTAGGCAAACTAATAACTTTGAACATCTCTTTCCAAGAAGCTACGCCAAGATGTCTGCTAAAAGGTCGTGTGATGGAATGAAGTGCATCGCCTCTACCAATACGTCGACCATGGACGAGTAGATTTCCCGTAGGGAAATGTTTTGGGATGGAGGTTAAGTTCTACACGCTGCAACGGTGATGTACAAACCATTGATTTACTCAATATGTAGTTAGATTAGACGCGGGAACGATGTAAATATTTTATTCATTGTTTTTCTTGTATTTTAGATTTTTTTGTGTGCCGACACTATTATCTTTAAATGCACGTTGGCACGTGGCCAAAGTTGTTTGATTGTATATTTTTTATGAGTCATATTTAGTGTACACGACGTGTGTATTTGATTTTATCCATGCGAATGCGAAACTCGTCACGGTCGACAAGTGGTGCTTTATTCAAGTTCATTTTTTGTAGGAAAAGAGGGTAAATGTTGAAGATGTTGTTACGAACAGGTTTTTATTCATACTAGGGTTGCCGAGCGCAACAATTTAAGATGTCACTGTAGAACACCTTAGTTCTATTTTTTTTGAGTTTTTTGAGTCCTTTTCAGGTTCTTTAGTCACGGACTAGATTGGGAGCGCAAGTTGGTGGAAAATATTTTATGTCTTTTATTTCAGGTTTCTGTCAAACCCATACGTGTGATTCTGTGTGTGTTCTTGTGTCAGGTGTATTGATTCTTCGTGATGAGGGGTAGGATGTGCTACCGCCCCCAAATTTTGTGGTTGTATTTTATTGGAAAGGCAGGGCACTCTCTGAGGCTACTGTACCTTGTCCAGTGCTGATTCTTGGATTTCCTTGGGAAATGCTGAGATATTTTATTCTGACACACACACGCATATTATGCGCTTTGGGGAGCACGCTTCTTCGAGACTCGAACCAGTGCCACGGCAGGTCGAGGTTATTGACACGTGGGTTGACAGATGTGCAGATTCCACTTAGCACCCGTCTATGTCTGGTGATTCATCTTTTAGGCAGACCAGCTGACCAACTGAACCCTGTAAGCTATCAGTAGCAAACCTGTTCTTTTGTGATGGTCGTTGGACCATAATTAATTGGGAGTTCGCCATGTCCGTTACGGATTACCGCATATCGTGTGAATGGAATATTGTTTTATGATGTAAATGTTGGCTTGAGCCTAGTGATTTCTATGACTCATTTCATGTTAGTTTGTCTGTTGTGACACCACTGGGTGTACTTGTGTATTTTTCTTGTAAAAATGGCAAGCGGCCATATGTGTATTTTTCTGGTTTGGTCACGTGTTAATTTACTTGTGTTGATTTTAAAAGTCCTAGTTTTAGGCGTTAATGTTGTTTGCTACGGCAGTTCCTTGATTCCAATTTCATGCGGAAATTATTTGTTGTTTTATTTAGTGTAGGAAGTGTCGGATTAATTTAATTTGTGTTTAGTTGGTTCCCCGTGTCTGTCTAGCTCTAGACAATGCAGATTCGTCCTCTGATGGTTTACTGGATGGTGACGAATCTCGCATTAATTTGTACACATCGTAACGCATGTAGAACAGCCGCACACGCACATGGTCATTGTAGTAATTTGGGACATTTGGTCCAGCTGTTTACAATCTCTCCTGAGATTAGGCCTAAATTTTGGCAGTTTATTAATTCAAGTGGGAGTTATTTGGGAGACCTTGTTTGTTTTGTTTTATTGTAAATAGTTGATCTGTTATTAAATTCATATGTTTTAACCCTGGTATTCACATCTTCCTGCATGCTATTTTGTTATATTTTACCTTGCATGTTCTAAGAAGCGCTTAACAACAACTTAACGAAATGGACTGTTACACCCCCCGAAACTGAGTCTCATATGCTTCTTTGCAAGGGTTCAATATGCATATATATATACACACATGTATATATAAACTTTTGAACTGACGGTGGTTTGAGGGTCTGGGGGATGTGAAACGCGAAGATATATCGAAATTTTCCGGAAGTCGAAACATGGCACCCATTGCAATAGTTAGCTTTCTGATGAAATCTACCTAAAATAGGTTACATATTTAAAAACAAGATGTTCAGTAAAGAACATACAGTCTCCTAAATGTATAGTTATAACTCGTTGTTTTTATCAAAGAGTATAATAGAATCATTTCTTGGCTGAAAAAGAAAGATAAGAAGTATCTAAAGAATGTTATGGATCTGGAGACATAATCGACCGGACTGGCTGCGTGGCTCAGCGGTAACGTTCTCGCTTGCTGGGCCCTATGTTGCAGGTTCGTATCCTGGTGCAGTCAGCTGGCATTTGAGGGTGCACAAATGCGAGGGAGCCTTGTTAGTAGATTTACTGGCACGTTAAAAGATCCCTTTCGGGGCAAAATTCCGGCACCCCGGCGTCTCTAAATGCAACAGTAGTTAAAAGGGGCGAAAAACCAATAACTTTATTATTATTATTTTTATTATTATTATTATTATTATTATTACATAATCGGCCTGACGCGGAAAACATCCAACTTTGAGTTGAGGCATGTCTTTACACGTCTGGCTGTGCATGGCTTTCACAACCCTAATTGAATTAAGAAAACTTTCCATGATCCTACAGAGACGTGTGTATACCAACTATGTGGATATTTTCGATTGCTATTTGGCTGCAATAAAAGTATTAATTAATATCCTGAACTAGCACCAACGGCTAGAGTTCAGATACTATGTGAAATCGTTTTGTTCTTTACTTCAATTAACATTTTCAAATAACGCACAATAGGCTGTTACAAACCCATTAAAATAAAAAGTAAAAATGTGTCGTAGTATCATCTTGTCATTCTTCAAATTCGATGCGCATAGAATGCCGATGGTATACTGTACTAATAAATGGAGTCCCATGTAGACCAGTCGTGACATCTAATGGAGAAGTATCGAACAAGATAATCCTGACAGGGGGAGTGCATTCTAGCGGCCATAAACATAAACTTTTCAATAAAATCTGTAAGTTAATCTGTTGGCCGGCGTGCAGTTCACCAAGATAATTCACTTTTTTGTTCCTAGATGTCTCGTGCAAATCTGATGGCGAATTTTGTTTTAATTATATATTTTCCATCGTACTATGCACAATATAACGATTAATTTTAAAACGTCTAAGGCATTGCAAAACAATAAATATAAAGAAATTCAAGCAAAAAACCTAACTCTGATAGGGTTTGAACCATAATCATAAGATTGATAGGCTAACGCTTTTCCACGGAGCCAAACGTGTGAACGGACATTAACCGATATCAATGATTTACATAGAACGTGTTAGCAATTAATGATTTACACTAAATGATTTCATTAGTGGAGTATATTATTTATATATGAAGCATTTCATACAAAGTTTATTTATTTTGTATCAGTACGCTATATTGCATGCAATACTCAAATTAGTAAAATATAAGTCAGGCACAAGATATTCGCTGCCATCTTGCCTTGTACTGAGACGGCTCAGTTTTTTTAAATCACTTCTGCAATATAGTATTACAAAATAAACTTTTAATTTCGAACGTGCCTCTTCCTTTAGAACAGTTAAAACGATTCTCGGCTCGATGATCGGAACTGGTGGGTCCCATGATAAGGATTATACTGTTTGCATAATTCGCACGGCCGCCATACTGAAATGGTACGGCGGATAACCCTGTAGTTTGGCCACAAGACGAGTCCTATATGAAGGTATGTTTTTACCAAATTTGGTAGAGATCGGATGATTTGGTTATCCGTTATTTGATTTTACGTTTTGAACGTTTGTGTGGCCGCCATTCAGTTTTGGTAAAGATGGCGACGATATAAAACATGACACTGGGGTGCCCTTTGCTTGTTCTACCTATGTACCAAATTTCGCTCAATTCGGTGTCACCGTGTTTGAATTGATAGGGGGGGGGGGGTGGACAGACATTCAGAGTACACACACTCTAACACACACACAGACTCACACATACACACACTCACACACACACACAGACAGACACACAATTTTTCGCCTTGTGTAGATCTCATGTCTACTTTCATTTTTTGCAAAATCGAAAGTAGGCTAATAGTGCTATAATGATCTTCATTATGATACAGTTTTCTGACACATAATAGTTACATTTCGATATCGTCGAACATAAAAATAGTTTTCTTAGCATTTATGTTATAGCATTGTTCCCAGGCAGCGGTTGGCGTCGCGGAAAGAGCACAGAACGTTAATCCGTGGGTCGTGAGGTCGAGTCCCTATGCTCGAATGGCTCAAACCTCTCCCGACGCGCGCCAAAAATGCTATTTGTTTCTAAACGCTGGAGCATCCACTTCTGGCACTTTCATTTCTGGCCCAAGCCCTGCACATCCCATAAATTTAAACGAATAGTCGTGGTCCCCTAAGAACAAAATTTCGAGATGAGGTCATTGTACTGAGACTTATGTGTACTTTCCTGAGAATGTGTCGGACACATTTATGAGTAGAGCTGGGATTTTTATGTAGTAGGTATCAAGTGGCATAATATGTAGTCTACATAAATATGTAACAAAAAGCACCAAAATATGTAAATTGGACAAAATATGTAATATCATATAATTAATATAAACTTAACAGTTTGTCAGTTACAACACTCTAAACACGCTTTATATTACATTTTGTATCACAGTGAACAATTAAGTATTTTTCAATGTTCTTTGGAGTTATATTATATGAATATATCACACACTTGTTCAATAGAAACTTATTATTTTCAACGCTCAAAGCACGTTTATTCATTATATTTTGTAGCACAGTGAACTATTAAGTATTTTTCAATGTTCTTTGGAGTCATATTATATGAATATATCACACACACATATTCAAAAGAAACTAAAATCTAATTGAAACATTTCAAAGGAAGGCAGCTCTAAGAATAGATTTGGAAATTACTAAGTACATAACAAAGAGGTCACAAAAATGCCCTGAGAGAAATATTCTGGAAACTCTAACATGAAAGTGGCTAGTTATAAAGCAATTAACTCTAAAAGGGATGAAATATTTAAGACTGCAGCTAATCCGAACCTTTAGAAAAACCTGCACCAATCATCCTTTCAAATACCTGTCACTCATAATTACCTTAATCCCCCTGTTGAGAGGACAGACAACGGTCCCACATTAAGCGTGAAACTTCAATTAAGCAATTTATTTCATATGAAAACGATGAAATATGTAATTTTATGTAATATCACTAAGAATATGTAGAATGCCCACAAATATGAAAAAATACGTAAAACGAAATTTGGTTATGAAAACCCTAATAGCCTATAGTGTTTTGTGAACATATGACTTTTCCCTGCACCTAAATAGCAAGGAACAAAATATGTAATTATACATAGAAATCCCAGCTCTATTTATGAGTATACAAGGAAAGGAGCAACGAACCTATAGGTCCTACCAAAAGTTTAAGGACACATGCCTATTTCATGAATTCCACTCCTGTCCATAAACGTTTGGTGTCAGGCATGCGAGGATTTACAGGAACCTAGATCATCACATTACGTTGAATTTTTTTGAAATATTTATTGAAGAGATCTGTGCAGACTAATATGTGGATTACAGTCATGGTTTTGTTATGGAGAAACACTGATACCTCTGGAATATTTTAAATTGTAATACTGCAACATAATAATTTTCCATTAAAAATGTATTTGGTTTTATAGCTCTAAAGAGAACCGCGGGGGGGAAAAACTCTAGCAAACCCTCAAACTGAGTGAGAAATTCAGCGAGAAGAATGTTGTTCCTAATCCAGACAGTGCTGGAACCTGACACTACAACTTCACATAAAAGTGATCTCGCTAAGTTGCAGGGTTTCCCGTTCAAGCAAGGTTTTATGTTTTATGACCTTTTTCTCCGGTTCTCTTCAGAGCTATAAAACTGGGGAAATTTTCTAATGGAAACTTAGTATGTTGCAGTAATACAATTTAAAATATTCTACAGGTAAGTTACGAGTTTCTACATAACAAAAATCATCGCTGTAATCCCCGTAATAGACTGCACATGTCTCTTCAAATATAAAAACAAGTAGTTCCTTGAAGAACTAAAGCCTATTTTCATATAACCTACGTATGTTAATTGCTTCTATCAACATACAAAATTTCAGTTTGATTGCTGTAATAGATTCGTAGATATTGAGAACCGTCTAATATTTCGGATGGTCACCATGTTGGATTTTTATATAATTATGTAGGTCTTAGAGTTATGAGCCTCCGTGGCTTATGTGGCAGCACGCCGGCCTCTCACCGCTGGGTCCGTGGTTCAAATCCCGGTCACTCCATGTGTGATCTGTGCTGGACAAAGCGGTTTTTCTCCGGGTACTCCGGTTTTCCCTGTCACAAATTTCATTCCAGGAACAGTCTCCATTGCCATTTCATTTCATCTGTCATTCATTTAATCATTGCCCCAGGGGAGTGCGACAGTCTTCGGCAGCCGGCACAGTTCATATTATCACTGGTGGATGGGGGCTTCATTCATTCCAATCCCTGGCCCGGTTGGACGACTGGAAGCAGGCTGTGGATTTTCATGTAGGTCCTAGAGTTATGTACTGTTACCAGAAGGTTATTGTGTACGTGTAGTTTTCAAACTTCAATCGCATGATTAGGATACAAGAAGTAAAAACGAGATTTTGAAATTTCGCACAGCTGCCATCTTGTGGTTATGGAAATAATTGAAATAAATTAGATGCCAGCGGATTAACATTTGTATTATATAAGCATATACTGTACCGAGTTTCACTGCACTCGGATGGTCAATTTGCGAGAAACGTCCATTTAAATATTTATAATTCACGTCTTCGCCATGTTGGATTTGTGATCACCAGGTTATTGAAAGTCCTATAGGTGAACTTATGTTCATAGCCCCTATTAACATAAAGAAATTCAGTTTGCTGTAATAGATTCATAGATATTGAGAATGGTCGCCATGTTGGATTGTTAGCCTATTTGTAAAGGCCATAGAGTTATGTACCATTAAAGGAAAATTATTGCGTAGGTTCATTGTTCAAACTTTCACTTCGATCGCATGATTACGACACAAGAAATAAAAACTTAATTTTAAAATTCGCACAGCCGCCATATTGAGGTTATTTAAACAATGTACAATTGTACTAAATTTGATGCCAGTGCATTAAAATGTGTATAAACATTTGCTTTAACAAGTTTCATTGCGTTTGGATGATTAAATCGCGAGAAAAGTCTATTTAAAACTTTCAACTTCACTTGACCGCTATGTTCGTGTTATAGTTAACAGGTTTTTGAAAGTCCCATAGATGAACTTTTAGTAGTGCCCTTTATCTCCGTACAAAATTTCAGGGTGATATCAGTAATATTTTTGGAGATATCGAATGCCGGTGAAATATTTCGCACAGCCGCCATATTGAGGTTATATGAACAATTGAACGAAATTTAATGTCAGTGCATTACAATGTAGGCTATATAAGCACATATTGTACCAAGTTTCATTGCGTTTGGTTGGTTAAATCGCGAAATACGCCTATTTAAAAGTCATAAATTTGCTTGGCCGCCATGTTGGATTTGTAGTTACCAGGTTTTCGAAAGTCTCATAGGTGAACTTCTAGTTGTTCCCTTTATCACCGTACAAAATTTCAGGGTGATATCGGTAATAGTTTCAGCGATATTGAATGCTGGTGAAATATTTCGCACAGCTGCCATGTTGGATTGGTGAGACATAAAAAAAATTGATGGGCATGGTCGGTGTCGGCAAAAATGGTGCTATGACCTTACCGAGTTTAATTGAAATCGCTCAGGCCGTTTAGAAGTTATTAGAGGGGACACACACACACACACATCCACACAGACACGCACACACACAGACACACGGACAAAAGGTTATCTCATAAGCCCATTTTTTAATAAACTGAAAATAGGCTAAAAAATAGGTATTTTTCATATTATTTCAAACAAAAAATACTTCAACATGAATCGTGATAGTTTAATGAATATTTCACCAAATGTTCATCTGAACACGTTCTAGTTAGCTGTAAAGTATCGCATGCCCGAGATCAAAAGCTTATGGAGAGGAGAGGAATTTATGAAATCGGCTTGTGTCCTTAAACTGTTGGTAGGAACTGTACTTCCCCCTCCCAGAAGGGACTGGTTCTCGGAAGTGAGCAGTTAAGGGTTGTGAACTGTTTCCTTTCTTAAGTACGCTGAACTGTTGTAATCCCACTTAACGACATGGCAACTCAGTTACTGGTCACTAATAAGATGAAGTAAGTGTCTATACAGTCATTTATTATTCTTGTTGAGAAAATCCCTTACAACCGGGAAAGCAGGAGTTCAGGGAGATTAATGAAGTTCACTCTGGAGTCTGAGAAAATAATTTGAACGTTCTCCCAGTTCGATAGTGTTTCCAAGTCTATCATTATGAGAATAATTGCATGTTTAATTGTACTGTAGTTCCTTGTATGATAGTTTTCAGTCGAGACAACACATGAATTTAAAATAACTGGTATTGAAGAAGCCTTGGAGAGGGGGTTGTCATACATAGTCGCGTGTATTCGTTGCATGTACGGTGAGCATTATTATTATTATTATTATTATTTATTTATTTATTTATTTATTTATTTATTTATTTACCATAAATCTTATAAGAAGTATGGAAGGCGTAGTGAAGAAGGGTAAGCCCTACAGACATATTTCATCTTCACAGGCACAATTTATATCTAAATTTGATATTTTTAATATTTACATGTTATACAAAGATATTTGCAGTATTTTCATATTTAGAATATTGACATAGTACATTTCTTCTGTTCACTCACTCTCTCACGCACGCACTTTCATAACCTCAATCACTCCATAGGCTACATTCATTCATTCATTCCATTTAGATACTCATTCATTCAGCGAGACAATCAATCACTCATGCACACATTTATTTATACAATGTAGGCTACCTTTTTATGCAAGATCTTGGCATCCCCTGGCAGCGCGTTCCATAACCGCGCATAGCGTCCGTAGAAACCTGTCAGGTAAGTTAAGCATTGCTACGAGCGAAGGGCGGAACGAGAGTTATACCTCGTCCTCTCCGAACTGAGCGATTTGCCAATGACAGTCGGCAAAAGGGGTCAATATTAATGAAATCTGTGAGGGATTCTTTGAGAAAAATTAGATCAATTTATTTGGCTGTTGCCTCTATAGATGGAAATAGATGGCATTATATTCCCGAGCGTAAGAATGACACGTGACATTAGTATTTACTTTATGTGGGGGCTAAGTTGCAAATTTAAGCTCTTATATGCAAAGGTGCTGGTATTCCCTGGATTGCACTAAGCAGTATATAGTTCTCACTTTTCTCATTAACGAGCGGCTCGCCTTTGTAACCTAGCTGGGTGGATATGTTTACATTCCATTTCTGCGGGCAGCCAAGGCATTTCCAAAGGGCGGGCATCAATTCCGCTCGGGAATTCCAATCAGGTAGCCAGGGTTACCTCAATTCCACTCGGTCCTCCAAGGGTCCCAAAAATAAGTTCCTCAACTCCGCTCAGGCTTTGACAAGGGATCGGCAAAGGGGATATCCCCAATGACGTAAACAAATGTCATAATCCTCCTGCTCGCATACCAAGGGCCGGGTCAAACACCTTATGCAGCGCATGAATGAATTCTTGAATGCAGCTGATTGTTCCGTTCTAGGCTGGAAAACAGTATTTTCAGATTCCGCAGCTGATATCGAAAGTGAAAGAACTATGTTTCATTAATACACGGCTATATTTTCCGTTTTCCTTTATCGTTTTATCCTTCAGAGTTGTCTTTTCCCACGAACTAAGCGAGGGATCCCACCTCTACCGCCACTGACGGCAGTGTCCTGGAGCTTGAGACTCTGAGTCAGGGGATACAACTGGGGAGTGTGACTAGCCCAGGCGGCCTCACCTGCAAAGCGAACAGGGGCCTTATGAAGTTATGAAGGGGTGGGAAGAGTGGGAAGGATAGGCAAGGAAGAAGGAAGGAGGCGGCCGTGGCCTTATGTTAGGTTCCGTCTCGGCATTTGCCCGAAGACAAAGTGGGAAACCGCGGACAACCACTTCGAGGATTACTGAGGTGGGAATCGAACCCCCTCTACTCATTTGGACCACCCGAGGCTGAGTAGACGCCGTTCCAGTCCTCATACAACTTTTCAAAT
This sequence comes from Meconema thalassinum, assembly GCA_946902985.2. NCBI lineage: Eukaryota > Metazoa > Arthropoda > Insecta > Orthoptera > Tettigoniidae > Meconema > Meconema thalassinum. Next base: position 494,816,226 of record OX336391.1, read on the forward strand.
TTTGTGGCAGAGCTGCAAATCGAACCTCAGACCTCTGGGGAAGCAGCTAATCATGCTGACCACTATACCGCGGCTATATTTCAGGTTTATAATTCACACATGCAAACATGCGGCCAAATATGAATATTAATTTATTGAGATATCAGGCATGGAAGTACAGTGTGTCCGCAAAGTCTCTCCGCAGCGCTTGTCTCGCCTTGCGGAACGTGTTAGGTTGGCAGTACATTCATGTTATGTTGTTACGAGGAAAACAATTACATTAAATTAAGTAGATTAATTACTCTCCCCTGTCACACTATGCTCCGTAAAGTTTCCACAAGCACGGATAACCTCTTCCACTAAAACCACACGCTCTTTAGTAGTAGCCACTGCGGAGAGACTTTGCTGACACACTGTAGTTTACTTAATATCTTACCTACTATAGTTTATTTTTACAACGATCTACCATGATCTGTATCTTACACCAAGTTTTTAAAATGCCCACTCTCTCCTATAATGTAGGTTCCTGCTCGTCCTATTGAGGCATGAACACACTCAAAAAACGCCTGGGATTGTAAGTATGGTTTCACAGGGTTGCGTCTCAAAAGTCACGAGTCTCAAAGCTCGCGAGCTAAAAAATAGTAACAAATAGTATCAAATCTCAAGACTATAAACTTGTAGTAGCTGAATTAACATTCTAATTAGTCCCAAAACTCACGACTTCTGCCTGCGATGACCGTAGGAAGTATTAGCTGTATGGTGACATGAACTGACCTTCAACCCATGTTTGCCCACCCAGGTTTAGAATGGGATTTCCTTTGTAAACGGTAATCGGTGATACCACTCATTCAATTGTGCACGGACAGGCGACTAAAGTGGGCAGGAGCGGCGTCTATTTCCATGTCTGATATTTCAACAAATATTCATTTCCGGACCCATCATACTAATATATAAAAATGAGATGGTGTGTGTCTGTCTGTGTGTTACTCAATAACGCAAGAACCACTGGTTCGATTTAAATGAAATTTTGCATGGATGTAGCTGATTTACCAGGTTTACATATAGGATACTTTTGTTTTCGAAATTTTGCACTATTCAAAAATGGCGACCATTTTAGTGACGTCACTACACCCTTTGGTTTCAAAATTTCATATTTCCATGTCAAATAAAAAGAGAAAGGTAGGAAATAGCTATCTTTTGATGGCACATGTGAACTTTGAAATTTAATTTCCTGTCCAAAAGGTCCTTATCACTTTTCGTGTATCTCCAACTGTTAGCGAGTGAAACCTACATTTGTGACGTCACTATACCCTTTGGATTCAACATTTCATAATTCCATTTCAAATAAATAGAGAACGCTAAGAAATAGCAAACTTTTGAAGGCATTCATGAGCTTTAGCATTTAATTTTCTATCCGAAAGGTCTTGATCACTTTTCGTATATCTCCAATAGTTAGCGAGTGAAACCTAAATGTGTGCAATAAATCACGGTCAACACCGACCGGTGCAGTATATCTCTCTCTATATAAAAATGAAAGTTTGTCTGTTTTTCTCTGAATTTCTTCGGAAAATTGAGTTGTGTACGCGTTTCAGACTGTTTTTGATGGATGCGCGCGAATTTTTTTCGTCTGTCTGTCTGTTTGTTTGTTTGTTCGTCTGTGGACAACTTTGTTCCCTTATAACTCGAGAACGGCTGGGTGTATCAACGTAAAATTTGGTACAGATATCCATCAGAGGCACGACACTTATCATTGATATAACTCTTCTCCGTACCCCCTCATAAAAGAGGGCATACCCCCTTAAAATACATGCTGAAATAGGCGTAGAGTGACGAGACAAAGCTCATTTTCAGCCCCTCAATCTGAGAGACAAAACTCGGGTACCCGAAAAACACAATTTAAGGCCCTAAGACCAACCGTTTTTGAGATATTCCCAGAAAACTAATTTTATTTAATAAACTAATGAACAAACTCCGCCTGCAGGATCTACTGGGTGGATTGAGTAGCTCAGTAGTTTCTGTTGCCGGTCCCAAGCCCGGAGAAAGGAGGAGGGTTGGCTTAAGCCGTAAAATAAGAGCCAGAACACATCTTGAGGCAACCTCTAGGACTCACAATCTTAGTTGTATAACGTTGGACTTTGTCCAACCCACATTTACTTTAATATCATGGATTTAGCTTCTAATGGTCATGATTACCCTGAAGACAATGCTAGGCGTAAATCGGATTCCAGGGTGCCTAGCAGTTTAGGGTTACATTATGGTGAATCGGAGCACCACGAGAACAGTTCAAGATTCAAGAAAATGAGAAAATATTTTTTTGGAACATACAATGTGAATTCCTTAATTCAGGTTGAAAAATTAAAACAACTAACAACAGAACTTCATAGACATCACATTACAATATTAGCCCTTCAAGAGACCAGGTTCTTGGATGAGGACACCTTTGAATCTGACAACTTCCGAATTTTCAAGGGAAAAGTTGGGAAGAGAGTGATGAAGAACATGCCACATCTTGGAACAGCTTTTATGGTCAACAAGAAATTTTTGGACGCAGTTATCGCTTTTAGAAGTGTGAATGCCAGACTATCTTTTCTAACTATAAAATCTCTCAATAAGAGATACACGCTAATCAATGCCCATGCTCCTATAAATAAGGATAATAAAACGAATCCAGAGAAAGTTGATGAATTTTGGGACGAGTTAGAAGCCGAAATTCTCAAAATTCCTTCTAATCATGTAAAAATTTTACTTGGAGATTTCAATGCTCAGCTTGGATCTGAGAGAAATTTTTCTGATATAATAGGTAAATATCCCGCTCACAATAGAACCAACAGGAATGGTGAGAGATTGGTTAAACTCTGTGAACATCTAAACTTAAAGATTATGTCCACACATTTTAAAGCAAAACCAAGTAAAAAGAAAACATGGGTCTCCCCAAATGCGTTGCTGGGTGAGTTTCAACTAGATCATGTAGCTATCTCTCGCAATTGTTTCAAAGAAATTCAAAATGTCAAGGTCAGAAAATCCATTAATGTAACTTCAGATCATTACCTTTCTCAATAATCAAGACGAATTTCATACCTTTTACACGCAAACAAAATACAACTAGAATTAACATTCCGAAAATTAATAGAGAGGTTCTTACAAATGACAAAAAGGATAGAATTTCAAGGAAAACTTAAAATACCAACCAATTGGAATGATGTTACTAATAACCTTCTTGAACCAGCTCAGGAAATTGCACCGTTGAACTTTTATAGGAAACATGCTTGGTGGAATGAACAATGTGAAAGAGTGATCAAAGAAAGACATTGTGCTTGGCACAAGTGGAACGGGAACAAGACTCCAGAAAATTTAGAGGAAGTACAAAGATTAAGGAAAATGGCCCACCAGACTTTAAGAACGATTCGAAGAAAATATATGAAGGACCAAATAATGGAAATGGACGGCAATTTTAAGAAAAATGACACCCGATTGTTTTATAGAGCATTTAAGAATGAAATCACTGGATATTCAGCGCCGAGTATAAATTTCAAAAGGGAAGATGGTACGCTAGCATTAAACAACAAGGAAAATTGTGATATCTTGGCTGCGTATTTTGAGAAGTTGTTAAATTGTCCAAAACCGACAGACAAGTTGAGTTTCAAATTTACAACACAAAATTTTGACTCTACGCCCCCAGATGTAAATGAAGTTAAATGTATTATCAACTCACTTAAAAATAATAAAGCCTCAGGCAAGGATGGAATAATTGCAGAAATGTGGAAGCTTGTAGATGATGAATTTTTAATAGCGACGACAAATCTATTCCAGAAAATTTGGATTGAGGAAGCAATTCCAGAAGACTGGTTAATCGCCTTAATTCATCCACTACATAAAAAGGCTCAAAAATTGATGTCAATAGTTATAGGGGGATCTCATTGTTGTCTGTCACATATAAAATATTTGCCAAACTACTTTTAAACAGACTTGAACCACAGATCGAACCACAGCTTGGCGAGTTCCAAGGAGGATTCAGAAGGAATAGATCGTGTGCAGAACAAATTCTTAGTTTAAAATTGATATTAAAATATTACAACAACAGGCCAAAGAATATCTTTATCTCATTCGTTGATTTTCAGAAAGCGTATGATTCAGTGGATAGGGATACTGTTTTTGACACATTGAAGGAATACCAAGTTGATCAAAAAACCATAAATTTAATAAAACTTACATTAACTAATACGATTTCCAGAGTCAAATTTTTAAATGAAGTTAGCGAGCCCTTCGAGGTAAAAACTGGGCTAAGACAAGGGGACAGTCTATCACCACTGCTTTTCAATTTGGTCTTGGATAAAGTCATGAGGACGTTTTGGGAGAAGAACGATTCAAGTGCTAAAATTGGTACAAAGAATAAGAACCTCAAAGTCAAAGGTTTAGCATTTGCTGACGACGTAGCGTTGTTTGCTGAATCAGAACAAGAAGCTATTAACCAAATAGATCAGTTAAAAGAAACGGCGGAAAAAGCGGGCTTACAGATTTCGTTGGTAAAAACAGAGATGATGACAAGTGATCAGAAATACACTAAGAAAATGATAAAAACAAATTATGGGAGCATCAGGGTCACTGACCGATTTAAATATCTTGCTCAAGGTTAAACAAACAAATTTTTGATAAAATCGGGAACTATAAAGGACAAGGAGGCTATGTAAAACAAATGAAAGAAGAACTTCAAAAATTCAAAATTACTGAAGAAGATTGTCTAAATCGAATAGAGTACAGAAAAAAAAATTGGTCTCAAAATTCTTGTCGGGGAGAAGAAAAATCTCAACAGAGGAGAATGGACTGCTGAAAGAAGAGCTGCACAGTCGACCAGGATGAAAGACTTCCGGAAGAGAAAGAAGGAAACTAGACCTATAAAGAAGTGATATTTGCGTGGTCCTTGTTGGCCTGTCCAAGGTGTATATAAACTAATGAACAAATGCAAGCCAGTAACCATGGCAACAGATTCTCAGAGATCCATCTATTGCTGTAAGACGCAATGCAATTCCATTAGTGTGAAAGTTTGCAAACGGTTTGATTATCACGGAACCAAATTAAGCCGTAAAATTCATCAATACGTTTAACGAGCTTAAGGGGATCAAGGGGTACTCTAGAATTTTTTCACGCGATTTACACCTGCGGGTGTGGTACGGCAGGTCTATTATATTCCTATCCCCATATTATTCATTCTTTCATTTCGTATAGGCCATCTATGGACCGCGTCATTCCCACTGTCTCCTACTGGCTTTGATGTTTGCCCAGTTCACCCGCATTCGTTCTCGGTGGACTTCCTTCCGTTCCTGGGTCCAAATCTTTCCCATTTTCAGCTTCGGGTTTTCTTGGAAACCTTTACAAGCTTGAAGTTTCCTTTTGAAGGGGGCGCGCTCCTGAATGTCTATTGGTGTAATCCCCACTTCTTTCAGATCTTGAACCAGTTCAATGAACCAAGCCCATTTTGTTTTCCTCTCCTGAAAGTAAGTTATGTTGCGGTTGGTCAGTCTCGCTGGGCTCATTCGTTTCACATGCCCAAAAAATGGTATCCTTCTCTTCCGGATGACGTTACTTATCTTCTCCACATGAGTATATAGTTCATGGTTATGCCGTCTTCTGTATTCCCCATTGTCTTTGATGGAACCCAATATCTTTCTCAACATTTTTCTTTGTTTGGCCTCCAGTTTCTCGACCAAGCCTTTTTTTTTTTGTGCATCGTGAGGCATTCAGAAGCATGCAAGACCTCCGGACGGATGACACTGCAGTAATGTTTTATTTTTGCGTTGAAGGATATTGACCTTTTCTTATAGATGTCCTTAGTTAAATGGTAGGTCATTTCCATTTTGCTCATGCGTGATTGAATGCTTCTTTCTCTGATAATATCCCTTCCCTGACCCGTTCTGAAAAGAAAAGTACATGGCCATTAGCTGCATTAATAATTTAAAAAAATAGGTGTTACAATTTCTCCCTATATTATATTATTATCAGTATTATATTATGGCGTACAACGACGAGACAAATCCCCTCGGTGCCAGAAACAAAACTCGGGGGCCCTAAAGGGTCCTCGAAAACAAGGCTCTAAATCCAACAGTTTCTGAAATATTCCCAGAAAACTAATTTAATTTAATTTAACAAACTAATGAAGGAATGCAAATCGGTAACCATGAGAACATTATATCAAGGGGTGGCTTGCAACTTTCCTTCTATTTCTGTAAGAAGCAATGTCACTCCATTTATTACATTTCTGTGAAAGTTTGCAAATGGCTATAAGGTTATCACGGAAATAACGTAGACTGTACAATTCATCAATGCAATTAAGGGGGTCAAGGGGTAACCTAGAATTTTTTCATGCAATTTTCACGTTCGACATATAGTACAGAAGGTCTATTATATCTCCAAACAGCAACATTATTTTCAAAAATTCTTGAATTGAACCAGCATTTTTTGCGGCTTTTAGGAATTTGGGCAATTTGAGGCTAAAGAACCTGAATTTTCATGCACCACAAGCCTTTATAATTTATGAAAGGGGTCTTCCTGTGTATGGGCACTTAGCACAACGTAGAGGGTCAGTTTTTATGTGACGTGTATTGCGTTTCGTCTACAAGGCTTTCAATTCTATTTCCCGTCATGAAGTACACGTTAGGTGAATTTAGTCTGAGAGCACATTTTAACTATTTTGTTGTTGTCGACAAACGGGTTCATCGTAAGGATGATTTTGTTTGATATTGTGTGGTAGATATACCCATATTTGGATAACTCGGTAATATGTTGTAGACAATAGAATTGTCTGTCTGTCTTTCTTTGTATCTTTATGTAGCCTACGCCTATAACTCGTGTTCGGATGCTTGGAGCATCGTAAAATTAGGTATGGTAACCATGAGAGTCAATACACCAATCATTTATAAAACTCTTCACCGTACTTTTCATACAGTAGAAGGGTGGATTTAGAGAAAAACTTCTCAATACATGCTAAAATAGGCGAAATATAAAAATTATCCTAGAAGGACGACCGAAGCATATGTTGCGCTTCTCAATGTGAGACACAAAATTCGGGAATCTATAAAGGATCTCCGAAAACCACATTTTAAGGGCCTTAAATTAAGAGTGTGTGTGATATTCCCAGTAAACTAACTTCGTTCTGATAAACTTGACGGAATGACAAACCGCTAACCATTGCAACAGTAGCTCAATTGATAATGTCTGGTGTTAACAACGAACACCGTTCGAAGAACGGGTACTTCTGCTAGTAATCATATAACTTTTCTTGACATTTTCTGTGTGTGTATTCTAACCCTGAAATATTGGTGCCTACTAATGAAACATTCTGTATACCCAAACGTAAGGGTGAATTTATAATTTTCAATCTGGTCTATACGTATCACAGCTGTATGAGCGGCTTCGGTGGCGTAGTTGGTAGCATGCTGAACTGCTGTGCCCAAGATCGCGGGTTCAAACCCGGCCGAAGTCGTCGGATTTTTTAAGAGCGTCAAAATCCTTCAGTATGCCATCCTTCGGAGGGGAAGTAAAGCCGGTGGTCCCATGTCATAGATTTATAGCATGTAAAAGAGCCTTCCACTAACTAAACTTGTGTGAAGCTAAATTTCTAGATTAGAATTCCATGAAACGCTCTATCAAAGTTGCAACGTTTACCACTAGGTGTCATTGGCATCTGGTAGCGAAAGTTGGGACTACTTTAAATTGAACCGAACTTGTGGTTCATCCCTTGGGTGTCCACTTCCCGGCGAACCGAACATGTCCTCGGACACTCCCGGCACTAAAAGCCATACGCTAAATAAATAAATAAATAAATAAATAAATAAATAAATAAATAAATAATAACAGCTGTATGTAAATTTTCTTTGAGAATAGTTTTACATAGACCCGACGAATACATCATTCAACTACGTATATGCTAATATCTCTCGGAGTTCTGCGTAACTGACTCTACGTAATCGCCTTTAAATATAGGGAATTTTTGAAGGTGGAAAAGGCTATGCTTACTTGCCATTGTTACTATCCTTCGAACGAATAGCACAAACTCACAAGAGTGCATTGACAGATAATTGAAAGCCACCACCGACGTAAAGTGAACTTGAGGTAACTGCTCTACTGTCATTGAATTTGAATGGTTTGCACAAACTTCCACCCCTTGTTATTGAAATGTCTCAGAATCTACGCTGTTTCAAAATTACAAAGACAAAATCAACTGATTGTGTAGCAAAAACAAAAATGTTCTGGTAGATGTTGAATGGTACAGGAAGATTCTTCTGCTGGAGAAGGGGCCGGCGACCGGCGAGCCTTCCGCCAATCAACCAAGCTCCGTCCGCGGATAGTGCGCAGGTAGTAACCGTAACAGTGCATTAATTAATGGTAAATTCACCAGCAAATCATGATTAAAGAACTTACCTTTTCACAGAAGATGCTGTAAATGTTCTCCTTCAGCTGACAGACAGGCGTTGTACCGTGCAAATAAATTTGCGTTTAGACGTTGTAATTCCCTTCTGTTGTGAGTGCTAATCGCTGGCTTATATTGTTCTCCGGCTCCACTAGAGTGCGGGTAATAGATCTGTACACTTTGTATTTTAAATTACCCCACAAGTAAACATAAAGCGAGCTTAGGTCCGTGCTTCGATTAATTACAGTAAACACGCAGGGGAGGAACAGGAGTAGCTACATGGTGTAGCGATGTAGCTTCCAAAGTTACTGTCTGTCGGCTGATGGAGAACATTTTCAGCATCTTCTGTGAAAAGGTAAGTTCTAACCTTTAACAGATGACGTGAGATCATGCAGATTCCCACGAAATAAGACAAGTAGTTCCTTGAAGAACTAAATAGCTTATTTTCATATATCCTACTAATATTAATAGACATACAAATTGTCAGTTTGATTGCTGTAATAGATTCGTAGATGTTGAGAACTGTCTAAATATTCTGGATGGTCACCATGTTGGATTTGTATATTATAGGCCTTAGATTTATGTACTATTACATGAAGATTATTGTGAAAGTGTTTTATTTAAACTTCAATCACATGATAAGGAGACAAGAAATAAATGCGGGATTTTAAAATTTCGCTCAGCCGCCATCTTGTGGTTATGAAATTAATTTAATGAATTAGATTCCGGTAGATTAAAATTCGTATAAGGATATACCGTATCAAGTTTCACTGCGCTCGGATGGTTAAAACGCAAGAAACGTCCATTTGAATATTAACATTTCGAGTCGCCGCCATGTTGGATTTGTGCTCACCAGGTTATTGAACGTACATAGTTGAACTTATGCTTATAGCATCTATACACTTACAAAATTTCAGTTTGATTGCTGTAGTAGATTAATAGATATTGAAAACCGTCTAAATATTTTAGATGGTCGCCATGTTGGATTTTAATGCATGTAGGCCATAGAGTTATGTAGACTACTATTAGATGATGATTATTGTGTACGTTCATTATGCAAATGTTGATTTCGATCGCATGATTAGAACACAAGAAATAAAAACTTAATTTTCGAAATTCGCACAGCCACCATATTGAGGTAATATAAACAATTGAACTAAATTAGATACCAGTGCATTACAATGTCTATAAACATTTGCAGTATGAAGTTTCATTGCGTTTGGATCATTAAATCGCGAGTAAATTCTATTTAAAACTTTCAACGTCCCTTGGCCGCCATGTTCATTTTGTAGTTAACAGGTTTTTGAAAGACTCATAGATGAGCTTCCAGTAGTGCCCTTTATTTCCGTACAAAATGTCATGGTGATACCGGTAATAGTTTAAGAGATATAGAATGCCGGTGAAATATTTCGCATAGCCACCATCTTGAGGTTATGAAAACAATTGAACGAAGTTAGATGTCGGTGCATTACAATGTGTATAAACATATACTGTACCAAGTTTTATTGCGTTTGGTTGGATGAATCGCGAGAAACGTCTATTTAAAGTCGCAAATTCGCTTGGCCGCCATATTGGTTTTGTAGCTACCAGATTTACAAAAGTCACATAGGTGAACTTCTAGTAGTTTCCTTTATCACCGTACCGAATTCCAGGGTGATATCGGTAATGGTTTCGGGGATATTGGATGCTGGTGAAATATTTCGGACAGCCGCCATGTTGGATTGGTGAGACATAACAAAATTTGAAGGGCACAGTTGGGGTCGGCCGGAATAGTACTATGAACTTACTGAGTTTCATTGAAATCGCTCCAGCCGTTTAGAAGTTATTAGGGGGACACACACAAATACTCTCTCTCACACACACGCGCACACACAGACAGACACACGGACAAAAGGTGATCTCATAAGCCAATTTTTTTTTCCAAAAATGAAAATAGGCTAAAAATAATGTGTGCTTCTTTAATTAAATCTTGTAAGAAGCTGTTGTTTATATTACGTTCTTATCTGTGCGCTGACACTTCCACACCCTCGTTGATGAAAGTTTAGTGACTTAATGACTAATGACCCTGGTTATCTCGTCTGCGTGCTATCCGCAGCCCGAGCTCGGTTGGCTGGCGGAAGGCGCGCGCGTTCGCTAGCCGGTCGCTGGCCCCACTCCAGCAAAAGAATCTCACTGTAGATTCAGTTGTTGTAGAGCTGTTTTGAGCTGTTTTTGTATTACTCCTGTGACTTAGATTGCAATTGGGATGACAGTGACTGTTTGTTGTTTCCAAAGGCGTTTGATTCTGTTGCCAAGGCCATGTATTTGCTGCATTTTTCATGGATCTTAGTTCTGATGTGTGGGAGTTGGGTACTGCGATGTCTATGAGGCATGTGTCTTGTGCTCTTTGTGGCTATGAGGTCCGGCTTATTGGCAGCTAATGTTTTGTTGGTGATAATGAGAGAGGAGTTCCAATGTATTTTAAATGTGTCATTTTCTACTACGGCATGGGTTGTGGTTGAAGTCTGAACTCTGAAGTATGGCTCTGCATCTATTGCTAGTTGACAATGATTGCATACTTCTTGGTGGTTAATCTTAGCTACATTGTCATGTCAGCTGCAGGAGCAGCGCAAGGATCTATCCTGGGCCCGGATTTGTGGAACATGTTGTACGACGGCTTACTGCGCATGGAGATGCCCGAAGATACATTCCTTGTTGGGTACGCTGATGATATTGCAGCGGTGATTGTAGCCCGAGATGCGGTTCTGGCTCAGTGGAAACTCAATCAGGTAATGCGACGGGTGAGTGGTTGGATGAACGCTCATGGTCTGAATTTAGCTATGGCGAAAACTGAAATAGTCATGTTAACTAGGAGGAGAATGGACACTATAATTCCCATGAAAGTTGGAGAGGTGGTCGTTCGAACTGGAGCCACTGCGAAGTACTTAGGGTTTACTCTTGACACGAAACTGACATACTGGTCTCATATACGGAAGGCAGCAGACAAGGCGGAAGTAGTGACAGCTGCCATTAGTAGACTCATGGCTAATGTGCACGGTCCTAGAGAAAGCAAACGTCGACTACTGTTGTCCACAGCGCAGTCTATTCTCCTGTATGGAGCTGAGATTTGGTCTGATTCACTGAGGATAGAGAAGTATAGGAAACGCCTAGCTGCAATTCAGAGGAGAGGAGCTCTGAGGGTGGCGTGTGCTTACCGTACAGTTTCGGAACCTGCAGTTCTGGTTGTCTCAGGTGTTGCGCCAATAGACTTCCTCGCGCAAGAACGTAAAGACGTATACTTTCGACGAGTAGAACTGGGCAAGGCTCAAGCCCGGAAGGAAGCCGTAGCACGCAAGATGGAGCTTTGGCAGCAGAGGTGGAATGACGATCACAGAGGAAGATGGACAGCTCGGCTGATACCGAGTCTGGTCGAGTGGACGAGTAGGAAACACGGAGAAATAAATTACTTTCTGACACAGATGTTGACAGTTCATGGCTACTTTCTGTGTTACCTTCATCGTATGGCCAAAGTATGGAGTCCAGTTTGTATTTACTGCGAGAACGAACGAGATGACGTTTATCATACGTTTTTCGTCTGCGATCGTTGGGCAGCGGAAAAACAACAACTTGAAGCTGAGGTTGGTCCAATAACGCCGGACAATATAGTTGGCATTATGCTGAGGAACGAGCTCAGCTGGGATACGGTCGCTTTCTTTGTTGAGGTGGTCCTTCGTCAGAAGAAGTCGGATGGGGACTTGCTCGATTTAGTCGATTGAGTCTGCGATCCGCGGGCTATGAATGGAGAAGTAAGATGGTGCTTGTGAAGCAAAGAAAATGACTCCATCCTGAAGTAATACGAAAGTGGTCCCGGGATGGGTTTTGTCAAGAGGACAGGGTGTGGGAATCCCACACTCTTGAGGAGTGCGGACCCTTCTCAAGGTCTTATGCAAGATTTTTCCACTTCCCTCGTAAATATATATATATATATATATATGGTATATATTATTATTATTATTATTATTATTATTATTATTATTATTATTATGGTGCTTGAAGCCATTTTTCAGTGTTGCCATTGTAAACGAAGTTTGATGTTTTTTCAGTCGGTCAACACAATTGTACCCAATTGTGATGGGTTATTCCAAAATCCTGAAAAAAAAAATCATGATATTAATAAATACTGTAGTTTTATTTAGGCCTACTAATGTCATGTAATTTATTTTTTCAGGATTAGGAAATAACCCATCACAATTTTGAAAAACAAATCCCATGAGATGAGTAAATAATTGTAATTATTAAGCTCATGTTTTTCTTTTTTGGATTAAGGAATAACCCATCACAATTGGGTACAATCGTGTTGATCGACTGAAAAATATCAAACTTCAATTATTATTATTATTATTATTATTATTATTATTATTATTATTATTATTATTATTATTATTATTATTATTATTATCATTATTATTATTATTATTAAATCTACTCTGTCATAAATTCTCCCCATAGGCCTATTACAAACATCTTCATAAGCTTCAAAAACCTATAAAGGTTCGAGAAAGGTTATTTTAGGCACCACAAAAGGTATTCCAATCCACAAACAAACCATTTTAATCATGTATAGAGAAAAGTGTATTTTTGTGTGTTGCGAGTTTTATTTGAACAAGCCGCAGTGTAGGCTCCCGCAAATTGATTATTGTATTGCAATAAACTTCTTCCTTGTGCTGTGGTGTTCGGAAAGAATTTGGGTGTAAAGTTGTGTGTTTAGGACAAGAAGAAAGACTGCGTCTTGAGAGAGCCGTGGCGCCTTTCTTCAGCGGAAGAGGGGTATATACCAGCGCACCTCCGAAAGAGCCATAAATAATACGCTGCCGAAGTGACGCGCCTAGCAACCGCATGGGCGCAGCCACATTGGACCCAAACAACTGGTTGCTAAGTTTTTTATACATAGGAAGCTGCATTAACGCTACGCAGTGTCTTGAATTTTGTTGATTAAAAGGTGTAATATGCACGAAATAAGGCAAACGCCTCCCGTGAAGATCATCTACTATCTTGGAGCTACAAAATAGAAGTGAAATTTAAGGATACATTACGAGAATTTTGCGAGATAGTATGAATAAAGTCGACCTCACTTCTGCATGGCGGGTACTACAAAATTTAGGGCTGTTACTTTTAATCGATTAATTTCAGATTTCGGTTAATCGATTAATCAATTAGTCGATTAATCGGTTATTCGAATAATCGATTAATCGATTAATCGGTTATTCGAATAATCGATTAATCGATTAATCGGTTTTTGATTTGTTTTGCCGATTAATCAATGTATTTCGCATTTTTAACTACGCTCTCACAGAATCAACCAACTATGACACAACTTGGTTTCTTAATGCAATCACTCGACATGGTTAGCCGGAGCAGTCCCAAGTTGGATGATGTTTTTGATTCTTTTAGGGGCTTTGCAACATCGTGGTCACGTATCCCCGCGTACTGGGGTGTGTTTAAGACATGTCTGATAACATGTGTCACTGCGATGTCTGTACCAGTGTGTGTATTTGTAATTCAGGTAGAATATGGGTAGGAACCGACCGTGGCCTTGAATTAGGTACCATCCCGGCATTTGCCTGGAGTAGTAATGAGAAACCATGGAAAATCATTTCCAGGATGACTGAGGTAAGAATCAAACCCTCCTCTATCAGTTTTGCTTCACGAGGCTGAGTGTACACGTTCCAGCCCCCACACCAGAATTAAATTTCTTGGCAGAGGCGGGAATCGAACCCAAACCTCTGTGATGACAGCTAAGAATGCTAGCCACTGCTCAACGCCTGCTTTGAGGTTTCATTTAACTTCACTCCAAGGATTACCGTGTTGGAAGCCCTTTTTCAGGCTTGCCTTAGAAATCAAAATTTGTTCGCTAATCCTGAAAAAATACTACATGATGTTAATAAATACTCTTGGATGACTAGTTTCAATCGTCAAGTGATCATCATCAGATCATTTACACGTAGGCTATTAAATCTACTGTATATGGAGAAGTATGGAATGATAATTACAATATATACACTTATTTATTTGCAGTAGCAATTAAACTACCAAACTAAAGATATGTGCTATTTGTTGAGATACTGATAGTTATTAAATGGTGCACTTCGCAGTTTGAGCGATGTGTGGTCCGTTTAGGTGCACAGCGTGAGGACGATTAAGCTGACACAATAACCTGACCATTTAATAACAATCACATAATGGCACTAAGCAAGCAAACTTGAGGATCAATCACAACTATCAGTATCTCAACAAAAAATAACATATCTTTACTATTTGTGCTAGATTAATTACCACTGCAACTAAAAAAGTGTATGTATTGTAAATATCATAACCCAAACTTGTCGACACAGATTAATAGCCGAAGTGTAAAGATCTGATGATCGCTTGACGATCGAAACTGGACATCTAATTGTATTTATTAATCTCATGTAAAAAGTCTTTGACCGTCCGAAAAACATTAAATTTCGACTCCAAAGATACAAATAAGACGTCTTACGAACGAAGGTATGTCTAAAGTCAACACTTAGGCAAGTTCGATAAAAACTCAATGATCTCATGGTAGGGCAGTTATAAAAAGCGCGGTAAAAATAGGAAATCTTGTAGATGTAGCGTAAATATTGCAATCATTGCAAAATACGAACTGGACGTCTATCTTGGGAATTCACCGCCTGACTTGCATACTCACCCTTTTTCACAGGTTGAAAATGAATAAACAATATATCAAAGGCCCGCTAAACTAGCGACAAAATACTTGATATTCCCCGCTGGGAACATTGTGACTGCAAAGCGGAGCTGCCTCGTCCCGGAAAATGAGTACTTGCTTGTATTTTTGCACCAAAACAGACCGTCTATTGAAATATATTGTCACATTTATTTTTAAATAATGCATTTTGTTTGTGAACTGTTGAAGCAATTGCTCCAGTGTTGTCTATACAAAAACTGTCAGTTGTAACTCTTCAGTCGGTCAACATGAGTTTGTCCATTTACTGTTCGGGGTGCAATGTAAAAATAATATGAGTAATAAGTAAATAAACTACTTGTAAAATTACACGTACTAGTTATGATCACAATGACCCCGGCGGGAGTAGGCAGGCTAAAGCGTATCAACTGTACGACCAAGGCTCCGCTGAGATATGTAAACTTATGCATAATAGAATTCAATTGCATGCACTATGTTTATTTTATTTATTATATTGTGTTATTCTTATTTGTATACACGATCATAATACTCATAAATAATTCACAAACCATTATTAAACAAACTAAACGTATACAATGCTCAAAAAAGGCCTCGCATATTGTGATTCAGTAACTTGTTCATTTTGCTCTGTGTATGTTATCATATTATACACAATATAGGGTACATACTAAGAAAAACCACACACAATCTGCGTTGCAAAAGAGACAGAAACACACGACGAATAACAAAAGTGATAATATGGGACAGAGCACACAACCGTCTTATTCATGTTGGGGCATATCAATACCATGTATGGCCACCACGAGCTCTAATCCATGCTTGCAGATGACGAGGCATACTGAGCACTAACGGATACAACGTGGTTTGGGGCAGATTCCCCCACTCTTGGAAAGCAGCTTCAATCAGTTGCTCTTTGTTTATTGGAGGATTGGGACGGTGCGAAATTGCCCTCTTGAGCTCTTTCCATGCATGTTCATTACAGTTCATGTCCGCAGAATAGGCAGGCCGCTCCATTCACTGTATGACATGCATCTGAAGGAACTGATTGACCACCCTAGCTCGATGGGCACGAGCATTATGGTCCTCTAGTGTAAAGCCCTCACCCATTGTGGCAGCAAATCCTGTAACGACAGGTTCAAGGATGCTGTCTCTATACACCAGACCAGTCATGCTACCGTGAATAGGAATTAGTGGCGTACGTCGACCGAACATGATTCCACCCCAAAACATGACTGAACCTCCTTGCTGTTGGTGGCTTTCCTGGATGAAGGGCTCGTGAAATCTCTTACCTACTCGGAGCATTCCAGTGTGGCGACGTAAAAGTGATAGTGATTGTAATAGCGATCATAACTAACACGTGCAATGTTCCCAGGAGTGTTATTTACTTATAATTCATATAGTTTATACATTGGACTCCGCCCAGTCTCTGGGCAAATTCAAGTTGACCGCCTGAAGAGTTACAACCTACAGGTCTTTGTGGAAATTAGGCTAAACCAGAATAAAACAAAAATGTTCCTGTCCTAAATTGTAAACAGCCTTTCCAACAAAAATTGAACAAAATTCAAAAGCATTGCTGAAAACTCCTCGTTTTCTTTTCCTGAAACCTTTCCCAATTTTATTGATGTTTGTCTTTCCACGGTCACTGACTGTTATTTGGTTATTGTTAACATAAACAAGGAAGGACACGTATCTTTACGCAAAATTTAACTTTTATAGAGTCTATACATCATTCCGAAAATAAGCCTAACTCAACTTAAGCGATGACTTCTCATTTAAACCATTTTCAAAACGTATTTTCTTATCTCGTGTCTACTATCAGTTAATCGATTTTTCGGTTAATCGATTATTCGATTAATCGATTATTCGGATAATCGGTTAATCGATTAATCGGTTTTAAGGAGCTTTGATTAATCGATTAATCGTTTCCGATTAATTTCAAATTAATCGATTAATCGATTATTAATCGATTAATTGAAAATCGATTATCACCAGCTCTACTACAAATTATGAATATGTATTTATAACATCATTTAGTGGATACAGTATATCTAATATAGAGAGATATTTAGGACATATAGCCTATGTCACATAAAGGGGTTTTTGGTTCATGTGGGCAGTGTGGTTGTAATTAAATATGGTTTGAACTACAAGTATTATAAACGACAACCTACATAACCTTACATCTGATTCACTAACAGTTTCTCCTACAACTTTTCTGAGTCGTGATTTTTCACTTAATTTATTTAAGCAGTTAGTTTCTTCTAAAGCCGTTGATGAGATTTGGCCTAAACTCTCATCCAAATATTTTAAACTGTTCCCTTATGCATTGATATGCCTTAAGTTCATTTTATTCGTCACTTACTGGTAGGGCCCACGGTACTTTATTTTCCGTAGTATTGATCATTCATACGGGACGTGATTCACAATATCCAGAAATGTTATA
Source organism: Meconema thalassinum (assembly GCA_946902985.2). Lineage (NCBI taxonomy): Eukaryota > Metazoa > Arthropoda > Insecta > Orthoptera > Tettigoniidae > Meconema > Meconema thalassinum. The sequence continues at coordinate 494,833,773 of OX336391.1, forward strand.
TTTTCATGTTTTCGCTTAATTTAAGTTAAATATCGTAGGCCACATCACTACGACTTATGCTCTAAGACTTAATGTTCATATCGTACGCAATATTTTACAACTTTATTGGACAACTATATTAAATTACTGTGGAAAATATACTTTTCTATGCTTTCTTGCCTCTGGGCATCCATGCATGTTCAGATTTATACGATACAAATAGGAAATAATGACGGCTCAAAGAATAAAGCAAGCTACAAGGGAGCCATGATGTATTGCTCCAGTTGCTAAGCAACGGAGCGGAAGTGACGTCAACTTCGGCAGCGTATAGTATACATTGATCTTCAGATAAGGCACACTTTGGGGAGCGGGTAATACTGAGCTCCGCTAATGAGTTCTCGCCATGGGGTAAATATTGTCGGAATGTGTCAACCTGAGCTGATCTTCACTATCTACTCTTGTTATCTCAAACACGTAGTCCATACCACTCCTTAGAAATTCATTGTCGCAGCCCCTAAACTTAAGAGCCAACCAACCATCATTAGAAATTCTAGGCGTACTATACAAATCAATATGCAAATTTTAATTTGTATGTTGTAGCTTCGTAAAAATGTTATCATATGAAAGTTATAACCAGCAGTATGAGCATTACAACGATATTGTGGGAACCAAATGCTTATAATTATGTATTCTGCTACAAAACAAGGTGCCACGGCCAGGAGCGAACCTGCAAGCTTGGGGGGTGGTAATCCGACACTATAACCACTCATCCACCGTGGCAAGCAATTTATTATTATTGAGCCGTATTGAAGAAACATAGTCTAATATAGGCTGTCCCGAAACAGAACGTTTGGGTTCAACTAGAACGTTTTTCAAGGTAACAGGAGATCCGATTCATTATATTGTATCATAATGAAGAAGTATAATATAGACAATCTCTTAAGGTAGATTTATATTAACTTTAGTCTTGTTTCGTTTATGTATTTTTCTTGCTTTTGTGACCTTCAATTTTATTTAAATTTTAATGTGTTCTTTGTAAAGGTATCCATTTTCACTTTGGCATTTGTTAACATAGTTTTTAAGAATCATTTATCATTTCAATCTACGCTGACGAGGGTTTTCATTGTATACCGAAACATGTAGCCTACGTATTAATTCAAATATTAAAAGTCTTTTAAGGGTTTGACAAGGTGGCTATTATAAATTGAGATTAATATAATGAAAACCAAACTGTTTATGTATAGTCTATATCAGTGTTTCCCAAACATTTTTGTGTGTGTACCACTTTAATAGATGAGAATCTCTCGCGTACCACCTAATGGTTGGGAGTTATAGTATCTATAACCCCTGTCACAATGTTAGAGTTAAAGTTCAATTAATAAAAAGTGTGACCAGATCCAGTTGTTTTATTATTTATTACAATAAGTAGGCCTATTCAATTCAAACATTCAGAAATGACACTGTACAAGTAATATTAATAAAAGAACTCTTAATAATTAAACATAACAACCAAAGTTCAACTAACAACTTCAATGTGAAATTTGAGCTCGAATATTAGAAGCCAACTTAGGAATGTCTGGTTCAAGATTGCTGATTCTCAAACGAAGATCGTTTTCCACTGTAAGGAGTTTATTCCGGTATCTATTCTTGAGATAAACAAGTGAAGAAAATGCAGTCTCACACAAGTACGAAGTAGTGAAAGGCAGTAAAAATCGATCTGCTTTGTCAGCTATACCTGCTTAGTCTGCACGCCTCTCAAAACAAAAGTTCACAAGAGCCATTTTTGAAAAAGTTTGTCTTAGTTCTGAATCACAATTCAATTCATAAAACTGCTCCTTATCTTTGGCCTTCAAGCCCTCCGGCAACATATCAATGTTTTTATATTTCTAAATTTTATAATTATATTTTATTTTTTTATTTTTTATTGTTTTCTTAACATCACCGCGTGCCACTGCAGCAGTACGAGCGTGCCACCTGTGGTACGCGTACCACAGTTTGGGAAACGCTGGTCTATATCATTTTAAAGCTTATAAAACATGGTTAGAACGTTAATACTTAGAGCTCTCCGTTAGTTTTTGACGGAGGTCCGTGTTTGATTCCCAGCTCTGCCAAGACATTTAATACTGGTCTATGGGTTGGAACGGGATACACTCAGCCTCGCGAGGGAACACTGAGAAGAGATGGGTTCAATTCCCACCTCAGCCATCCAGGAAGTTGTTTTTTGTGGTTTCCCCCACTTCTACTCCAAGCAAATGCTGGAAGGTTCCTAACTTAAGGCCACGGCCACCTCCTTCCCAATTCTCCAGTCTAGTCTGCAAGCCTCTGTTTGCGAACAAGTCACCTCCATGATCCCCTATCCGCAGTTAGCACTACGGCCTCCTCTATATTGAAATTGTTCAACACTGAATCTAACCATGGCCTCCTAGGTTTGCCTCTGCTTCTCTTACTCTCTACAGCCGAAATCATTAACCTTCTAGGTAACCTCTCCTCCCCCATTCTCATCACATGACCCCACCATTTGAGTCGGCTCATACAAACAGCTTCATCTAGCGTGTTTATTTCTAACTTATCCTGTATCTCTTCATTTACATGCTACAATACTTGAATGTTCCGCCCATAACAATAGTTTCTCTTTTACACAAGAATTTTAAATTTGATGCAGTAGAAAATATAATAATTTTATTCTCTCTGCCTTTTACCAGAAGCATATTTTTTTCTAGCCTGCCTATAGGTGTTGGGGTAGCGTGTCTGCCTCTACCCGGAGGCCCCAGGTTCGATTCTCGGCTCCGTCAGGGATTTTAGAAACCGACGTTAGGGCTGGAAAGGGGTTCACTCCGCCAAGATTAATGGCTGAGGGGACCCGATGCGCTGATCACGCGTCACCCTAATATCTGCAGGCCAAATGGATGGGCAGCGGTCGCTTGGTAAGCCTAGGACCTTCATGGGCTATAGTGCCAGGGGTTATTTATATATTTTTCTTTTAAGTTCGATCGAATGTCCATAATGGCTAGAGCATCATGAACTTCTTGCTTATTTTGAGGCAGAGGTGGTAAGTTTCTCAGTCGCAATATTTTTTTAAATCCTCTCTATGTCATTTGATAGTAAATTATCAGACAAGTGCTTAGGGGCAGCAGGTATGTCCTTTCTCATCAACTTCGATGGCCGTTCACATATATTGACACGTACATTTCTTTTTACACTGTTCGAAATACATTCTTGATTAATCGTCGTACATGGTTCGTGATTGAGAGACCCACATAACAGAAAGTTACCACCATTTGTAAATAAATGGCAGAGCATTCCTTGAACACCTCCACTTTTGACCCCGTTTTGACAACTCACACTTACGAAATTTATAGTTTCCTATAATTCTCAATTCTCCATCTCTTTGACTGTACATGGATAATATGTTAGTTGCACTGATTATATCCACGGAAACTCCAGGTGTATGTAGCTGTCAGTCAACTCATGGCTTAACCAACATTTCAGGAGAGGTTGTCTATCCCCACTCTCTTCCCAAACACATTAGCGTGAGCTGACAGGACTGTTTGGGTTTAACCTAATTAGCTGTGTTCGATCGAAGCCTCCGTGGCTTAGGCGGCAGCACGCCGGCCTCTCACCGCTGGGTCCGTGGTTCAAATCCCGGTCGCTCCATGTGAGATCTGTGCTGGACAAAACGGAGGCAGACAGGTTTTTCTCCGGTTACTCCGGTTTTTCCCTGTCAAAACTTCATTCCAGCAACACTCTCCACTATCATTTCATTTCATCTGTCATTCATTTCATCACTGCCCTAGAGGAGTGCGTCAGGCCTCGGCAGCCGGCACAGTTCATATCCTCGCCGCTAGATGGGGGCTTCATTCATTCCATTCCTGACCCGGTCGGAGACTGGAAGCAGGCTGTGGATTTTCATTTTTTTCAGCTGTGTTCGACCATCCCGTTGGGGGCAACATAGAGCCTCAATTACGAAACAAAAGACGACAGGAGAACATCGGCTTAGCAATTCTTAGAGAGGACTAGCAGAAGTACCCGCTCTTCAAACGGTCTTCAGTATTAATAACCAGACGTTATCAATTGAGCTACTGTTCCAATGGTTAGGGGCTTGTCATTCCTACATAAGTTTATCAGAACGAAGTTAGTTTTCTGGGTATATCGCAGACACTGTTAATTTAAGAGCCGTAAAATGTGGTTTTCCGAGACCCTTTATAGACTCCCTAGTTTTGTGTCACACATTGAGAAGCGCAACATATGCTTTGGTCGTCCTTCTAGGATAATTTTTATTTTTCGCCTATTTTAGCATGTATTTTGAAAAGTTGTTCCTTCTATGAGTAGTACGTTGAAGAGTTTTCTAAATGATTGGTGTATTGACTCATGGTTACAATACCTAATTTTCCGATACTCCAAGCACTCGAACATGAATTATAGGCGTACATAAACATAAAGATATATCAACCACACAGTATCAAACAAAATCATCTTTACGATGAACCCGTTTGTCGACAAAAATATGATTAGTTAAAATGTGCTCTCAAACTAAATTCACTTAACGTGTACTTCCTGACGTGAAAATAATATTGAAAACCTCGTAGACCAAACGCAATATATGTCAAATTGAAACTGACCCTCACCGTTGTGGAAAGTCCCCATCCCCAGGAAGACTCCATTAATAAATTATAAAGGCTTGTGGTGCATGAACATTAGGGATTTTTAGCCTCCAATGGCCCAAATTCCCAAAAACTGAAATAGAAAAAAACACTATTCAAATCCAGGAATTTTTGGGGGAAAAAATTTTGCTGTTTGTAGATATAAGTTAATAGACCTTCTGTACAACATATCGCATATCGCACGTGTAAGTCACTTGTAAAAATTCTAGGGTACCCCTTGACCCCCTTAATCGCATTGTTGAATTTTACAGTCTATGTTTGATTCCACGATAACCTTATAGCCATTTGCAAACTTTCACAGAAATGTAATATATTGAGTGGCATTGCTTCATACAGAAATAGATGGAAAGTTGGATGTCACCTCTTGTGATACTGTTGTCATGGTTACCGGCTTGCATTACTTCATTATTTTCTTCTTGTTCTTCTTCTTTCGGATGGGCCAGCTAAGGACGACAACGTTCAACTTTTCAGCTCGCCGAGGGACTTGATGCTTGCCCAATATTCGTGCATTCTCTGGCGATGATGCCGGTTTTCTTACAGCGTGGTCTATCCTGAAAACTCTTCTGTTTAAGTATCTTTCTGAGATGTGATCAGCTTCTAGTATCACTTTTCATTATCTTCAGTTCTTGGATATCCTTGTTAACTACTGTTAGCGACGGTGTCACGCTCTTTCTATTCCCCCAATAGTTGAGAAGCCAGTTGGTTAGTCTTGTTGGGTTCATCTGTGAGACATGTCCGTAGAAAGGCAGACGTCTCTCCCTGGCCACATCTGTGATTTTCTCAGTATATCTATATAGCTCCTGATTTGGTCTTCTTCTGTACTCGTCATCTATTTATTAGTTTATTAAATGAAATTATACTCTGTGAGCTGCCTGAATAGGATTGACATTTCGCCGGAAAATCCACGTCAGTCATCACCCCTCAGCGCCTTGACCAATCCATGTTCGCATAGTTGATGTCATAATACTCTGCGTTGCAATATTACAGCCCACGTGCTTCAGTGCCTGGTCAGCGGAATCTCTCGCTTGTGCAGTTTGGCAATCTCGTTCTCAGACCACATGGCGAGACGAGAACTGTCAATCCTATTCAGGCAGCTCACAGAGTATAGTTTTCTGAGAATTTGTCAGAAATGTGGTTTTAGAGCCTTAAAACGTATTAGCCTCCGAGCCACCGAGGGGCTGAAAATGAGTTGTGTCTCGTTCTTGTACGTCATAATATAATAATAATAATCATAATAATAATTTAATAATGTAGGGATAGGGATATAATAGACCTTTAGTACCCCTTGACACCCTTAAGCGCATTATATACGTATTGATGAATTTTACAGCTTAAGTTGGTTCCGTGATAACCTGATAGCCGTTTGCAAACTTTCACAGTAATGAAATAAATGGAATTGCATTGTGTCTTTCTACGCCCATTTCAGCATGTATTTTAAAGGGATAGGCCTCCTTTTATGAGAGGTACGGAGAAGAGTTACATCAATGATTACTTTCGTGTCTCTGATGGACATCTGTACCAAATTGTACGTTGATCCACTCAGCCGTTCTCGAGTGATGCACGTACAAGGTTATACATAGACAGACAGACAGACAGACAAAAAAATTGTTTTTGCTCGCAACCGTCATAAACCAGTCTTAAACAAGTTAATAACTCAAATTTCCGTGGAAATTCAGAAACAAGATGTTCAGTAAAGAACATACAGCCTACTTTCTCCTAAATGCATGGGTATCGTTGTAACTCTTTGTCCTTTTCAATGAGTATAATTGAATGTTGGTTGTAGAAACTTGCTGAAATACAACGTGCTATACGGATATTAAACATGAATAAGAGGTGCCCATTGCTAGTGCTACTTCTGTACAATATTTCATTCAATTCGGTTTCACCGTGTTTGAATTGATATGACGAATCGATTTGCACACATGCATGGCCGCTATCTGCGAAACTATTTGGCTGATGACCTCGTAGTTTTGTCAAACGATTCTTCATGCATAAAGGTATACTGTTACAAAATTTGGTAGAGATCAGATGAATAGGTTGGTCGTAATTTAATTTAAGCTTTGAACATTTGGGTGGCCGCTATTACGTTTACGTCAAGATGGTGGCGAGTTAAAACATGACACTTAGGTGCCCTTTACTAGTATTGGTACCAAATTTCGTTCAATTCGGTTTCACCATGTAAGAAAAGATAGGGGGAATCGATTTGCACACAACCATGGCCGCCATCCGCAAATTATTGGTCAGATGACCTCGTAGTTTGGTCAAATGATTTTCCATACATAAAGGTATAACGTTACAAAATTTGGTAGCAATCAGATGAATAGGTTGGTCGTAATTTGATTTAAACTTTGAACATTTGGGTGGCCGCCATTACGTTTACGTCAAGATGGCGGTGATATAGAACATGACACTGAGGTGCCCTTTGCTAGTGCTACCTCTGTACTAAATTTCGTTCAATCGGATTCACGGTGTTTGAAAAGATAGGGGAATCGATTTGCAGACAAACATGGCCGCCATCCGCAAATTATAGGGCAAATTACCTCGTAGTTTAGTCCAAAGATTCTTCGTACATAAAGGTATTAAGGTAACAAAATTTCGTAGAGATCAGATGAATAGGTTGGTCGTAATTTGAACTAAGCTTTGAACATTTGGGTGGCCGCCATTACGTTTACGTCAAGATGGCGGCGATTTAAAACATGACACTGAGGTGCCCTTTGCTAGTGCTACCTCTGTACCAAATTTTGTTTCAATTCCTTTTCACCGTGTTTGAAAAGATAGGGGGAATCAATTTGAACACAAACATGGACGCCATCTGCAAATTATTGGGCAGATGACCTCGTAGTTTGGTCAAAAGATCCATGCATAAAGGTATAAAGTTACAAAATTTGGTAGAAATCAGATGAATAGGTTGGTCGTAATTTGATTTAAGCTTTGAACATTTGGGTGGCCGCCATTACGTTTACGTCAAGATGGCGGTGATATAGAACATGACACTGAGGTGCCCTTTGCTAGTGCTACCTTTGTACCAAATTTCGTTCAATTCGGATTCACCGTGTTCGAATTGATAGGGAGGGACAGACTTTCAGAGTCCACACACACACTCACATACACACTCACATACACACTCACACACACACAGACAGACACACAATTTTTGGCCCTGTGTTGATCTCATAAGTCTACTTTCATTTTTTGCAAAAATCGAAAGTAGGCTAATACTACCATCAACGACACCTAGCTGTGAACATGGCTACTAGATGCCACCGGAACCATCAACTCGCAACGAACGTTGGAACTTCCCCTCCGAAGGAAAGCAAACTCAGTTTTTTTAGCGCTCTTAGTAAATACGACGACTTCAGCCGGGTTTGAACCCGCGACCTTGGGCATAGAAGTTCAGCATGCTACCAGTTCCGATACCGAAGTCGCTTCCCACAGACAGATGGAAAACTGAATGTGATCTCGTGCAGTGGCGTTGTCATAGCAACTGCTGATGGCTCATCCCTTATCAATTAAAAGTAAAGTTGTCATGGCAACCTCTCTTGGCACTTGGCATATTCTTATAATTTAAATCATTTTGCTCACCCCGTGGCGTAATGGTGGGTCATATCAAAAATTCTTTCAGACAAAAGTTTTAGGTAATTATTGGAGGAATATTGTCCATTTTGTACGGTTTTGAGATATGGTTAATGTTTCCCGAAAAACCCACTTTTTCCCACCCCTTTGGTCAATGGTTGGTGCTATCAAAAAACATTTCAAACATAAATTTTAAGGCCTTGTCCGACGCATAGTATGAACTTTGAATGGATTCAATATTTCAGATATTAAGAGAGTTATAGCGATAATTCACTTTTTCGAAAAAAAAAAGCCTCCCATTTCACCCCCTTTGACCGATTTTGCCCATTAACGAACTCGACCGAGATTTTAAGGGGATACATATTATGTTAAAAATTCAAAGTGATTGGTGCAAAATTACGGCAGTTATCGTGTCCACAAGAAACTGATATCTATACATATATATACACATACATAAATAATATATAAACTTTTGAACTGACGGTGGTTTTGGGGTCTGGGGGATGTGAAACGTGGAGATATGTCGAAATTTTCCGGAAGTCGAAACATGGGACCCATTGCAATAGTTAGCTTTCTAATGAAATCTACCTAATTACACTACTGGAGTTTGTAATATTATAGTACAGAATAAAGGGAAACCTGTTACTAGCTCTGTTTGGGCTAGATCCGGATAAGTAAAGGGCAAGAAGACATTAAAATACATGGGATTGTTAGGTGTTTCTCATGTAATACAGTAGAGATTTTCAAAAAATCAGCTGGATTAACTTACCCTCTCTCGGAAGTACTGACAGGACTTAAAATTGGAATTCGTACTTCTATATCCACGGCTTCAGGTCTACCATATCCCAGTCATATTCACTTCCCATCACCTCCAGGCTTCCTTATCCTGGGTATGTAAAACGTCTACTCCAAACTCAGGACCATACCACTTGCCTGGCCTTATTTCCTTGTCGCACACGACACAATATTCCATCACTGGACAAAAACTACTTACCCGAGTTTTAAACTGCTTCTTCGGCATGTACATTTTACACACCCTGGTCCCTTTCTTCAAATTAACAGCCATTAAAACACTACTTCCTGCACCAAACTATTCATGGATAATCCATGATCTTCCAAAACTAATTATACGAGGTTTCACAACCACGTCAAGTTTAATACATTATTTACTTATCCATTACGATGATACTCATGTTCCTCCCAAACGCTATTATTTTCAGCATTGATTTATCTTAGGATTGCATTTGTCCCTTATCCTTAGTTAGCATTTTATTTTTATCATCTGCCTTTACATATAAAGATTATTAACCTCAAATGAGTATTATACATAGGCCTATATGAACGCATACGGGACTTTGTTGAATCTGCTCGTGCGCTACCTGTTGTAAAATGGATTTACTAAGCCAGAAACTTTTCGTGGAGTGTACACAGCAATTCACCCAAGTTTCATCGCAATCGGATGAATGGTATATCAAGCATACGGCACTTTGTGGAAACCATTCGCGTGCCGTCGCTCATCTATTGAATCTACTCCTGCGCTAACTGTTGTAAAAAGCATGTACTAAGTCAGAAAACTTCCGTGGAGTGTACAAAACATCTCACCTAAGTTTCATCGCTATCGGACGAATGGTATATGAACGCATAGGCCTACCCGACTTTGTTGAAACGAGTCGCGCGTAGTCGCTCATTTGTTGAATCTTCTCGTGCGCTACCTATTGTCAAATAGATTTACTAAGCCTGAAACCTTCCCTGGAGTGTACACAACATCTCACCCAAGTTTCATCGCTATCGGACGAATGGTATATGATCGCATGCCGGACTTTGTTGAAACAATTCGCGCGTCGTTGCTCATTTGTTGAATCTACTCGTGCGTTACCAATTGCCAAGTGGATTTACTAAGCCAGAAACCTCCCCTGAAGTGTAGTTTACACAACATCTCACCCAAGTTTCATCGCCATCGGACGAATGGTCTAAGAACGCTTACGGGACTTTTTTGAAACCCTTCGCACGCCGTCGCTCATTTGTAGAATCTACTCGTGCGCTACCAATTGTAAAATGGATTAACTACGCCAAAAACCTTCCCTGGACTGTACAAAACATCTTACCCAAGATTAATTGCTATCGTACGAATGGCATATGAACGCATACGGGACTTTGTTGAAACGCTTCGTGCGTCGTCGCTCATTTGTTGAATCTACTCGTGCGCTACCTATTGTAAAGTGGATTTATAAAGCCAGAAACCTTCCCTGAAGAGTACACAACATCTCACCCATGTTTCATCGCAATGTGATGAATGGAAGAGAACGCATGTGGGACTTTTTTGAAACGAATCGTCCGCAATTTTGTTAAAGCTACTCGCCCGCTATCTATTGTAATTTCAATTTACTATGCCTATGTATTTCCCGGGAGTGTGCACAACAACTCACCAAATTTTGATCGCAATCGGATGAATTGTATATGAACGTATCGCCAACGCTCATTTGTTTAAACTACTCGCCCGCTATCTATTGTAGATTGGATTAAGTATGCCTATAACCATCCCGGAAGTGTGCACAACAACTCGCCAAAATTTGATCGCAATCGGATGAATGGTTTATGATCGCATAAAAGACGAACAGACAGACATTCTTTTTATATAGATATAAGATAAGATATAAGATATCGGGTCGCGTCCTTTAGGATAGCTTCAACCACCCTCGGCTCGATAATTAGAATTGGTGGGTCCAAAGCCATTGATTATAATGCTTGTATAATTCACGCGGCTGCCATCATTAAATGTTACGGCTGATGGCCTTGTAATTTGAGCACAGGATGCATCGCATTCGAAGGTGTGTTATCATTTCAAATGATCTTGTCGACTTCGTCGTTATGCTTGGGTCCAACGTTATGGGTTACGGAGACGGAGACGGAACGCGGGAAGCAGAAGCTAATGGTTATTGGAGTCTGTTGAAAGAGTCCTGCGGCGTCGAGCGACCTGGGGCTTTGAGCGAAGCGAACACAAGGATACAGGGTGACTTCTAACGAGATATAGAAGATGCCATATACGAATACAGGGTGCCTCCTAAAGAGGTGTGCAGGATGTCAGAGCAAAATACAGTACAAGATGCCAGATAACAATACAGGGTGACTCCTAAAGAGATATACAAGATGCCAGATAAGAATACAAGGTGACTCTTAAAGAGGTGTACAAAATGGCAGAGAAGAATACAGGGTGACTTCTAAAGAGGTGCACAAGATGTCAGACAAGAATACAGGGTTCCTCCTAAAGAGGTGCGTAGGATGTCAGAGCAAAATACACTACAAGATGCCAGATAAGAATACAAGGTGACTCATAAAGAGATATACAAGATGCCAGATAAGAATACAAGGTGACTCTTAAAGAGGTGTACAAGATGGCAGAGAAGAATACAGGGTGACCCCTAAAGAGGTACACAAGATGTCAGACAAGATTACAGGGTGACTCCTAAAGAGGTGTACAAGATGTCACACAAGAATACAGGGTGACTTCTAAAGAGATATACAAGATGCCAGATAAGAATACAGGGTGCCTCCTAAAGAGGTGTGCAGGATGTCAGAGCAAATTACAGGGTGCCCGCGCGGGAAGCCTAAATTAATGGGTAATGGAGTCTGTTGAAAGAGTCCTGGGGCTTCGAACGAAGCGAGAAGCCCTCCTGAGCCTTTCTAACATGTGTAGCATGCGTCATTTGATATGATAACGTCTAGTCTTTCGGACTGACTGTATTATTTTTTTACCAAGTTTCGTAAAGATCCGATGATTAGTTAGGTCGTAATTTAATGTTAAGTATTGACAACTTGAGTGGCCGCCGTTAAGTTTGGGTAAAGATAGAGGCAATATAAAACATTACAGTGAGGTGCTCTTTGCTAGTGTTAGCTCTGTACCAAATTTCGTTCAATTCGGTTTCATCGTGTTTCAATTGAATGGGGGGATAGACATACACATACATACACAAACATACACACGAGCTCACACACATACAGACAGACACACAATTTTTTGGCTCTGTATGGATCACATGAGTCTACTTTCATTTTTTCAAAAATCGAAATTAGACTAAAAATATGCCCCTCGGTGTTTATTACGGCTCACCAATCCAACATGGCGGCTGCGCGAAATATTTCACCGGCATTCCATATCTCTGAAACTATTACAGATATCACCCTTAAATTTTGCGCAGTGATAAATGGCACTACTAGAGGTTTATCTATGTAACTTTTAGAAATCTGTGAACTACAAAACGAACATGGTAGCCAAGCAAAGTTGGACCATGATAAGCAATAGTGATCCAAGCTCCAAAACCGTAAAATTGAGATTACTATGTCAGCGCGTCCAGGGACATCTATTATTGTTTGGCAAAAATTATCCAAGCGACAGCTGCAAGGATCTGCCATCTAACGGCAGTTAAACCAAGCGCCATTTCGCCATGTCACCTTTCCAGTTTAGGGAAACTGATCCAAACGACATGTTTGTTGCAATAGTGATCCAAATTGCATTATTGTGTTGTGTTGGAAATGTTGTACTAATTTCAAATACTATTTCTCATGGACCTGACAAGGCATTGTTGTTACTCAAATGATGACCAGTGATTTCGTTGGATGTTCCCAAATGGAGAAACGCATTGTTAACCATAAGTTTGACACCACAGGAAACAACATTAATTGGATGCAAATTCGCGAAACAATGTTGAAAAAGGACGATCCATTCAAGCTGTACATAAGAAAGACCATAATGATAATGCTTATGTCACTGTGGACCTTCAGAAGACACAGCGGGGAAGGCCATTTAACTCCAACTTTTATTCACTCTTTGAACTACTGTGGTCTCAAGGGAAAGCCATATCTCGAACGAAATTGCACGATCTGAATTCTATGCTGCTTTTGATTCCCTGTGATGCCAAACCATTTTATCAGTCTCTTATTGCAGATGATGAAGTCGTCCATGACATCGTAGTGTTCAATGGTGTCGACGATTTTGAAGAAGATGAAACTACTTGGCACAAATACTGAATACTGTGCTAAACAGGACACTGTACTGAATAATGTTTCATGTTACCACTGTCGATACTGTTAATGTGAAATGAATATACTGTTGAAATATGTTATATTATTTAACCAACAGTACAATGTTCAAATTGTAGTGGCCGATTCGTTTTTGCTAAACCCAGCATACAATTTTTTTAGTTAAGTATAAATGATCCAAGTGACATTATTGCCATACCACGGCATGATGCTATACTATTTTTAGGATGTAACACAATCGTACTAAAATGTACATAATTACTCAATATTCCCTCAGTTTTGGAGACGATACCTGTTACACAGATTTTATAATGAGATGGTTTACAAATTGATCAATATCTCTGTTTGGTATTATGGTGCTTGGATCACTATTGCTTATCATGATCCAGTTGAAACATTTAAATTGACTTTTCTCGCGATTTAACCATCCGAACCAGTGAAACATGGTACAGCAAATGTTTATACACATTGTAATGAACAGGCATCTAATTTAGTTCAAGATAGCGGCTGTGCGAAATTTTAAAATTAAGATTTTGTTTCTTGTGTCCTAATAATGCGATCGAAATTAACGTTTGAATAATGAACCTATGCAATAATCCTCATGTAATAGTACATTACTCTATGGCATACGTATATTTAAGTCCAACATGGCAACCATCCAACATATTTAAACGGTTATTAATATCTATTAATCTGTGACAGCAATTAAACTGAATTATTGTATGTTGATAGAGGCTAAAGGGCACTTTCAATAATCTGGTTAGCACATCCAATATGGCTGTGACGCGAAATTTAAAAATTCAAATGGACGTTTCTCGCGATTTAACCATCCGAGTGCAGTGAAACTTGGTACGGTATATGCTTATACACATTTTAATCCACTGGCATCTAATTTATTTCAAATGATTTCATAACCACAGGATGTCTGTTGTGCGAAATTTTAAAATCTTGTTTTCATTTTTTCTTGTGTCCTAATCATGCGATTGAAGTTTGAATAATACACCCATACAATAATATACTGTACATGTAATAGTACATACCTCTAAGGCCTACAGTACATATATAAAAATCCAACTTGTCGACCATCCGAAAAATTTAGACGGTTCTCAATATTAACGAATCTATTACAGCAATCAAACTGACATTTTGTATATTGATAGAGACTATTAACATAAGTAGGCCATATTAAAATAGGCTATATAGTTCTTCACGGAACAACTTGTTGTATGTAGAGATGGCATTTTAGATTCATTTTCAGTAATCTATACATGACAGTGTTGCCAACATAATTCTACTCGTTGTTCTTGCTTATTTTATGGGCTGCAACATCGTGCTATCCCTCCCCCCCCCCCCCCCACTCCTACTCCCCGTGTATTTTCGGTGTGAGTGTGATTGTGATGTTTGGATGATAACCTGTGTTACTGTGATGGCTGTACTAGTATGTGTATTTGTAATTCAGTTGAGGATTTGGAAGGTGGCAGCCGTGATCCTAAGTTAGGAACCATCCCAGCATTTGCGTGGAGTAGGAGTTGGGGGAAAGGGATACCACGGAAAAACCACTTCTAGGATGACTGAGGTGGACTCGAAGACCCTTTCTTCACAGTTTCTGAACTGAAGTGTATGATACAGTATTATTAACATGGTGTCGAACAATTCCAGAAATACGGGATATGCGGGAAATATACGGGAATTTTAGTGACCCTGGAAAAATGCGGGAAATATACGGAAGTTTCGCATTTGATCCGGGAAATCTTGAAAAGTCTCATAATGCCCGACTTCTTAGCCTCCGGACGCTCGGTAGAGTGCTGCCGCTGGGCCTGCTATTTCGCCCGGAGACCGCGCCGCCATCCGCATTTAGCCCCACCGCCGCTCAGAGAATTAAGCTGGGTGAGAGCCCAGCCAAGGTCACGACGCGGCAGCGGCAGCGTCGAATGCGACTGCCTTGCCTGGCCGACCGGCGGCCGTACCCCATCCGCACGGAGATACTCGCGCCGCGCCGCGCTCGTTGCTAGATAATGACGGACAGGACTCTGCCTGCATTGGTATTCACCGAGGAGACCAGTTACTTTTATGCAGAGCTGATATTATAATATATGTCAATGGGTACGATTGCAAAGCTCGATTTAATGGGGAAGGATATTCAACGGAAGTAAGGACCATTATGCTACTTCGCCTTTCGCCTACGTCACCGTCCGTCACTTTAACACGATTTCTTCTGTTCGTACGGCTTCGAGGTCGAGATCGGGTACTGGGGAACAATGCTGGAAGGTACTGTATTGCGATGTTTCACAATCAACACAGCTCTCGGCCGTTTGATAGGTTTCTTTTTATCCTCGCGGTCGAACATCGATAAATACTGCAATGTTTCTCAATCGGTGCCGTTTGTGGTCTGTTTGACGAGATTCCCGTCATCTCGGTCAGACACGGAGAAATATTGCGGCGTTACGCAATCGGTGCCATCCATGGTTCATTTGACGAGATTCCCGTTGTTCTTGTGGTCTGACACGGAGAAATACTGCGATGTTACGTATCGGCGCTGTTCGTGGTCCATTTGACAAGACTCTCCTTGTTCTCGCAGACCAGCTCAGATAAATATCACGATGTTACGCAATCGACGCCACTCGCCGCCCGTTTCTCGCGAATAGACACGGAGAAATGTCGCTATGTACGTTATAGACGTCCCTCTCAACCATTTGACGAGATTCCCGTTGGCCTAGCAAAATGCAAGGTAGCAGGTTCGCAGTCGGGCATGATCGAATGTGGCGAGTAGGTATCGGCACAACTCGCAAGCGAGCTGACTTAATTCTCGAGGTTTCTACCCTGTGGTCGCGAGTTTACGGTGGAAGTCGTGAGTACGGTTCGCAATAGGATGTGATCGGCACCGTTCGTGTATGGCAAGATTCCCGTGACTTTCAGGATCACAAGTAACACTTCGTCATAACCTGGATAGTCTCTGATCTGGATAATGACTACTGATGGACTTAATTTTTGTCTCTAGTACGTGTTTAGACGTCTCACCATGAAACTACATACTGTCGCTATGCAGTTTAGAAAAAAATGATTCGCGCTTTAAGATTTATTTTTCAACCATTCCGTATACGAATTCTAGTCTCAGAGAGATCTAAAATATACGGGAATTTGGTCGATTTTCGTTTAAGAAATACGGGAAGTATACGGAAATTTAAAGACGAGTCACCACTCGACACAATGTTTTTAGTATTTTACTATATACTATCACAAGCAGCAGAACAACACGCAATTCCCTAGTGTCAATAACGATTGGAACGGAGTGTACTTGCCTTCCCTCTGCCCCACACTCGCCCTGACGCGCCAAAATACACATGTAAACAGTTGACTGTACACTCACTTCAGAACGGCAGAGACGCGTCAGATTGGTAATAACAGTAGTAGTAATCTTTACTTCATTTTAATTTTTCATAATCACGAGCTAATTAAGAGCATATTACATAGATGTTTCACCACTTTAAACCACCATCACCAACAATTTCGTGATCTACGCAATGAAACAATCTACCGAAGTCTAGTACACTAAATATAATTCGCTTTTATTTATGACTAGCAGAAGTACCCGCTCTTCGAACGGTCTTCGGTATTAATAACCAACCGTTATCATTTGAGCTACTGTTGCAATGGATAGGGGCTTGTCATTCCTTCATAAGTTTATCAGAACGAAGTTAGTTTTCTGGGTATATCACAGACACTGTTAATTTAAGGGCCAAAAAATGTGGTTTTCGGAGACCCTTTATAGACTCCCTAGTTTTGTGTTACACATTGAGAAGCGCAACATATGCTTTGGTCGTCCTTCTAGGATAATTTTTATTTTTCGCCTATTTTAGCATGTATGTTGAAAAGTTGTTCCTTATACCCACCCTTCTATGAGAAGTACGTTGAAGAGTATTCTAAATGATTGGTGTATTGACTCATGGTTACAATGCCTAATTTTACGATGCTCCAAGCATACATAAACAAAAATATATATCAACCACACAGTATCAAACAAAATCATCTTTACGATGAACCCGTTAGTCGACAAAAATTTGATGACTTAAAATGTGCTCTCAAACTAAATTCACCAAACGTGTACTTCCTGACGTGAAAATAATATTGAAAGCCTCGTAGACCAAACGCAATATATGTCAAATTAAAACTGACCCTCACTGTTATGGAAAGTCCCCATCCCCAGGAAGACCCCCTTAATAAGTTATAAAGGCTTGTGGTGCATGAAAATTCGAGATTTTTAGCCTCCAATGGCCCAAATTCCCAAAAGCTGCAAAATACACTATTCAAATCCAGGAATTATTGAAAATAATGTTGCTATTTGGAGATTTGTGATTTGTGTTTCGATGTCCAAATAGCAGCCATGTTATTTTTTGTTTGACATTGATTGGACAGTTTATAGTTCCTACCTTCAATGGTCATGCACTTCCACAGCCACCTTGATACCTGAAACTCCTGACGTCTAATACCCACACGCATTTATATGCTGATCGATCTTTCCAGGGGCCAATCAATGGACAATATAAGGTTATGTTCGCAATATCCACATCAATCCAGCAGTTACAATTATAGCCAAAGCTATTGTCATTACCGGATTCATCGCATGCATACTCAGCGATTAAATAGCGTACGCTTCTATGCGTCCACCGTGAAGTAGCTGTCGATCCCTAACTTTTATATATTACTTTACAATTTTTATATATATGTATGGTTTTTTAATACTTGTTTTATTGTAGATAGTTTTTTTTCTCTGTTATCCCAGAAATTATTTAGCGTCAGGAAGGGCATCCGGCTGTAAAACTAACTGCCAAAACCGTACAAATACGACAAGTTCTGTAAATTTAGCCTCGGAAACTGCTAGGGCGTTCCCCGGAAGCGACGCGCAAGGGTCCCGCCTGCCCCTTGTGAGAAATGAGCAAAGGCTACCGAGTCATGGGCGGGCTCGGCTGAAGAAGCAAGTCCAGATTAGAATTGGAACCCTGAATGTTGGATCGATGACTGGGAAAGGAAGACAGGTTGTGGACCTAATGATGAGAAGAAAAATTGGAATTCTGTGTGTCCAAGAAACTAGGTGGAAGGGTAATAAAGCAAGAGAGCTTGGTAGTGGCTTTAAATTGTTGTACAGTGGAGCAAACAGAGCGGGAAGAAATGGTGTTGGAATTATCCTGGCTAACGATTTGATCCCCTCTCTAGTCAGTGTAAACAGAAGAAGTGATCGCTTGATGAGTGTGAAGCTGTGCCTTGGGGAAGGGTTTACCATTGTAAGTGCCTATGCTCCTCAAGTTGGCTGTGAGGAGGAAGAAAAAGATAGTTTTTGGAGGGACCTGGAGCAGGAACTTTCTAGTATATCAGCAGATGAAAGGGTATTTCTGGGTGGAGATCTAAATGGACATGTTGGCACCAGTGTGGAAGGGGAAGTAGTGAGGAGAGTGCATGGAGGCTGGGGATTTGGTACGAGAAATGAGGAGGGTGAGAGAGTGCTAAGTTTTGCCTTGGCATTAGATCTAGCAATATGTAACACCTTCTTCAAGAAAAACGAAAGGCATCTGGTGACCTACAAAAGTGGAGGAAGAGAGAGCCAAATAGATTTCCTTTTGTGCAGAAGAATGCATTTGAAGGAAGTTAAGAATTGTAAAGATATTGTGGGGGAACATGTTACACCACAACACAGAGTGCTAGTTATTGATTATGAATTCACGGGCATTAAGAAAAGAACAGCAAGGAAAATTACTCCAAGAATTAAATGGTGGAAATTGAAAGATCCTATCTTGAGAAGTGAATTCAAGGAAAAGGTGTTGCAAGGAACACGGCCAGTGGAAGGAGTTCAGAGATGGTGGACAGTAAATGCAGAAGCAATCAGGAAAGCAGGTGTAGAAGTTTTGGGGAAGACGTCTGGGAAAGTTGCTCCCCTGGATAAAGAAACATGGTGGTGGAATGATGTGGTTCAGGATGCCATCAAGGCAAAACGACAAGCAAAAAAGAAATGGGATGAGTCTGGAAATGACGAAGACAGAGAACACTACAGAAAGGCAAATCAAGTTGTGAAAAGAGCTGTAGGGAAAGCAAAGACAGCTGCATGGAAGGAAGTCTATGAAGAACTAGAGACCATAGAAGGGGAGGCCAAGCTTTTCAGAATCGCTAAGGCACGAGACAGGGCTTCAAAAGATCTCACATACATCAGGCAGATGAAAAGTGAACAAGGAATTGTAATTCAAGATGAAGAACATATTAAGAAGAGATGGGAGGAATATTTTGAAAAGTTACTAAATGAGGAAAATGCCCGGCTTGTGTTTGAGGATGGTATCCCAAATCACAACGTAACAACTGGCATATGCAGGGAAGAGGTTGTAACTGCTATTAGGAAAATGAAATGTGAAAAAGCAACCGGCCCCGATGAAATTCCAGTGGAGGCTTGGAAATGTCTGAATGAAGAGGGCATAGATATGTTGTGGAATCTATTCCAACAGGTACTTCAAGAGGAAGTAATGCCCAAGGAATGGCGGGAGAGTACCATAATTCCCATTTATAAGGAGAAAGGTGACATTCAGGATTGTGCAAATTACAGAGGAATAAAACTCATGTCGCACACAATGAAGACCTGGGAGAAAGTTATTGAAAGTCGGCTTCGGGTGGAGACGACAATAGGAGATGAACAGTTTGGGTTTATGCCGGGAAAGGGAACAACAGATGCTATTTTTGCACTTAGGCAGGTCATGGAAAAGCACAGGGGGAAGATAAAAGAACTACATATGGTGTTCATAGACCTAGAGAAAGCGTATGATCGAGTGCCCCGTCAGGAGGTATGGAGATGCATGAGTTGCAAGGGAGTACCGGAGAAGTATGTGCGCATTGTTCAGGATATGTACCGTGGAGCAAGGACACGAATTAGAAGCAGTGTAGGATTGTCAGATACTATACCGGTTCAAGTAGGTCTTCACCAAGGATCTGCACTAAGCCCCTATATTTTTGATCTAATAATGGATGTCTTCTCTGAAAACTTAAGAGAACCAGCTCCTTGGTGTATGCTATTTGCAGATGATATTGTGTTATGTAGCACACACAGAGAAGAGCTTGAATATAAACTGGAATGCTGGAGAAGAGCCATAGAGGACAGAGGCCTAAAAATCAGTAGGAATAAGACCGAATACCTGTGCCTTGGAGGAACTGGAAATGAAACTATTCAGATGGATGGTAGCCAGCTACAGGCAAGGGACAGTTTCAAGTAACTGGGATCCACTGTATCTAACGACGGCAATCTAGATCTGGAAATTACCCACCGAATTCAGGCTGCCTGGTTAAACTGGAAAAGGTTATCTGGTGTTCTCTGTGACAGGAGACTGAATATCCAAGTAAAGGGTAAAGCCTATAAATGTGCAGTGAGACCTGCAATGCTATACGGAGCAGAAACTTGGCCAACAGTGCAGTCACAGTGCAAGCGACTGGAAGTAGCTGAAATGAAGATGCTAAGATGGATGTGTGGTGTTACAAGGAACGATCACATCAAAAACACCTTCATACGAGGCAGCGTAAAAGTGACTGAAATATCAAAAAAGGTGCAAGAAAGACGCTTGCTCTGGTATGGCCACCTTAAGCGCAGGGATGAGAGTTATGTAGGAAGGCGAGTGCTTGGTCTGGAGGTGGAAGGCAAGAGGGAAAGAGGCAGGCCTAGAAGAAGATGGATGGATTGCGTGCATGATGATCTCCGGGAGAAGCAGTTAACAGAAAACACTATTTGGGACCGAGGAAAATGGAAACGACTTGTCAGGAACGTCGACCCCGCATGAACGGGAAAAGACGAAGAAGAAGAAGAAGAAGAAGAAGAAGAAGTTGCTATTTGGAGATATAATAGACCTTCTGTACAACATATCGCATATCGCACGTGTAAGTCACGTGTAAAAATTCTAGGGTACCCCTTGACCCCCTTAATCGCATTGTTGAATTTTACAGTCTATGTTAGATTCCATGATAACCTTATAGCCATTTGCGAACTTTCACAGAAATGTAATAAATTGAGTGGCATTGCTTCTTACAGAAATAGATGTAAAGTTGGATGTCACCTCTTGTGATACTGTTGTCATGGTTACTGGCTTGCATTACTTCATTAGTTTCTTCTTCTTCTTCTTTCGGATGGGCCAGCTAAGGACCACGACGTTCAACTTTTCAGCTTGGCGAGGGACTTGATGTTCGCCCAATATTCGCGCATTCTCTGGCTATGTTTCTCCTTTCTCTCTTTTGTCCAGATGATGCCGGTTTTCTTACGGGATAGTCTGTCCTGAAAACTCTTCTGTTTAAGTATCTTTCTGAGATCGGCTTCTAATATCACTTTTCATTATCTTCAGTTATTGGATATCCTTGTTAACTACTGTTAGCGACGGTGTCAAGCTCTTTCTATTTCCCCAATAGTTGGGAAGCCGGTTGGTTAGTGTTTTTCGGTTCATCCATGAGACATGTCCGTAGAAAGCCATACGTCTCTTCCTGGCCACATCTGTGATTTTCTCAGTATATCTATTGAACCCTTAATAAGCTACGCAGATTAATGATTCTAATAATTCGTTTCATTATATTCTGATTTTACTGCCAGAATCATACAGGAAGGCCAGACTGGATTGCGAAATGCCAAGCTTATATGGAGACAGTACGTTTGGAAGTGCCCAGTCCTGAAACAAAGAAGTGACGAGATCGGAATGTTTGACAGATGCAGTATCAGACAAAGGTGTGTTGGGGTCCTGACTCATTTCAGACCGTTATTTCTTTGTCACCCTAGCGTTGTGAGTAAGATAGTTGCTGGGTGAGAGAGACGAGAGGAACTTTCAACCAATCATAGGACAGAGGCTTCTGTTCAAAACTGCGATATTGACATCATGAACCACCAATCAGAGAGGGTCGCCATTTATAGCGCCAAGATAGCGTCTGACGCCGGCCTGATGATAAAAGAAGGAAAGATTGGATTAAAGAAATCTATGATCGATTCCAGAGCACGATATCCCCATTGTGACCTGTATAATATTTCAAACTGTTTGATACCTGTCGCATGCCAATAGTCGCATTATTATAGAAGTTAGTGATAGATTTCCCTCTCCCTCCGTCCTTTTGCAAAATTCACATAAATACTGTCGTCTGAGTGACGACGAAGTTGATTCTTGGTGACACCGTGAGGTGATCGCTTATTCTTTTCGATACCGTGAAGGTCTACTGCGTTAAATTTATCAGAGATAGATTCATTATTGAAAACATTATAATGAAGTTGTGTGCGCACAGCTTGGTGTGAAATTTGTGTATCTGTAAAATTTTAGTAGTCTCCCACGACTACAACTATTAGGGAAAGTCTACGATTAATTTTGCACTAGACAAATGGTGAAAAAATGGTGGCATAATTTAGATAGAGAATTACGTGTGGCTATAACTAACATTTTTATTTTATTTTATTCGACGTCAAGATGGAACTCCAGATCCAGAGAAAGACATCGAACCAACGTTTCTTCGCCTGCATGTGGTCTGAGATGAGCTAAACACTTTGAAGAGAGAGTGTCTGGCGATATTCGATGAGACGACGCAGAAAGAGGAATGAGTACTGAAATAATTTATTTATTTGACAAACTGGTTATGGTTTTGTGGGAACATATTATTTTGTGTAAATATGATTTTCTTATTTTGTCTTCGTGTTTTATTGTAGATGCTTTGTTGTACTGACACACATTAGTTTAGTGCTTGAGTAACGTGACATGTTGTATTTTATTTGGTGAAGATTTTTTTTTTGATGTCATGTATACGGGGCAAGCGTACTCGAGTGCGTGTCGCTACGGTAAAATGCGCGGCTAAGCAGCACAAATTGGGAACCGATATCATAACAGAAGCGAAACTGAATTAACTAGTGTAGATAATAGAATTGGTGGGAAATCTTTGTTTTGTATAGATTTTTATTGTTACACAGGCTTTTGTGTTAATTGCCGTTTGTTGCATTTTTGTTAAGTGAGGGGTCATCTGCCCAATTAATTTATTTGTTTGTGAAGTTACTCTTTTAGTGTCTTGGGACACAAAATCTAGGGATATTTGATTGGAGTGTCGGCCCGTGGTAGATATGTGTTGTGTTCAGCCCAAAAGCTACGTTGAGTCTGCAAATAGGTGTTTTATGGGATAGCAGTTTTTCGGGAACTTTGGTTCTGTCTGAAGCTCTGTCCAGGATCAGCATATAATCCTTGCGAGGAAAATGTTGGGATCCCTTCTACGATGTTCTTGCAATTCAAATAGAATTGGCAAGAAGTTGTGAATTTATGTGTCGCGATTAACAGGTGGCGTTACGGGACTGTCCAATCTCTTGTTATAAATAGCATGACTCAAAGCTTCGACAAGGAGGGCTCGGGTGAACACAGATGTTGATGAGTGGTAAGGGAGGAATTTCTACCCGGAGGACTCCAATCAGATAAGGAGCAAGCTGTGCTCATTGGTATTCACGGACCAGGTTTCCATCCTTCGTAAATGTCTATCTTATATTAAAATAAAGCCTGTATAATGATAAAAGAATTGTAATCGGTAAATGGGAGCTGTTCGCGTTCTGATCGATCGATTCCCAGCATGTTAGCTTATCCATGCTTTTATTTCATGTAAATATCAGCCGGTTTTAGGCATGTTATTCTTGGTTTGTTTACTGTCATGTGCATTGACCTCGGTTGATCTTGATGTTCAGTCACGTTGTTGTCATGTTTGTGTTGAGCTATTTGCGCCCTCGGGCAAGCTTCTGTTTTGCTGGGAGTTTCCTTACTCACTGCGATCTCGCTGGAGATCAATTCGTTTATAAATTTTAAATGGTTGCGTGTGTCAGTAAAATTATAATTTTTGGTATGTTATTCTACGAGTGTGTCCCATAAAGCCATAATAATGGTTTGCAGTATGGGGGTTTGCAAGCATATTGGCTGATCCATCTGTGAGCAAATCTCCATCAAAAGTGCTTATTTCCTTTCTAGCGTAGTTATACGCGTGCATACATATTACCCTGACAAGTGGAATTTGATCCACAATTTTATTTCTTTTGAGTGGACCTTCCTAGGCCACTCAGATCTGTGTAAATTCTTGTACTGTGGGAGTAAAGTTCAGGGTAGACTTTGTTTATGTTGTATTTTTATGTTTTGTTGTTTATATTCAGTTATTAAATGGTGGTAATTTTATTTGTGTTTCACTCTTTTCTTAGTTTGTAGTTTTGCATATGGCCCTTGTTTTGAAAAGCAGCCGTCTGGTATTTGAGCTCTAGTGAAAGCATACCCGGACTGAACGCGCCCCGAAGACTGATTCTCGTATAATGACGCTGTTATACACAAGGGCACACTATATAGCTCCCGATTTGGTTTTCTTCTGTTCTCGTCATCTAATTATTAGTTTATTAAATGAAATTTGTATTCTGGGAATATCTCAGAAAGGTGGTTTTAGAGCCTTAAAACGTAGTAGCCTCCAAGCCACCGAGGGGCTGAAAATGAGTTTTGTCTCGTCCTTGTACGTCATAATATAACAATAATAATCATAATAACAATTTAATAATATAAGGATAGCGATATGATAGACCTTTAGTACCTCACCCGCCCGTGTAAATCACGTGAAAAATTTCAAGAGTACCCGTTGACCCCCTTAAGCGCATTATATACGTATTGATGGATTTACAGCTTAAGTTGGTTCCGTGATAAACTTAAAGCCGTTTGCGAACGTTCACAGTAATGTAATAAATGGAATGGCATTGCGGCTTACAGAAATAGATGTCCTTCAGAGATTGTGTTGCCATGGTTTCCGGCTTGCATCCTTTCAATAGCTTAATAAATGAAATTAGTTTTCTGGGTATATCTGAAAAACTGTTGATTTTAGGACCTTAAAATGTGGTTTTCGGGGCCCGTAGGGCTCCCGAGCTTTGTTTCTCACATTGAGACGCTGAAAATGAGCTTTGTCTCACCTTTCTACGCCCATTTCAACATGCATTTTAAGGGGTAGGCCGATAACCTAGATGTTAGGCCCCTTAAAACAACAATTATCATCATGGAGAAGAGTTACATCAATGATTACTTTCGTGCCTCTGATGAACATCTGCATCAAATTTTACGTTGATCCACTCAGCCGTTCTCGAGTGATGCGCGTGCAAAAATTGTACACAGACAGACAAAAAATTTGTTTTTGCGCTCAACCGTCATAAACCAGTCTGAAACGAGGTAATAACTCAAACTTCCGTGAAATTCAGAAAATGCAGACAAACTTTCATTTTTATATATATAGAGATCGCACGTGCATCTTCGGTGACTTTCAGCAATGTAGTTGCCCTACTATCCTGTTTCCTTTCCAATTCCAGAATTAATACTGAACAGGAAAAGGTCATTTGTATATGGGTAAAAAAATTACTGCAGGTTTATGGCCAGGTCTAAACGTTGTTGTAAATATCAACCAAATACTGTGCACTGTTGAGCATACATAAGACTTTCTTATGCTTTCAATAGTATAGAGACAATGGAAATAAGCCTATAGTCCTCCAAACTTAAGGCATTTTCAATATTTGGAATGCATCTACAATATGCTTCCAATTTCATGGAAAAAATCCCGTTCTAATTGAGAAGTTGAAGATATAATTTGAGCATTTCTTGACCTTTAGAATTAGGTGCGACAGGCATGAAAGCTGATCTCACCTCTACTATGAGAGGTGAGATAACGTTGAAGGCAGTTTATTGTCTGAGATAGTGCAATATTGATAGCGTGTCACTTTGTGTCACTATCAAGGAGAAGTGAAATAATCTTGGTAGTAAGACTTTCAAGAGTACGATAACATCATTCTCTCTGTTATGACTTCCCAGTCCTAGTTTCGATAAGTTTGTCCAAAGTAAGGCAAAACTGATGGATAGAGAAGAATCCATGTAGTCTATTGGACTTCTGCGTGTCTAACATATTGTATTGTGCCGTTTCATATAACTATGTATTTCTCAAGACTTCGTTCTAATTATGTTTTCTAATACAGGGTTTTCAATATAATTATTCAGTATTTTAGGTGGTGATGATACGCATCAAACCATGAAAAAAATTCTAATAAGCAAGGCTCCCAACGTTGAGTTCTGAACACTTGTTCATAGGAAGCGAATATCACCAGATAATCATACTTGACAGCCCTGTCATGGTATACCGGCAGGCTCGTCACAAGGAATAATGAATACAAAAGTTTGGCTGTGAATATGAGTAGAGTCGTTGTACAGGTGTTCCGTCAAAGTGGGTCACTTGCGTACAGTAACTAACCGGATTCTTCTTCTTCTTCTTCTTCTTTTTCGTTTCACCTTCTTTGGGGTACATGATATCATTTCACTGTGTGTTGTTCTTACCTTAGTGCCCAGTATCTCTTAATTCTTTCTGATCTTCTTTTCCTCTCTTCCTCCGAGATGATGGGTTTGGATTTTAGTGTAGATTTGTCTTGGAACCTTATATTTTCGTCTTTAGCAATTAATTTAGCTTTTCGATTGAGTAGTGAATTTTCTGTAATTTTTAATTCTACTGGGTCTTTTTCAGTTTCTTTAAACCGTGTGGGTTTTGTTTTACGGTTACGGAAGGAATCAGTGATTTGTTTGGTTATTGTATTAGAGTTCATTCTGAGAAAATGACCGTAAACATTTATCATCCTTTTAGGCATAGTATCCGGGAGTTTTTCAAATTTTCTTGTGGAAAGTGTCATTCCTGATGTATATTATCTTTTTATCCGGAACTGTTAGTCATATGATTTTTCTTATAATTTTACTTTCCTATAATTCATGTTTCTCCATCTTACCTTTGAAATTCATGTTTAGGGTTTCTGCTGCGTACAGTGCCTCTAGTTTAATCACTGTCTTCATCATCTGGCCACATTATTATGACCATTCTTAAATTTCGTGTATTTATCAGTGACTAGGGATCCACCCCGGCTTCGCCCGGTATCTTTAAAGGTTCACCCAGTGTGAGATTAAAAGGCGCAAGGGCGGCAGGTCCCAGACGCAATTCAGAAAAGCCGAGGTGAACAGCGAAACTCCAAACACATATACTCTCCTCGACTCGATAGTTTGATCTTGGCCAAACTGAGGTATTTGGCTCGCTCACTAGTTCGTATACTCGCTCCGTAGATAGTAATTTAAATTTCCACTGAATGGAGATTGTTGGAAGAAAATAAAACGTAAAATTAATTATAGTGGGTGATGTATTAAAGATAGAGATATGCGGTTGTGGACTTTTTTGTAGAAATGTTCATGCTGAACAAATCTTAAGCTCATAGTAGTCCTATATAGATATTGTTAATGGTTTACCCAGCGTAAGCTTAAAAAGCATTCGGAGGGAAGGTTTTTCTTCGACTCAATTCACTGAAATCGTTACTGCTCGACTTCAATGAATGTTTTTCTATAGAAACCTTCCTCGAGAATTCCGTTACAGAATGGTGAAAACCTCATCAAAACCCATCCAGTGGTTCTCGAGATTACCCGTTACATCCAAGAATCGGGGACTTTGTATAATACTATGTACGGATTAGGTTAGTTTCCCCTATACATAAGATTTTAGTAAAATACGATGTTTGGAGTAACTCTTTTGCACGCTTCTTGGTATTTTGTAGAGCGATTGGAGTTATTCAGCTGGTTTTGGTGAGCGATTCTAAAAGGGCCTAAGTGTTAAGTGAGTCTTTTGCGTTTGTAGGTGTTTGATTACAGCTCTATTGTAGATAAGAGTGAATTTTTAGTAGCTCTTTGCTAAACATCCCTTCATTTATACTGCCCTTAGTTATTTGTGCATTTGACATATTCTTCATTATGGTGGGCCGCCCACTTCCTGGTGTAGCGGCTAGCATTATTGGCTGTCACACCAGAGGTCTGGATTCGATTTCCTGCTCTTCCAAGAAATGTAATTCTGGTCTGAGGGCTGGAACGGGGTTCACTCAGCCTCGTGATGCAAAACTCAGAAGAGGTGGGTTCGATTCCCATCTCAGCCATCCTAGAGGTGGTTTTCCGTGTTTTCCCACTCGTACACCAGACAAAAGCCGGTATGGTTCCTAACGTAAGACCACGGCTGCCTCCTTCCCAATCCTTACCTGCATCACAAGTACACACTGCTACAGACACAACACTACCACAGGTTGTCAGACAAATTCTATGTATATAAACACACACGCAAGTGCACGGGGCTACATGACCACGAAGTCACAAAGCCCCTAAATAAATTAATAACCACGTGTTTGTGATGGGAAATTTAAGAAATAATTCGCCCTGGAACGGAGCCTCTGATTTCGTGCAACTTGAAAATTGCGATCCGTCACAAACTGGAATAATCCATCAAATTGGTGAGTACAGTATGAAATGTCTGTGGTATAGATCAAGAAAATAATATGAAGTGGGAAAATTTTAGGATATCAGGGGGTAGAGAAATGCAGAACACGTAGAAAAAACATCACTACAAACGTTAGTTAGGTTTCTAGCTTAACGTGCGATCTTAGCTCGTATTTGGTTAAGCTAAGGTCCTTTCAGATTTTTTACGTGCTGAGTAGTATCGTATTCAATAGAGATATAGAAGTCCAACTTGGTGGAATACTTGATATTTATTTAGTTGGAACATATATAGGCCTACAGATTAGTTAC
The DNA here is from genome assembly GCA_946902985.2 of Meconema thalassinum. NCBI lineage: Eukaryota > Metazoa > Arthropoda > Insecta > Orthoptera > Tettigoniidae > Meconema > Meconema thalassinum. The sequence continues at coordinate 494,862,640 of OX336391.1, forward strand.
AGAAGCCATGAGGCTTGACGTTTATGTCACTCAATCATGAAACAATGACAGATTATAGAATAATTAGCACTGAGTTACCAAGAGCTAAGTCTTAAATAATATTAACCTATGGTCGTGTTGACCTCAATACAGTGGGAAAACACCCGTAGCTTAGCCAATCATATTCCAGTATTTTTCTGGGAGTACAATAATTATTTTAAGCGACAGGTAGTGGGGATTTGAAGTGTTATTGATGTTCTCTGAGAGGTTTACCCTTGTTTTACATGACTACCAAACCTCTTGGCTATTCCGAAAACCTTTAATGAATTACAATTGTTTTTACTCAAGAGACATGGGGTCTTTTCGTTTTGACCGGACATGGAGACATATTCTTACTGGCTTATTCCGGGAAGGGCTTGGCATGCTCTCATAGTATTACAAGGAACTTTACTTAAAGCTGATAACCAATACATGGCTCTCTAAGGAGTGGGCACATTCCCAGAGTATTACACTCGGCTTGTGGTGAGTTTCCACATTGCCTTCATGTTGATATATTTAAACAGTAGTAAGGATTTTTTATTTTATTTTTTAGCGTTTGGCTTCTAGTGCCGGGAGTGTCCGAGGACATGTTCGGCTCGCCAGTTTTGTAGCTGCTTCTATGCGGACACCCATGGGGTGAGCTACAAGTACCGTTGGGGAGGGAAGTTGGAATGTAAGGACGAGGAGTTGGAAGGTAGCGGCTGTGGCCTATAGTTAGGGACCAACCCCGGCATTTGCCTGGAAGGAAGATGGGAAACCACAGATGACCATTTTCAAGGTTGCCGGCGGGGGGATTCGAACCTCCTCGCCTCCCAGATGTGAGCGACTGCCATCAGTCATACCGTAACGACCACGGCTAACTCACCCGGTTAGTAAGGAATAATAATAATCTCCAATGAAGACAGAATCACTAAGCTCCAGAAGGCCTACAGGCTAACTTGGGCCCGTTACAACAAGAAATTATGACATTATAAAACAGTTATTCTTCCAGAAGCAACATATGAGGCTAAAACAATAGTAATTCATGGTCATTCCAAGATTAGGGAACTGGAAAAGCAGGAACGAAAAATTCTCCGGAAGATCTACGGAGCAATCAACAGAAACGGCATTTGGATGAAGAGACCTAGTACTGAACTCCATCAAAAGACCATTACGATAAGAGGCGAAATTAGAAAACGCAGAGCCAAATTTTACACTCACATTCACAGGATGGCCACTTCCAGATTGCCAAAGAATCTACTTGGTATCATAACACAGAGTAAATGCGGCACAGAATGGCTTAAAGAGGTACAGAGAGACTTCAAGTAATCAGCATGAAAAATTCGAAGACCTAACTGAGTGCCAGATGAAAATCGCGAATGTTAAGTTTGAACCAAGATCATTACGACAACCTGGGGAAAAGTGGACGGATGAGAGGAAGAGGGAGCATTCCGCGCGAATGAAGAGATTTTGGGAGGAGCGGAGGAGACACGCCTCCAAATGACATGTTATCAAGTTTAATCGCTCTCACGTAGGGAAATTTTCGCTTAAATAAATAAATAAATAAATAAATAAATAAATAATAATAATGATAATAATAATAATAATAATAATAATAATAATAATAATAATAATAATAATAATAATAATAATAATAAAGATATTCACAGGCTGAATCTCGAGGGAAACATAGCTCCTGGTTTAATACCGGGCAAGGTACATAACTCGTGTACTGGTACTCATTACAATAATCTGGGCAGGTACTGAAGGTTGAGCAGGAAGTTACAATAATTTCCTATTGCCTGAAATAATTTGCATGAATTATGTATACACTAAATAAAACACCTGTCACATCCACACGTGGTCATATTATTAGAATAGAATTAAAATTAGACTGAGAAATTAATTCTAAATCAGTCTGATAACTGTTCATTTTCATACCTAAGTAAATGCATTCAGATTTCTTTGGATTATATGAGGTTCATTTAGACCACAATTGAAGAAAATAAATCAAAACAAATAAAGTAGGAAGTGAGGTGGTCTTGTCACTAAATAGCTCAAAATTATTGATACGTTTACTGGATTTTAAATGTTATATGATGGCAGAATTGTTTAGTTATTAACATACATTAGCATATTTCTGGACAGTAACATATTTGAGTGCTTTCTTATAAAAATATTCACAGATTTTACAGGAAGAAATTTGATAAATTTTCAGAAAATAATTGAGTAAAAATAACTTCTTTGATTTAGGGTAATTGCATAATAGTACATTATGCAACAAACCTTTAATGGCAATAATTAAGACTCGTGTATGTTTATAAAACGAGCGTAGCTGTGCACGCTAAGCCATGGGCCAGCTGTCTCCAGATTATGCAGCCCATTTGGGTTCCAACTCCAACGTAGGCTGTCCTTAAAATGGTTAGCGTGGCTCCCCATTTTCGATTTCAGGCAAATACTGGGATGCTAATTCTTTCAGATTCCTTGCTCTGTTATATTCATCTTCATCATCAACAACAACAACAACCTTAACAGTTCTTCATTAGTGATGTTTTTGGAGAGGAGTACATAAGAGATTCACACAAGGCGTCAGGACGGGCATCCGACCGTAAATACCATCCGCCACATAGAAATGTATTGCTTATCATCCCCGTCCCTATAAGGATGGGAATAATAAGAGCCATACATAATAACAAACAAGAAATCACCTGAAATTTAAATGAAAGTGCAACAACAACAACATTAGAAAAAAAAGGAAGCTTGTAGCTTAATGGCATTTCACTTGCCACGGTGGGTGAGTGGTTAACATGTCAGTCTACTAACCCCAAGCTTTCAGGTTCGCTCCTGGCCGTAGTAAGTGATTTTTGAAAGGCGGAAAAAATCACGACACTCATGTCATACGATGTTGGCATGTCAGATAACCCATTTGAATTCAGTAGGCCGTGTTCATAATGGCAAAATTAATCTCGGGAGTTTCCACCAACACTAACAAAGTTCCTCATTTCTCTACTAGAAAGCGCTATAGTGTTCAAGGAAATTAGATATCTAACCTCCTTGACTTTCATAGTGCTTCAAGGAACAACGAACTTCGACATGCAAGCTACCCTCTGGGTGCCAATAACAATGCTTGCAACCGGCACCCGAGGATATGCGATATTATTATTAGTATTATTATTACTTCAGAAATCTCACTTTGATTGACTAGGAAACGAACCCGGTTTGCCTTGGTGAGGGGCAAAGAGGTTGACCGCTGCGCCACCAATAACAACATATACCGTTCATTGTTAGTAATGATTTTGAAGAGGAATGCGTTTCTCTTTGAGAGTCCACCTCGATGCGTAGTGACTAGCAGTTTTTTTTGTCACCACGGAGACCCGGATTTGATTCCCGTCTCTGCCAAGAAATTCAATTCTGGTCTGAGGGCTGGAACGAGTTACACTCAGCCTCGTGAGGAAGACCTGGAAAGAGGCGCGGTCTATTCCTACCTCAACCATCTTGGAATTGGTTTACCGTGGTTTCCCCACTTCTACTTCAGACAAATGCTAGGATGGTACCTAACTTAAGGCCATGGCCGCTTCCTACCCAAATCCTACCTCAATTACAAATAGACACATTAGTACAGAATCACAGTGACACAGGTTATTAGACAAATTATACACATACTGTATACTACATGACCAGCATGTCGCACTGAGGTCTAGGAGGAGTTTCCAAAATGCAACAGAAGATCTACATGAATCTGCTAAGTCCTCAAGGTTAAGATTATGAAGATCTAGAAATACTCAACTTGATGGCTGGTTGCTACCAATTGAACATCTCCCTCCAAGACATGAGGAACACAGGTCCAAGTGGAAGTCATTGAACAGGGTTCGCACTGGTGTTGGTAGTTCAAGAACCAATATGTTAATGTGGGGTTTTCCTGGCACATCCAGGCTATGTGGTTGTGATGAAGTCCAAACCTCAGTCCATTTCATGAATTGCATTAAGTGTCCTTTAAGTTGCACAATGGAGGACTTGATGGCTGCAACACCTAATACCCGTGACTTGGCAAAATTTTGGAAAGACACTATTTGATGTGTGCATTATTAAGTACCATATTTTTAAATGTAAAATGTATACTTCAGATACGAATAAATAAATAAATAAATTAATAAGCATGTCGCAAAGCCCCTAAAGAATCAACAGCTCTTTATCTGAGAAATGCATAAACTGGATTATTATAAACACGAAACGATCTGAGCCTCACCCAACCCAAGTGCGCATTAAGTTTGATTTATTGAAGATTTAATCTTCACTACATAATCATTTATCAGCCATATATATTAAAGTGTTTGATTGATTGCTTAGTCAATAGATATGCTACAGCGATAGTCATTCGGAAAGAATTCCAGTGAGTGATAATGCATGAAATGGAGAACATCCCCTTCATGTTCACCCACCTGCTCAGTGTTCTGAGCTAACTCCACTTTCAAGATGTTGGACAAAACTGCATATGTGGTAAAACAGCAACATATCCTTCTGTATGAAAGCCAAGAATATGACAATGGCAGCCCTTCTCCTTATTGACGAAATTTAAAATATTCTGTAAAATAAAACCTTGAGTCAATAACCAGTTGTACTTTAATCACAGTACCTTCTCCAGCGGTAATTTATAAAATACGTAAAAAGATTCAAGAATTATATACAAAAATTTCCCTTATCAAATAATTACTAAAAATACCAATAGTCTAATGGCAAAAAAACACTTTAAAATTTTAACAAGTATTTCCGTGAAGAACTAAATAGCCTATTTTCATATTGTACCCGTTCGTCCTGGGGATGCGATGACCCATCTGCTATAACATCGCATTCCTGGAGTTCCAGGACAGAGCGGAGTTAAATGAACCTCTAGTCAAATAAGGAATGTGTCGGAAATTCAGCTGAGTTATCGAAAAAGCAGTGGGTATCACGAGACAAAGTATCTCTAGGGTCGTTACGGGCTTAAGTTTAATAGAAAATAATGCAAATATAAATGGGCGCCATCAACTGAATTCCTAGCAAACCACTTCCTTTCCGGATAAGCCTTACTCTAGACAAGGAAAGAAAAAGGAACATAACACCATCATCAGATCACAACTAAGATAAAAAAAAATTATTTTACTTTGATAGTCAGACAGACATTTTAAATATAACTCCTACCTAAGAGTATGGTCGAATGCCAAAGTTAAATTGTCATTGTCCAAAAATCGAACCATCTCTTTTCTATTCCAAATTTATTTTCATCCACATAACAAGAAAAATTTATAAAGTTCTCTTGGGTTCTCAGGATCACTGTAGCACTATGTCTTTCGTCACTGACATTTGTGAAACCTGAGACCTAATTTCTCTTTAATTTAACATCAATGTGGATTTAATAATGTTATTAATCTGTCTAAACATACACATATAATAATCACACATATTAAATATCACGTAAATTATGGTTTGCATGGCATAATTTGAATGTTGAACATGTTAATCAAATGCTTCTAAACATCGAATAATTAATTTACACTATTTACATCGTCATTAACAATCACTTATCTGTGAATTACAGAAAATTCAAATTCTCATTGGTCATCATTATCGTCATCATCAAAATTAAATATTTCTCACATTAATTCTCACTTCAAAATTCTACATATCCCTGTCAGAATCGTTAATTCATCACCATTACATCATTTAAATTCTCAACTCAAGTTGCAATTCCTTCAAATTATCTCTCAATTAAATTTATTTAATTCCATATAAATTCATTAATCATCAGCTTCCTTTATTTAATTATCACCTTCTAATTCAGTTATTCATCATCATTACAATCGTCTATTAATTTATTTCAATCAGTTTATTTATCCAATCTTTAATTCATCCATTTATTTAATTCATCGATTTATTCAAAAATTTAATTTATCAACTTATTTAAATTTCAATCCTCTGGTTATTTAGTTTTTCATTATTTCATCTAGTCATTCTGATTTTTATTTTATTAGGTCAGATCGTTAATATGCTTAAATCTCAGATTATTATTTCGTTAATTATTATTTCAGAAAATCTTGTATTATCAACTTCATTTATTTGTTTAATTTCCTAACAAATTGTTTAATATGGTTTTTAGAAAGTTGTCTTACAGTTTTATCACTTCCAAGTTATATCTCGTATTTAATTTATCATGCCAAAAAATATTATTGCCTCCACGACATCACGTTGGATCTAACTATCCACAACTACATTACATTTCTTCAATACTTCAAATATCACATTTGAATACATCAATTACTCCACAAAACTCCATAAATATTCAGCACATACAGCATGAATTTCAACAATTACGCTAGACTGGGTACGACGACCTCATGTCTGCTTCAAAATACATTATCAACGTTGCAACTATCACATGGCAAATTCCACAAAATGCCTACCACAAACTCCACTTAACCATGTTGCATGATCTACAAAAAATATATAACTGGCTTCAAATTATCAACGCACACAATCTCCAATAACTGTAATTAATCTGATCACATCTAGACAACTTCTTAAACAATTGGAAAAATATTACTTCAGTAATTTAAGATCTGCTTTCAGATAGCATAAATTCTCTTACTATTCTTATAGTTCACATCACAGAAAAACACCAATGTGCTATAATCTCATATCAAAATCTGCAATACTGATCTGCCTTGAAGTAAATCTGACCATTAATGATTAATCTCATAAGATTCAATTACTTTAAATCCTTCTCAAAGGTATCAAACACAATTATAAAAACCATCAAAAGTATCAGCTGTAACAGCTGTTAAACTGAAATTACTCTCAAAAGAGTATAGCAACAAAATATTGGATTGGCAAACAAGAATTACTAAATGCAATCCTGTTGACATTTATCGTTACTTTATTTAACAAAATTTCGACTGATATGTGACTAGTAGTTCCTTGTTTAATTCACTTACATCTCGTGTACATTCGGATGATAAAAATGAGTCCCTCAATGGCGAGTAAGATGTGTAACCACCGTACAGTCGTATAAATACGAAAGACCTCGCCCCGTCGACTTGGATGATAGTTCCCTGAACGATGGGTAAGATGAGTAGCCACCATACAATCGTATAAATACGAAGGACCCCATCTCGTCGTCTATATGAGTGAATGTACCAGATAGGAATCAACAAGTTTCTAGTTGTCATATAAAAGCGATGTTCATTCACTAAAGTGAATAACTTCTTAATATCTCCAAACAATCCAATGCAAAAAAATCCCTACTGATGAATAATACACACTCGCTAGTATGCAATGAACTGACGAAGTAATTTCTGATAATCAATTGCAGATCACGAGTCCGAAATACTCGTTATACAAAAAAAAAAACTATTCATGAAAAATATCCTAGCTGGAAAAATGTCTAACAGACCAAACATCTGCTTAATAAAGTCAAACAATGGTGAGAATTTCGTATAATGATGCCTGCCTTATCATATGGTCACTCCATATTCTAGTAAATTCGAAGTATATAAATTCAAACCATGTCTTAATAATCGTATCACTCCTATTAGAAAAATATTCATGTGTGCCCAGTATTCATGAAAATAATCGTATCAGGTAGTTATGACTCTTACAGTACCTTTCATAATCAGCTGTAATTAAATTTCCAAGATCGTCGATTTTCCCTACATAAAGAATTTCTCGAAAGATCGGCGTGAATATCATTCCATCCATGAAATGGCGATTGCATTCGAAATCCCAAGTGAATCAGCTGGTGGACTCCTCTCGTCAGGAATCGAATCCATCGCTCTGCGGTGCCATCTTGTCTCTATCAGTGTCTACTCGGACATGTTGAACTTCGGATTACCCATAGCTGATATTGTCCAACTCCTTCTCGAAAAAGTTCATGGAAACAGCGGACCCCCTACTCCTCTTCTAAGTTACGCCACTGTTCCGTTAAATGTTCAGTTTGAGTATTGCAAGTTCAATCTCAAATGACTGCTAAGTCTCACTTTCGTAAAATAAAATTTTACTTGAGAGTGTTCAAAATTACGAAACACCCTGTATTTGTCTGTAATTTGGTAATTCATGAAACTGCATAAGAAATAAATCTTATTAATGCACGATCTAATGTTCATCAGTGCCTATGCTAACAACATTCCGTTTACTTGAAATAGTTAAAGTAGCTTTGAATGTGTTATATAACAGCATAGCCATAAAGTTATTCGTAAAAGCAATGTTCAAACTGCGTTGAAATGTAGCTTGTAATAAAGCCTTCAACTACTTGCAGTGCGGTTCTGACATATCCCGGCCGTCTGTAATTGCTTCCTCGGCCAGCCCGCCTGGATCAATGACCCGCCTGGCCTTCGCTGCTCGGCGATGCAAGAACTGTCGCCTACACTTAGCCGTGACAGTTTCTGTATGTTACGTGACCTTCACTGTGCGTCTCGCTTGCGCTATAGAGCTGCTCCTACCTGCTCGTCTGACTGAGCTCTACTGAACGTGCTGACACTGTCTTCTTGCTTATGTGTTTGGCGCAGGCACGTGGTGTATTCCCCCACCACTGTGCTCTCACGTCACGGTCATAGTCTCGAACCCAGATCATCTCGGCTATTCCGTTATAAAATAACTTAAGGGTTATCTGACTTCCATAAAATTATTTCCACATATGATGCATGTTATATATCCTCTTCTAAGATGTTTAATTGCTATAATTCCATAACTATTTCAATAAAGCTTCACATCTCTATCCATAATTCCATCTTCTTACAGATATCAATGCCTCCCTGATCCTAGACCTCCTACGTCATCTTGACATTCTTCTTGACGCGATCGGTGCGCTATCTTTTCCTAACTCTTTCCAAAACCTCAACTACAGCTTAATGTCTGCTGGCGTAGCCGATAGCCTAAACTAGGTATCGGGTACATCTCTCCCGTACATCTCCTTTTTTTAAATCAGGATTGAGAAAAAAATACACTCTCAGGCATTCTACATATAATACATGTACACGATAGCTCTACAATTCCCTTACTCAGCATGATGGTATTTCCTGATGCTAGCTGCATTAAAAGTTCCTACAACTTCATCAGTATCCATTCTGACAATCTTGTAGCTATTATTCTGGTATGTTTGTTCAATACGGAACGGTCCAGCGTACAATGGAGCGAATTTATGGTAGCTCTTCAGCTGAAGGTTCGAAGTGACTGGGTTCCTAACCAGCACCTCGTCATTTTCTTGAAATGGCTCGTGGAACCTCCTTCCTGCCTGTCTCCTGGCTCTCTTCTCCGCCTGTCTTCTGAGCCTCTCTCCTGCCATCTCGACTCTTCTTTCTTGTGTGGGTTGAGGATCTACTGGTGCCCTCACGACTCGGTCCCATGGTCTATCCGGTTTCAATCCATGATGAAGCATGGACGGAATCTGTCCTGTGCTTTCATGTACTGTGGAATTCAAGCATTGGCTAATGATGGGTATCACTTCCATCCATCTATGGTGTTGCCTTGACACATATAAGCGACACATCTTACTTATCTCCGGCATAATTCTTTCGGCGGGATTTCCCTCTGGATACCGTACAGAATTAAACACATGCCTTATTCCTAAACGTTCCATAGCAGTAGAAAATTCCATACTAGTAAATTGCGATCCATGGTCACTCAACAAAACTTCAGGTTTCCCCATGCTCGGAATAACTGTTTTCTCAAGTCTGTTTATTACGTACTTGGATGTAGCTTTCTGTATAGGGCATAGAGATACATACTTCGAAAATACGTCAACCGTTACCAAAACGAACTGATTGCCTTTCGTCGAACGAGGAATCGGACCGAAAATGTCCGTCGCGAAAAGTTCTCTTGGCTTGCAGGGTAATATTGATCTAGGAACTTCTTTCGTTAACTTAGATGAGTATTTACTTCGCTGACAACTGTCACAGGTCTTTATGACGTCGCGAATCGTTTGTCCCATTTGTCTCCAAATGAAAGTTTCTTGAGCGAGAGCCAAAGTCTTGTCTACACCTACATGATCTGCAGTTCGGTGTATCATCCAAATAACTGGTTTGACAAGCTTGGGTGGGATCACTACTCTAAGTTTAGTATGATCCTGGTCGATATATTGGCATATAACACCTCCCATAATATGATATTTTCTAGCCTCTATCTCAGTTCTTTGAAAATCCGGATCAGCGTTGTCCATTCTGCGTGTCAAAAAACGGTAAATTCTTCGCAAAGGTGCATATCTCTTCTGAGTTTGCGCAAACAACTTCAACTTTTCTAGAGTACCATTATCCTCTTGAATAAAATTTATATGGTTGACAATTACTTCCTCACAAGGGTTTCTGCTCAACACATCTGCTAACCGATTTAACTTCCCAGGTCTATGTACAACAGTTGGGTTAAATTGCTGTAAGAACAGAGCCCATCTGGTGATGCGGTCACTCGCTAAGTCTGTCTTCATAATAAATTGGAGGGCTTTATGATCTGTGATCACTGTTATGTCATGTCCAAACAACACCTTCTTCCACGTTTTAAGAGCATGAACCACTGCTAATGCCTCTAACTCAGTTGCATAGTAATTCTTCTCACAATTCCTAAGCTTGCGACTGGTGAAAGCTAAATACCTATGTTTCTTGTCATCATCCAACTGATATAGGATCCCACTAATACCTATTTTGGATGCGTCTGTCTCTACAAAAAAGTCTTGTAAAATCAGGATACTCAAGCTTGATATTTTGGATCAGCATTTTCTTGGCCGCTAAAAACGCTTGATTGCATCTATCGTCCCATTTCCATCGATTTCCCTTCCTTAATAAATCCTGCAGAGGTGCCATTGTCTCAGTATATTCAGGATAATGTGTTGAAAAGAACTGACACATGCCTAAAAACTGCCGTACCTCTTTAAACTTTCGTGGTGTTGGAAACTCTGAAATTGCCATGATCTTCTTTGGATTGGGCCTATAACCATCTCCATCGATTCTATGTCCAAGAAATTCAATTTCTTCATGAAAGAACTGACATTTATTGAAATTCACCTTGAAGTTCGTTCTCCTAAGATCTTCAAAAAGCATTTGAAGGTGCCTGATATGTTCTTCCGCTGTCTCAGACGCTATAATCAGGTCATCAATATAGCTTACCACATGCTCCTTAACTGCATCTGACAAATTTTTATCTAGTGCTCGGATCATCACCGGACCACTATTTTTCACTCCAAAAGGTAACCTATTGAATACATATGTTTTATGGTCAAACAAGAACCCTGTGTATTGTTTGCAGTCTTCTGCTAGCTCAACATGATAATATGAACTAGTCAGATCGATTGTCGAGAAGAAACTCTTTCCTCTGAATCTGCGTAACAATTCACGAATAACAGGTGGTCTGTCATGTTCAGGAAGAACTCTTTCATTAAGGGCTCTAGCATCTAGACATATCCTCAGCTTACCGTTAGATTTCTTGACAACAGCTAAAGGATTCAAATAAGCAGTTGGCATTTTCTTAATTATTCCATCTTTCTCCATGTCGCTTATCATTACGCTTACTTCCTCCTTCCATTTATCCGGAATGGGATATAAATTTTTATGGTATGGTTTGTCATCCATCAACTTGATGCTGTAGGTAAAATTTTCTATGAGACCTGGTTTGTCATTGAATATGTCCTCGTATTCTGAAATTACTTGATCAAACTGCCCCTTAATTTCTGGATTTATTTTACTTGTCATGCCAATTTTATCTTCTATAGACCTTTCAACGCTGCATACAATTTCATCCAATATATCCTCTCTAAAGAATGTCATCTCCGATTCCTGATTTTCCATGACCCCTTCTTGAAAGTACATGCGCCTACTCTGCATATCTATGATCAGGCCACTCTCACTTAGGAAATCCACTCCTAGGATCATGTCAAAATGTAGTTGACCTACTACTAGGAACATCTGTTCAAAACTTCTGGTTCCAATCCCAACATCTAAAAGTACCTGACTTTTACATTTCATACTCTTGTCTGGGATCACCCCTTGAATTTTGCTAACAACAGTTGGCAACATTGTAATTCCTCCTAATAATTTCAATTCATCCAGGCAACCTATGGATATCAAGCTCACCATAGCCCCTGTGTCTACAAGTGTCCTTATTTCTTTTCCCATGACTTCCACACTAATAACTGGCAATTCATGTCTATTTTCCCGTTGTACTATGTCTTCCTCCTCGATTAAATCCTCGTCCTTGACCTGATACGTTTCGACGATGACGATCGATTCCCAATGATTTGCATTTTTCTCTAGAGTTAATTTGACGTTTTTTTTCCCTTCGCCACTCGTGCTCGCTCGATTGACATCTCTCACTGTCTCCTCGAGTGGTGCACTAGGCTGTCTATCTTCTTGCCTCGACCTCTCATGTCCACGATTATACCGTCTGTCGTTAGGATCGTTTCTTCGGCCATCCTGCCTGTCGTTCCCATTATACTGTTGATCTTGACTCCAGTTATTTCTGCCCCGATATCTATTGTTATATCGATTCCTGTCTTGATATCTGGAATTCTGGTTATAATTCCTATATCGGCTATCTCTCGCTTCTTGATCGTATGGCCTCTCATATGGTCCTCTATATCGATCATTTCCTCGAGCGTTACGGATGTTTCCTCGATTCCCTTCGTTCCGTCGGTTTTCCCAGGAATCTCTTCTGTCCGTTTGAGCTGCATTGTCTACGACTACCGCATTCACTTCTTGCGTGTTTCTGTTGTCGTTTCTGTTACTTCTAGGCGTAACGTGAGTGCTTGTATAGTCCAATCGCCGTAAAATGTCGTCATAGTGCTCCAGCGTATTGGCTCCCGACGCTATTAGTGATCGCTGTACCTCAATCGGTAACTGTCTCGCTATAGCTTGCAAAAGCTCTTCTTCTGGCAATGGAGGAATAAGGAACTGTAATTTAGCCAGCTGTGACGTGAAATAGTTGGCATAATGCGTCGGATGTGACGTAGAATAGCGCTTTGAGTACATCTCCGCTCTTACGTTAAGTTGATCCTCGGCACTCCAGAATCTCCTCAAGAAAGCTATGGCAAATTGCTCCATGTTCGCAAAATTGCTTCTGAACGCTCTAAACCACGTAAGCGCAGATCCATCTAAGGCGCGTTCGACTATCCTTAGCTCTCTTTCTTTGGCTACCCTATGTTCCGCCATGTAGTCTCGAATATCTCGCAGAAATTCGACTGGTGTGACTCCTGTATTTCCCGAAAACTTTCTCGGCTTGTCATCTAGATTCCTAATAATGGTGACTGGACCTGAGTATCGTTCGCTTGGAACCAACGTACTCCTATTCGAACTTGGATTATCCTGAGGGGTTGAACTAGCCCTTTCGAATGTCACATTCGGTTGCATTTGACGGTCTTCTCCCATGCTCGCTTCTTGATTAATCATACTGCGGTCTATCGCTGTCTGATTTATCAATGTTTCCCCTGATGTTATATTATGACTGGTGAAACTGTTAAACATGGATTCTAGTTTAGTTATCCTGTCTTCTGCTAATTTCTTGACCTGCGTCTTTAATTCATCTAACGATGTAACATCCTGCGTTTTGTTGCTCTCGTCTAGATCGTTTCTTAACTTGTCAATTTTTCCTTCGCACGTGTTCTTTACTGACGCGACTTGTTCTTTTAACAGATCAACGTCTGTTCTAAATAGAGTTGAATCTATCTTCATCGCTTCCTTGTTTTCCGTAAACCTCGCTTCTAAGTTTGCCATACCTGCGATTAATTTTTCATCTAACCCTTCACGTTTCTCTTTTGCTTCGGCATCGACCTCACTATACCGTTCTTCCACGATTGCACCGACTCTATTTTTGAATAAAGCTAAGTTTTCATTAACCTTTTGCTCTATATCGTCGTCTATCTTCCTAATATCTTTCTGCAATTGATTTTCTAATGATTTTAAATTAGAATTGACCTCTCCCAAGACTTCCTCTTTAATGGTCCCAATTACTGTCTTTAAATCTTTAATTTCGTTACCTAGATTCGTTTCTAGACCTTTAATCTTAGTCTCGAAAGATACTTCGGTAGACCAATCTTGAATTTTGCCTACATCTGCCACTAAACCATCGATGTCGAATCTCAACTTCGATACATCTGATTTAATGTCTTTCTGTATGGACATAACGTCTGTTCTTAATGTAAAAATATTTTCTTCTCCTCTACTTTCTAATTCAATAATATTTTTTCTTAATATTTGAACATTTTCCTCTCCTTTCATGTTTACTGCAATTATGTCTAATTGTAAAGTCTTCAGCATCTCATTATTTTTAAAGTTAAACTATTCTCTAATCTAGTTAACTTATTTTCTAATTCAGTGTTAGTTTCTTCACTACGAGACTGTAATTTCTCTTCCAATGACTTAAAGTTATCTTTCAAGTTAGCTTCACTAGCTTTTAAATGACCTTCAGTACTAGTCTGTAATCTAGTTTCTAATGACTTCAACTCATCTTTGCTATTTGACTGTAGCCTTTCTTCTAATGACTTAAAATTGTCTTCACTATTTAACTGTAACCTAGTCTCTAATAACATCAACTCATCTTTGCTATTTGACTGTAATCTAGTCTCTAATGACTTTAAACTGTCGTTTAGATTGCCTTCGCTATTAGCCTGTAATGCTTGTACATTCTCTTTACATTTAGCTTCTAATCTAGCTTCTGAATTATTAATTTGTTCTTTAACTTCCGTTTCCATCTTAGAAATAGTTTCTGCAATACCAGACATACCCGTCTGTAACTCTCCTAACACCTTCGCTAAATCTTCCGGCAACATAATTATGTTTTCAATATAGGTTTATATATAGAGACGTTAGACAACAACACATCACAATGTCTCAATTCCTGCATTCACTTGGGTATAGGAAAAAATGTCTTATAACTAACATGATATTACTAATACGATTAACATGAACACTGGATTGGGCACACAAGTACATTGTCTGACTAAGTTTAATAAATTTTGTAACACAATTAAATGAACTTGAGATCACTCTCTCAGTAATCTAAATCTGATGTGATTCCATAGAATAAACAAAATCGAAAAGCCCCACTAGTTGGATAAAGCCAATTCTCCCTCTCTCTCTGTACCCGTTCGTCCTGGGGATGCGATGACCCATCTGCTATAACATCGCATTCCTGGAGTTCCAGGACAGAGCGGAGTTAAATGAACCTCTAGTCAAATAAGGAATGTGTCGGAAATTCAGCTGAGTTATCGAAAAAGCAGTGGGTATCACGAGACAAAGTATCTCTAGGGTCGTTACGGGCTTAAGTTTAATAGAAAATAATGCAAATATAAATGGGCGCCATCAACTGAATTCCTAGCAAACCACTTCCTTTCCGGATAAGCCTTACTCTAGACAAGGAAAGAAAAAGGAACATCACACCATCATCAGATCACAACTAAGATAAAAACAAATTTATTTTACTTTGATAGTCAGACAGACATTTTAAATATAACTCCTACCTAAGAGTATGGTCGAATGCCAAAGTTAAATTGTCATTGTCCAAAAATCGAACCATCTCTTTTCTATTCCAAATTTATTTTCATCCACATAACAAGAAAAATTTATAAAGTTCTCTTGGGTTCTCAGGATCACTGTAGCACTATGTCTTTCGTCACTGACATTTGTGAAACCTGAGACCTAATTTCTCTTTAATTTAACATCAATGTGGATTTAATAATGTTATTAATCTGTCTAAACATACACATATAATAATCACACATATTAAATATCACGTAAATTATGGTTTGCATGGCATAATTTGAATGTTGAACATGTTAATCAAATGCTTCTAAACATCGAATAATTAATTTACACTATTTACATCGTCATTAACAATCACTTATCTGTGAATTACAGAAAATTCAAATTCTCATTGGTCATCATTATCGTCATCATCAAAATTAAATATTTCTCACATTAATTCTCACTTCAAAATTCTACATATCCCTGTCAGAATCGTTAATTCATCACCATTACATCATTTAAATTCTCAACTCAAGTTGCAATTCCTTCAAATTATCTCTCAATTAAATTTATTTAATTCCATATAAATTCATTAATCATCAGCTTCTTTTATTTAATTATCACCTTCTAATTCAGTTATTCATCATCATTACAATCGTCTATTAATTTATTTCAATCAGTTTATTTATCCAATCTTTAATTCATCCATTTATTTAATTCATCGATTTATTCAAAAATTTAATTTATCAACTTATTTAAATTTCAATCCTCTGGTTATTTAGTTTTTCATTATTTCATCTAGTCATTCTGATTTTTATTTCATTAGGTCAGATCGTTAATATGCTTAAATCTCAGATTATTATTTCGTTAATTATTATTTCAGAAAATCTTGTATTATCAACTTCATTTATTTGTTTAATTTCCTAACAAATTGTTTAATATGGTTTATAGAACGTTCATAATGTCGATTATTCAGGTCCGTATTGACGTAACTATAACTTTGAAAGAATGATGGATTTTCCGCCTTCAATACTGTTTATTATTATTACTTACTGGGACTAGTTTCGGGGGTAAATACTCCCCCTTCCTCAGCCTGTCCAACAAAAACTACACAATGGAAAAACTTTCCATGTACAAGTTCATACAAAATACATGTATTTTGTATGAATACATTTTGTATTCATACAAAATACATGTATTTTGTATGAACTTGTACATGGAAAGTTTTTCCATTGTGTAGTTTTTGTTGGACAGGCTGAGGAAGGGGGAGTATTTACCCCCGAAACTAGTCCCAGTAAGTAATAATAATAAACAGTATTGAAGGCGGAAAATCCATCATTCTTTCAAAGTTATAGAACGTTGTCTTACAGTTTTATCACTTCCAAGTTATATCTCGTATTTAATTTATCATGCCAAAAAATATTATTGCCTCCACGACATCACGTTGGATCTAACTATCCACAACTACATTACATTTCTTCAATACTTCAAATATCACATTTGAATACAACAATTACTCCACAAAACTCCATAAATATTCAGCACATACAGCATGAATTTCAACAATTACGCTAGACTGGGTACGACGACCTCATGTCTGCTTCAAAATACATTATCAACGTTGCAACTATCACATGGCAAATTCCACAAAATGCCTACCACAAACTCCACTTAACCATGTTGCATGATCTACAAAAAATATATAACTGGCTTCAAATTATCAACGCACACAATCTCCAATAACTGTAATTAATCTGATCACATCTAGACAACTTCTTAAACAATTGGAAAAATATTACTTCAGTAATTTAAGATCTGCTTTCAGATAGCATAAATTCTCTTACTATTCTTATAGTTCACATCACAGAAAAACACCAATGTGCTATAATCTCATATCAAACTCTGCAATACTGATCTGCCTTGAAGTAAATCTGACCATTAATGATTAATCTCATAAGATTCAATTACTTTAAATCCTTCTCAAAGGTATCAAACACAATTATAAAAACCATCAAAAGTATCAGCTGTAACAGCTGTTAAACTGAAATTACTCTCAAAAGAGTATAGCAACAAAATATTGGATTGGCAAACAAGAATTACTAAATGCAATCCTGTTGACATTTATCGTTACTTTATTTAACAAAATTTCGACTGATATGTGACTAGTAGTTCCTTGTTTAATTCACTTACATCTCGTGTACATTCGGATGATAAAAACGAGTCCCTCAATGGCGAGTAAGATGTGTAACCACCGTACAGTCGTATAAATACGAAAGACCTCGCCCCGTCGACTTGGATGATAGTTCCCTGAACGATGGGTAAGATGAGTAGCCACCATACAATCGTATAAATACGAAGGACCCCATCTCGTCGTCTATATGAGTGAATGTACCAGATAGGAATCAACAAGTTTCTAGTTGTCATATAAAAGCGATGTTCATTCACTAAAGTGAATAACTTCTTAATATCTCCAAACAATCCAATGCAAAAAAATGCCTACTGATGAATAATACACACTCGCTAGTATGCAATGAACTGACGAAGTAATTTCTGATAATCAATTGCAGATCACGAGTCCGAAATACTCGTTATACAAAAAAAAAACTATTCATGAAAAATATCCTAGCTGGAAAAATGTCTAACAGACCAAACATCTGCTTAATAAAGTCAAACAATGGTGAGAATTTCGTATAATGATGCCTGCCATATCATATGGTCACTCCATATTCTAGTAAATTCGAAGTATATAAATTCAAACCATGTCTTAGTAATCGTATCACTCCTATTAGAAAAATATACATGTGTGCCCAGTATTCATGAAAATAATCGTATCAGGTAGTTATGACTCTTACAGTACCTTTCATAATCAGCTGTAATTAAATTTCCAAGATCGTCGATTTTCCCTACATAAAGAATTTCTCGAAAGATCGGCGTGAATATCATTCCATCCATGAAATGGCGATTGCATTCGAAATCCCAAGTGAATCAGCTGGTGGACTCCTCTCGTCAGGAATCGAATCCATCGCTCTGCGGTGCCATCTTGTCTCTATCAGTGTCTACTCGGACATGTTGAACTTAGGATTACCCATAGCGGATATTGTCCAACTCCTTCTCGAAAAAGTTCATGGAAACAGCGGACCCCCTACTCCTCTTCTAAGTTACGCCACTGTTCCGTTAAATGTTCAGTTTGAGTATTGCAAGTTCAATCTCAAATGACTGCTAAGTCTCACTTTCGTAAAATAAAATTTTACTTGAGAGTGTTCAAAATTACGAAACACCCTGTATTTGTCTGTAATTTGGTAATTCATGAAACTGCATAAGAAATAAATCTTATTAATGCACGATCTAATGTTCATCAGTGCCTATGCTAACAAAATTCCGTTTACTTGAAATAGTTAAAGTAGCTTTGAATGTGTTATATAACAGCATAGCCATAAAGTTATTCGTAAAAGCAATGTTCAAACTGCGTTGAAATGTAGCTTGTAATAAAGCCTTCAACTACTTGCAGTGCGGTTCTGACATATCCCGGCCGTCTGTAATTGCTTCCTCGACCAGCCCGCCTGGATCAATGACCCGCCTGGCCTTCGCTGCTCGGCGATGCAAGATCTGTCGCCTACACTTAGCCGTGACAGTTTCTGTATGTTACGTGACCTTCACTGTGCGTCTCGCTTGCGCTATAGAGCTGCTCCTACCTGCTCGTCTGACTGAGCTCTACTGAGCGTGCTGACACTGTCTTCTTGCTTATGTGTTTGGCGCAGGCACGTGGTGTATTCCCCTACCACTGTGCTCTCACGTCACGGTCATAGTCTCGAACCCAGATCATCTCGGCTATTCCGTTATAAAATAACTTAAGGGTTATCTGACTTCCATAAAATTATTTCCACATATAATGCATGTTATATATCCTCTTCTAAGATGTTTAATTGCTATAATTCCATAACTATTTCAATAAAGCTTCACATCTCTATCCATAATTCCATCTTCTTACAGATATCAATGCCTCCCTGATCCTAGACCTCCTACGTCATCTTGACATTCTTCTTGACGCGATCGGTGCGCTATCTTTTCCTAACTCTTTCCAAAACCTCAACTACAGCTTAATGTCTGCTGGCGTAGCCGATAGCCTAAACTAGGTATCGGGTACATCTCTCCCGTACATCTCCTTTTTTTTAATCAGGATTGAGAAAAAAATACACTCTCAGGCATTCTACATATAATACATGTACACGATAGCTCTACAATTCCCTTACTCAGCATGATGGTATTTCCTGATGCTAGCTGCATTAAAAGTTCCTACAACTTCATCAGTATCCATTCTGACAATCTTGTAGCTATTATTCTGGTATGTTTGTTCAATACGGAACGGTCCAGCGTACAATGGAGCGAATTTATGGTAGCTCTTCAGCTGAAGGTTCGAAGTGACTGGGTTCCTAACCAGCACCTCGTCATTTTCTTGAAATGGCTCGTGGAACCTCCTTCCTGCCTGTCTCCTGGCTCTCTTCTCCGCCTGTCTTCTGAGCCTCTCTCCTGCCATCTCGACTCTTCTTTCTTGTGTGGGTTGAGGATCTACTGGTGCCCTCACGACTCGGTCCCATCGTCTATCCGGTTTCAATCCATGATGAAGCATGGACGGAATCTGTCCTGTGCTTTCATGTACTGTGGAATTCAAGCATTGGCTAATGATGGGTATCACTTCCATCCATCTATGGTGTTGCCTTGACACATATAAGCGACACATCTTACTTATCTCCGGCATAATTCTTTCGGCGGGATTTCCCTCTGGATACCGTACAGAATTAAACACATGCCTTATTCCTAAACGTTCCATAGCAGTAGAAAATTCCATACTAGTAAATTGCGATCCATGGTCACTCAACAAAACTTCAGGTTTCCCCATGCTCGGAATAACTGTTTTCTCAAGTCTGTTTATTACGTACTTGGATGTAACTTTCTGTATAGGGCATAGAGATACATACTTCGAAAATACGTCAACCGTTACCAAAACGAACTGATTGCCTTTCGTCGAACGAGGAATCGGACCGAAAATGTCCGTCGCGAAAAGTTCTCTTGGCTTGCAGGGTAATATTGATCTAGGAACTTCTTTCATTAACTTAGATGAGTATTTACTTCGCTGACAACTGTCACAGGTCTTTATGACGTCGCGAATCGTTTGTCCCATTTGTCTCCAAATGAAAGTTTCTTGAGCGAGAGCCAAAGTCTTGTCTACACCTACATGAGCTGCAGTTCGGTGTATCATCCAAATAACTGGTTTGACAAGCTTGGGTGGGATCACTACTCTAAGTTTAGTATGATCCTGGTCGATATATTGGCATATAACACCTCCCATAATATGATATTTTCTAGCCTCTATCTCAGTTCTTTGAAAATCCGGATCAGCGTTGTCCATTCTGCGTGTCAAAAAACGGTAAATTCTTCGCAAAGGTGCATATCTCTTCTGAGTTTGCGCAAACAACTTCAACTTTTCTAGAGTACCATTATCCTCTTGAATAAAATTTATATGGTTGACAATTACTTCCTCACAAGGGTTTCTGCTCAACACATCTGCTAACCGATTTAACTTCCCAGGTCTATGTACAACAGTTGGGTTAAATTGCTGTAAGAACAGAGCCCATCTGGTGATGCGGTCACTCGCTAAGTCTGTCTTCATAATAAATTGGAGGGCTTTATGATCTGTGATCACTGTTATGTCATGTCCAAACAACACCTTCTTCCACGTTTTAAGAGCATGAACCACTGCTAATGCCTCTAACTCAGTTGCATAGTAATTCTTCTCACAATTCCTAAGCTTGCGACTGGTGAAAGCTAAATACCTATGTTTCTTGTCATCATCCAACTGATATAGGATCCCACTAATACCTATTTTGGATGCGTCTGTCTCTACAAAAAAGTCTTGTAAAATCAGGATACTCAAGCTTGATATTTTGGATCAGCATTTTCTTGGCCGCTAAAAACGCTTGATTGCATCTATCGTCCCATTTCCATCGATTTCCCTTCCTTAATAAATCCTGCAGAGGTGCCATTGTCTCAGTATATTCAGGATAATGTGTTGAAAAGAACTGACACATGCCTAAAAACTGCCGTACCTCTTTAAACTTTCGTGGTGTTGGAAACTCTGAAATTGCCATGATCTTCTTTGGATTGGGCCTATAACCATCTCCATCGATTCTATGTCCAAGAAATTCAATTTCTTCATGAAAGAACTGACATTTATTGAAATTCACCTTGAAGTTCGTTCTCCTAAGATCTTCAAAAAGCATTTGAAGGTGCCTGATATGTTCTTCCGCTGTCTCAGACGCTATAATCAGGTCATCAATATAGCTTACCACATGCTCCTTAACTGCATCTGACAAATTTTTATCTAGTGCTCGGATCATCACCGGACCACTATTTTTCACTCCAAAAGGTAACCTATTGAATACATATGTTTTATGGTCAAACAAGAACCCTGTGTATTGTTTGCAGTCTTCTGCTAGCTCAACATGATAATATGAACTAGTCAGATCGATTGTCGAGAAGAAACTCTTTCCTCTGAATCTGCGTAACAATTCACGAATAACAGGTGGTCTGTCATGTTCAGGAAGAACTCTTTCATTAAGGGCTCTAGCATCTAGACATATCCTCAGCTTACCGTTAGATTTCTTGACAACAGCTAAAGGATTCAAATAAGCAGTTGGCATTTTCTTAATTATTCCATCTTTCTCCATGTCGCTTATCATTACGCTTACTTCCTCCTTCCATTTATCCGGAATGGGATATAAATTTTTATGGTATGGTTTGTCATCCATCAACTTGATGCTGTAGGTAAAATTTTCTATGAGACCTGGTTTGTCATTGAATATGTCCTCGTATTCTGAAATTACTTGATCAAACTGCCCCTTAATTTCTGGATTTATTTTACTTGTCATGCCAATTTTATCTTCTATAGACCTTTCAACGCTGCATACAATTTCATCCAATATATCCTCTCTAAAGAATGTCATCTCCGATTCCTGATTTTCCATGACCCCTTCTTGAAAGTACATGCGCCTACTCTGCATATCTATGATCAGGCCACTCTCACTTAGGAAATCCACTCCTAGGATCATGTCAAAATGTAGTTGACCTACTACTAGGAACATCTGTTCAAAACTTCTGGTTCCAATCCCAACATCTAAAAGTACCTGACTTTTACATTTCATACTCTTGTCTGGGATCACCCCTTGAATTTTGCTAACAACAGTTGGCAACATTGTAATTCCTCCTAATAATTTCAATTCATCCAGGCAACCTATGGATATCAAGCTCACCATAGCCCCTGTGTCTACAAGTGTCCTTATTTCTTTTCCCATGACTTCCACACTAATAACTGGCAATTCATGTCTATTTTCCCGTTGTACTATGTCTTCCTCCTCGATTAAATCCTCGTCCTTGACCTGATACGTTTCGACGATGACGATCGATTCCCAATGATTTGCATTTTTCTCTAGAGTTAATTTGACGTTTTTTTTTCCTTCGCCACTCGTGCTCGCTCGATTGACATCTCTCACTGTCTCCTCGAGTGGTGCACTAGGCTGTCTATCTTCTTGCCTCGACCTCTCATGTCCACGATTATACCGTCTGTCGTTAGGATCGTTTCTTCGGCCATCCTGCCTGTCGTTCCCATTATACTGTTGATCTTGACTCCAGTTATTTCTGCCCCGATATCTATTGTTATATCGATTCCTGTCTTGATATCTGGAATTCTGGTTATAATTCCTATATCGGCTATCTCTCGCTTCTTGATCGTATGGCCTCTCATATGGTCCTCTATATCGATCATTTCCTCGAGCGTTACGGATGTTTCCTCGATTCCCTTCGTTCCGTCGGTTTTCCCAGGAATCTCTTCTGTCCGTTTGAGCTGCATTGTCTACGACTACCGCATTCACTTCTTGCGTGTTTCTGTTGTCGTTTCTGTTACTTCTAGGCGTAACGTGAGCGCTTGTATAGTCCAATCGCCGTAAAATGTCGTCATAGTGCTCCAGCGTATTGGCTCCCGACGCTATTAGTGATCGCTGTACCTCAATCGGTAACTGTCTCGCTATAGCTTGCAAAAGCTCTTCTTCTGGCAATGGAGGAATAAGGAACTGTAATTTAGCCAGCTGTGACGTGAAATAGTTGGCATAATGCGTCGGATGTGACGTAGAATAGCGCTTTGAGTACATCTCCGCTCTTACGTTAAGTTGATCCTCGGCACTCCAGAATCTCCTCAAGAAAGCTATGGCAAATTGCTCCATGTTCGCAAAATTGCTTCTGAACGCTCTAAACCACGTAAGCGCAGATCCATCTAAGGCGCGTTCGACTATCCTTAGCTCTCTTTCTTTGGCTACCCTATGTTCCGCCATGTAGTCTCGAATATCTCGCAGAAATTCGACTGGTGTGACTCCTGTATTTCCCGAAAACTTTCTCGGCTTGTCATCTAGATTCCTAATAATGGTGACTGGACCTGAGTATCGTTCGCTTGGACCCAACGTACTCCTATTCGAACTTGGATTATCCTGAGGGGTTGAACTAGCCCTTTCGAATGTCACATTCGGTTGCATTTGACGGTCTTCTTCCATGCTCGCTTCTTGATTAATCATACTGCGGTCTATCGCTGTCTGATTTATCAATGTTTCCCCTGATGTTATATTATGACTGGTGAAACTGTTAAACATGGATTCTAGTTTAGTTATCCTGTCTTCTGCTAATTTCTTGACCTGCGTCTTTAATTCATCTAACGATGTAACATCCTGCGTTTTGTTGCTCTCGTCTAGATCGTTTCTTAACTTGTCAATTTTTCCTTCGCACGTGTTCTTTACTGACGCGACTTGTTCTTTTAACAGATCAACGTCTGTTCTAAATAGAGTTGAATCTATCTTCATCGCTTCCTTGTTTTCCGTAAACCTCGCTTCTAAGTTTGCCATACCTGCGATTAATTTTTCATCTAACCCTTCACGTTTCTCTTTTGCTTCGGCATCGACCTCACTATACCGTTCTTCCACGATTGCACCGACTCTATTTTTGAATAAAGCTAAGTTTTCATTAACCTTTTGCTCTATATCGTCGTCTATCTTCCTAATATCTTTCTGCAATTGATTTTCTAATGATTTTAAATTAGAATTGACCTCTCCCAAGACTTCCTCTTTAATGGTCCCAATTACTGTCTTTAAATCTTTAATTTCGTTACCTAGATTCGTTTCTAGACCTTTAATCTTAGTCTCGAAAGATACTTCGGTAGACCAATCTTGAATTTTGCCTACATCTGCCACTAAACCATCGATGTCGAATCTCAACTTCGATACATCTGATTTAATGTCTTTCTGTATGGACATAACGTCTGTTCTTAATGTAAAAATATTTTCTTCTCCTCTACTTTCTAATTCAATAATATTTTTTCTTAATATTTGAACATTTTCCTCTCCTTTCATGTTTACTGCAATTATGTCTAATTGTAAAGTCTTCAGCATCTCATTATTTTAAAAGTTAAACTATTCTCTAATCTAGTTAACTTATTTTCTAATTCAGTGTTAGTTTCTTCACTACGAGACTGTAATTTCTCTTCCAATGACTTAAAGTTATCTTTCAAGTTAGCTTCACTAGCTTTTAAATGACCTTCAGTACTAGTCTGTAATCTAGTTTCTAATGACTTCAACTCATCTTTGCTATTTGACTGTAGCCTTTCTTCTAATGACTTAAAATTGTCTTCACTATTTAACTGTAACCTAGTCTCTAATAACATCAACTCATCTTTGCTATTTGACTGTAATCTAGTCTCTAATGACTTTAAACTGTCGTTTAGATTGCCTTCGCTATTAGCCTGTAATGCTTGTACATTCTCTTTACATTTAGCTTCTAATCTAGCTTCTGAATTATTAATTTGTTCTTTAACTTCCGTTTCCATCTTAGAAATAGTTTCTGCAATACCAGACATACCCGTCTGTAACTCTCCTAACACCTTCGCTAAATCTTCCGGCAACATAATTATGTTTTCAATATAGGTTTATATATAGAGACGTTAGACAACAACACATCACAATGTCTCAATTCCTGCATTCACTTGGGTATAGGAAAAAATGTCTTATAACTAACATGATATTACTAATACGATTAACATGAACACTGGATTGGGCACACAAGTACATTGTCTGACTAAGTTTAATAAATTTTGTAACACAATTAAATGAACTTGAGATCACTCTCTCAGTAATCTAAATCTGATGTGATTCCATAGAATAAACAAAATCGAAAAGCCCCACTAGTTGGATAAAGCCAATTCTCCCTCTCTCTCTGTACCCGTTCGTCCTGGGGATGCGATGACCCATCTGCTATAACATCGCATTCCTGGAGTTCCAGGACAGAGCGGAGTTAAATGAACCTCTAGTCAAATAAGGAATGTGTCGGAAATTCAGCTGAGTTATCGAAAAAGCAGTGGGTATCACGAGACAAAGTATCTCTAGGGTCGTTACGGGCTTAAGTTTAATAGAAAATAATGCAAAT
Organism: Meconema thalassinum; assembly: GCA_946902985.2. Classification (NCBI taxonomy): domain Eukaryota; kingdom Metazoa; phylum Arthropoda; class Insecta; order Orthoptera; family Tettigoniidae; genus Meconema; species Meconema thalassinum. Next base: position 494,888,622 of record OX336391.1, read on the forward strand.
ATAAATGGGCGCCATCAACTGAATTCCTAGCAAACCACTTCCTTTCCGGATAAGCCTTACTCTAGACAAGGAAAGAAAAAGGAACATCACACCATCATCAGATCACAACTAAGATAAAAACAAATTTATTTTACTTTGATAGTCAGACAGACATTTTAAATATAACTCCTACCTAAGAGTATGGTCGAATGCCAAAGTTAAATTGTCATTGTCCAAAAATCGAACCATCTCTTTTCTATTCCAAATTTATTTTCATCCACATAACAAGAAAAATTTATAAAGTTCTCTTGGGTTCTCAGGATCACTGTAGCACTATGTCTTTCGTCACTGACATTTGTGAAACCTGAGACCTAATTTCTCTTTAATTTAACATCAATGTGGATTTAATAATGTTATTAATCTGTCTAAACATACACATATAATAATCACACATATTAAATATCACGTAAATTATGGTTTGCATGGCATAATTTGAATGTTGAACATGTTAATCAAATGCTTCTAAACATCGAATAATTAATTTACACTATTTACATCGTCATTAACAATCACTTATCTGTGAATTACAGAAAATTCAAATTCTCATTGGTCATCATTATCGTCATCATCAAAATTAAATATTTCTCACATTAATTCTCACTTCAAAATTCTACATATCCCTGTCAGAATCGTTAATTCATCACCATTACATCATTTAAATTCTCAACTCAAGTTGCAATTCCTTCAAATTATCTCTCAATTAAATTTATTTAATTCCATATAAATTCATTAATCATCAGCTTCTTTTATTTAATTATCACCTTCTAATTCAGTTATTCATCATCATTACAATCGTCTATTAATTTATTTCAATCAGTTTATTTATCCAATCTTTAATTCATCCATTTATTTAATTCATCGATTTATTCAAAAATTTAATTTATCAACTTATTTAAATTTCAATCCTCTGGTTATTTAGTTTTTCATTATTTCATCTAGTCATTCTGATTTTTATTTCATTAGGTCAGATCGTTAATATGCTTAAATCTCAGATTATTATTTCGTTAATTATTATTTCAGAAAATCTTGTATTATCAACTTCATTTATTTGTTTAATTTCCTAACAAATTGTTTAATATGGTTTATAGAACGTTGTCTTACAGTTTTATCACTTCCAAGTTATATCTCGTATTTAATTTATCATGCCAAAAAATATTATTGCCTCCACGACATCACGTTGGATCTAACTATCCACAACTACATTACATTTCTTCAATACTTCAAATATCACATTTGAATACAACAATTACTCCACAAAACTCCATAAATATTCAGCACATACAGCATGAATTTCAACAATTACGCTAGACTGGGTACGACGACCTCATGTCTGCTTCAAAATACATTATCAACGTTGCAACTATCACATGGCAAATTCCACAAAATGCCTACCACAAACTCCACTTAACCATGTTGCATGATCTACAAAAAATATATAACTGGCTTCAAATTATCAACGCACACAATCTCCAATAACTGTAATTAATCTGATCACATCTAGACAACTTCTTAAACAATTGGAAAAATATTACTTCAGTAATTTAAGATCTGCTTTCAGATAGCATAAATTCTCTTACTATTCTTATAGTTCACATCACAGAAAAACACCAATGTGCTATAATCTCATATCAAAATCTGCAATACTGATCTGCCTTGAAGTAAATCTGACCATTAATGATTAATCTCATAAGATTCAATTACTTTAAATCCTTCTCAAAGGTATCAAACACAATTATAAAAACCATCAAAAGTATCAGCTGTAACAGCTGTTAAACTGAAATTACTCTCAAAAGAGTATAGCAACAAAATATTGGATTGGCAAACAAGAATTACTAAATGCAATCCTGTTGACATTTATCGTTACTTTATTTAACAAAATTTCGACTGATATGTGACTAGTAGTTCCTTGTTTAATTCACTTACATCTCGTGTACATTCGGATGATAAAAACGAGTCCCTCAATGGCGAGTAAGATGTGTAACCACCGTACAGTCGTATAAATACGAAAGACCTCGCCCCGTCGACTTGGATGATAGTTCCCTGAACGATGGGTAAGATGAGTAGCCACCATACAATCGTATAAATACGAAGGACCCCATCTCGTCGTCTATATGAGTGAATGTACCAGATAGGAATCAACAAGTTTCTAGTTGTCATATAAAAGCGATGTTCATTCACTAAAGTGAATAACTTCTTAATATCTCCAAACAATCCAATGCAAAAAAATCCCTACTGATGAATAATACACACTCGCTAGTATGCAATGAACTGACGAAGTAATTTCTGATAATCAATTGCAGATCACGAGTCCGAAATACTCGTTATACAAAAAAAAAACTATTCATGAAAAATATCCTAGCTGGAAAAATGTCTAACAGACCAAACATCTGCTTAATAAAGTCAAACAATGGTGAGAATTTCGTATAATGATGCCTGCCATATCATATGGTCACTCCATATTCTAGTAAATTCGAAGTATATAAATTCAAACCATGTCTTAGTAATCGTATCACTCCTATTAGAAAAATATACATGTGTGCCCAGTATTCATGAAAATAATCGTATCAGGTAGTTATGACTCTTACAGTACCTTTCATAATCAGCTGTAATTAAATTTCCAAGATCGTCGATTTTCCCTACATAAAGAATTTCTCGAAAGATCGGCGTGAATATCATTCCATCCATGAAATGACGATTGCATTCGAAATCCCAAGTGAATCAGCTGGTGGACTCCTCTCGTCAGGAATCGAATCCATCGCTCTGCGGTGCCATCTTGTCTCTATCAGTGTCTACTCGGACATGTTGAACTTCGGATTACCCATAGCGGATATTGTCCAACTCCTTCTCGAAAAAGTTCATGGAAACAGCGGACCCCCTACTCCTCTTCTAAGTTACGCCACTGTTCCGTTAAATGTTCAGTTTGAGTATTGCAAGTTCAATCTCAAATGACTGCTAAGTCTCACTTTCGTAAAATAAAATTTTACTTGAGAGTGTTCAAAATTACGAAACACCCTGTATTTGTCTGTAATTTGGTAATTCATGAAACTGCATAAGAAATAAATCTTATTAATGCACGATCTAATGTTCATCAGTGCCTATGCTAACAACATTCCGTTTACTTGAAATAGTTAAAGTAGCTTTGAATGTGTTATATAACAGCATAGCCATAAAGTTATTCGTAAAAGCAATGTTCAAACTGCGTTGAAATGTAGCTTGTAATAAAGCCTTCAACTACTTGCAGTGCGGTTCTGACATATCCCGGCCGTCTGTAATTGCTTCCTCGACCAGCCCGCCTGGATCAATGACCCGCCTGGCCTTCGCTGCTCGGCGATGCAAGATCAGTCGCCTACACTTAGCCGTGACAGTTTCTGTATGTTACGTGACCTTCACTGTGCGTCTCGCTTGCGCTATAGAGCTGCTCCTACCTGCTCGTCTGACTGAGCTCTACTGAGCGTGCTGACACTGTCTTCTTGCTTATGTGTTTGGCGCAGGCACGTGGTGTATTCCCCTACCACTGTGCTCTCACGTCACGGTCATAGTCTCGAACCCAGATCATCTCGGCTATTCCGTTATAAAATAACTTAAGGGTTATCTGACTTCCATAAAATTATTTCCACATATAATGCATGTTATATATCCTCTTCTAAGATGTTTAATTGCTATAATTCCATAACTATTTCAATAAAGCTTCACATCTCTATCCATAATTCCATCTTCTTACAGATATCAATGCCTCCCTGATCCTAGACCTCCTACGTCATCTTGACATTCTTCTTGACGCGATCGGTGCGCTGTCTTTTCCTAACTCTTTCCAAAACCTCAACTACAGCTTAATGTCTGCTGGCGTAGCCGATAGCCTAAACTAGGTATCGGGTACATCTCTCCCGTACATCTCCTTTTTTTAATCAGGATTGAGAAAAAAAAATACACTCTCAGGCATTCTACATATAATACATGTACACGATAGCTCTACAATTCCCTTACTCAGCATGATGGTATTTCCTGATGCTAGCTGCATTAAAAGTTCCTACAACTTCATCAGTATCCATTCTGACAATCTTGTAGCTATTATTCTGGTATGTTTGTTCAATACGGAACGGTCCAGCGTACAATGGAGCGAATTTATGGTAGCTCTTCAGCTGAAGGTTCGAAGTGACTGGGTTCCTAACCAGCACCTCGTCATTTTCTTGAAATGGCTCGTGGAACCTCCTTCCTGCCTGTCTCCTGGCTCTCTTCTCCGCCTGTCTTCTGAGCCTCTCTCCTGCCATCTCGACTCTTCTTTCTTGTGTGGGTTGAGGATCTACTGGTGCCCTCACGACTCGGTCCCATGGTCTATCCGGTTTCAATCCATGATGAAGCATGGACGGAATCTGTCCTGTGCTTTCATGTACTGTGGAATTCAAGCATTGGCTAATGATGGGTATCACTTCCATCCATCTATGGTGTTGCCTTGACACATATAAGCGACACATCTTACTTATCTCCGGCATAATTCTTTCGGCGGGATTTCCCTCTGGATACCGTACAGAATTAAACACATGCCTTATTCCTAAACGTTCCATAGCAGTAGAAAATTCCATACTAGTAAATTGCGATCCATGGTCACTCAACAAAACTTCAGGTTTCCCCATGCTCGGAATAACTGTTTTCTCAAGTCTGTTTATTACGTACTTGGATGTAGCTTTCTGTATAGGGCATAGAGATACATACTTCGAAAATACGTCAACCGTTACCAAAACGAACTGATTGCCTTTCGTCGAACGAGGAATCGGACCGAAAATGTCCGTCGCGAAAAGTTATCTTGGCTTGCAGGGTAATATTGATCTAGGAACTTCTTTCATTAACTTAGATGAGTATTTACTTCGCTGACAACTGTCACAGGTCTTTATGACGTCGCGAATCGTTTGTCCCATTTGTCTCCAAATGAAAGTTTCTTGAGCGAGAGCCAAAGTCTTGTCTACACCTACATGAGCTGCAGTTCGGTATATCATCCAAATAACTGGTTTGACAAGCTTGGGTGGGATCACTACTCTAAGTTTAGTATGATCCTGGTCGATATATTGACATATAACACCTCCCATAATATGATATTTTCTAGCCTCTATCTCAGTTCTTTGAAAATCCGGATCAGCGTTGTCCATTCTGCGTGTCAAAAAAGGGTAAATTCTTCGCAAAGGTGCATATCTCTTCTGAGTTTGCGCTAACAACTTCAACTTTTCTAGAGTACCATTATCCTCTTGAATCAAATTTATATGGTTGACAATTACTTCCTCACAAGGGTTTCTGCTCAACACATCTGCTAACAGATTTAACTTCCCAGGTTTATGTACAATAGTTGGGTTAAATTGCTGTAAGAACAGAGCCCATCTGGTGATGCGGTCACTCGCTAAGTCTGTCTTCATAATAAATTGGAGGGCTTTATGATCTGTGATCACTGTTATGTCATGTCCAAACAACACCTTCTTCCACGTTTTAAGAGCATGAACCACTGCTAATGCCTCTAACTCAGTTGCATAGTAATTCTTCTCTCAATTCCTAAGCTTGCGACTGGTGAAAGCTAAATACCTATGTTTCTTGTCATCATCCAACTGATATAGGATCCCACTAATACCTATTTTGGATGCGTCTGTCTCTACAAAAAAACGTCTTGTAAAATCAGGATACTCAAGCTTGATATTTTGGATCAGCATTTTCTTGGCCGCTAAAAACGCTTGATTGCATCTATCGTCCCATTTCCATCGATTTCCCTTCCTTAATAAATCCTGCAGAGGTGCCATTGTCTCAGTATATTCAGGACAATGTGTTGAAAAGAACTGACACATGCCTAAAAACTGCCGTACCTCTTTAATCTTTCGTGGTGTTGGAAACTCTGAAATTGCCATGATCTTCTTTGGATTGGGCCTATAACCATCTCCATCGATTCTATGTCCAAGAAATTCAATTTCTTCATGAAAGAACTGACATTTATTGAAATTCACCTTGAAGTTCGTTCTCCTAAGATCTTCAAAAAGCATTTGAAGGTGCCTGATATGTTCTTCCGCTGTCTCAGACGCTATAATCAGGTCATCAATATAGCTTACCACATGCTCCTTAACTGCATCTGACAAATTTTTATCTAGTGCTCGGATCATCACCGGACCACTATTTTTCACTCCAAAAGGTAACCTATTGAATACATATGTTTTATGGTCAAACAAGAACCCTGTGTATTGTTTGCAGTCTTCTGCTAGCTCAACATGATAATATGAACTAGTCAGATCGATTGTCGAGAAGAAACTCTTTCCTCTGAATCTGCGTAACAATTCACGAATAACAGGTGGTCTGTCATGTTCAGGAAGAACTCTTTCATTAAGGGCTCTAGCATCTAGACATATCCTCAGCTTACCGTTAGGTTTCTTGACAACAGCTAAAGGATTCAAATAAGCAGTTGGCATTTTCTTAATTATTCCATCTTTCTCCATGTCGCTTATCATTACGCTTACTTCCTCCTTCCATTTATCCGGAATGGGATATAAATTTTTATGGTATGGTTTGTCATCCATCAACTTGATGCTGTAGGTAAAATTTTCTATGAGACCTGGTTTGTCATTGAATATGTCCTCATATTCTGAAATTACTTGATCAAACTGCCCCTTAATTTCTGGATTTATTTTACTTGTCATGCCAATTTTATCTTCTATAGACCTTTCAACGCTGCATACAATTTCATCCAATATATCCTCTCTAAAGAATGTCATCTCCGATTCCTGATTTTCCATGTCCCCTTCTTGAAAGTACATGCGCCTACTCTGCATATCTATGATCAGGCCACTCTCACTTAGGAAATCCACTCCTAGGATCATGCCAAAATGTAGTTGACCTACTACTAGGAACATCTGTTCAAAACTTCTGGTTCCAATCCCAACATCTAAAAGTACCTGACTTTTACATTTCATACTCTTGTCTGGGATCACCCCTTGAATTTTGCTAACAACAGTTGGCAACATTGTAATTCCTCCTAATAATTTCAATTCATCCAGGCAACCTATGGATATCAAGCTCACCATAGCCCCTGTGTCTACAAGTGTCCTTATTTCTTTTCCCATGACTTCCACACTAATAACTGGCAATTCATGTCTATTTTCCCGTTGTACTATGTCTTCCTCCTCGATTAAATCCTCGTCCTTGACCTGATACGTTTCCACGATGACGATCGATTCCCAATGATTTGCATTTTTCTCTAGAGTTAATTTGACGTTTTTTTTTTCCTTCGCCACTCGTGCTCGCTCGATTGACATCTCTCACTGTCTCCTCGAGTGGTGCACTAGGCTGTCTATCTTCTTGCCTCGACCTCTCATGTCCACGATTATACCGTCTGTCGTTAGGATCGTTTCTTCGGCCATCCTGCCTGTCGTTCCCCTTATACTGTTGATCTTGGCTCCAGTTATTTCTGCCCCGATATCTATTGTTATATCGATTCCTGTCTTGATATCTGGAATTCTGGTTATAATTCCTATATCGGCTATCTCTCGCTTCTTGATCGTATGGCCTCTCATATGGTCCTCTATATCGATCATTTCCTCGAGCGTTACGGATGTTTCCTCGATTCCCTTCGTTCCGTCGGTTTTCCCAGGAATCTCTTCTGTCCGTTTGAGCTGCATTGTCTACGACTACCGCATTCACTTCTTGCGTGTTTCTGTTGTCGTTTCTGTTACTTCTAGGCGTAACTTGAGCGCTTGTATAGTCCAATCGCCGTAAAATGTCGTCATAGTGCTCCAGCGTATTGGCTCCCGACGCTATTAGTGATCGCTGTACCTCAATCGGTAACTGTCTCGCTATAGCTTGCAAAAGCTCTTCTTCTGGCAATGGAGGAATAAGGAACTGTAATTTAGCCAGCTGTGACGTGAAATAGTTGGCATAATGCGTCGGATGTGACGTAGAATAGCGCTTTGAGTACATCTCCGCTCTTACGTTATGTTGATCCTCGGCACTCCAGAATCTCCTCAAGAAAGCTATGGCAAATTGCTCCATGTTCGCAAAATTGCTTCTGAACGCTCTAAACCACGTAAGCGCAGATCCATCTAAGGCGCGTTCGACTATCCTTAGCTCTCTTTCTTTGGCTACCCTATGTTCCGCCATGTAGTCTCGAATATCTCGCAGAAATTCGACTGGTGTGACTCCTGTATTTCCCGAAAACTTTCTCGGCTTGTCATCTAGATTCCTAATAATGGTGACTGGACCTGAGTATCGTTCGCTTGGACCCAACGTACTCCTATTCGAACTTGGATTATCCTGAGGGGTTGAACTAGCCCTTTCGAATGTCACATTCGGTTGCATTTGACGGTCTTCTCCCATGCTCGCTTCTTGATTAGTCATACTGCGGTCTATCGCTGTCTGATTTATCAATGTTTCCCCTGATGTTATATTATGACTGGTGAAACTGTTAAACATGGATTCTAGTTTAGTTATCCTGTCTTCTGCTAATTTCTTGACCTGCGTCTTTAATTCATCTAACGATGTAACATCCTGCGTTTTGTTGCTCTCGTCTAGATCGTTTCTTAACTTGTCAATTTTTCCTTCGCACGTGTTCTTTACTGACGCGACTTGTTCTTTTAACAGATCAACGTCTGTTCTAAATAGAGTTGAATCTATCTTCATCGCTTCCTTGTTTTCCGTAAACCTCGCTTCTAAGTTTGCCATACCTGCGATTAATTTTTCATCTAACCCTTCACGTTTCTCTTTTGCTTCGGCATCGACCTCACTATACCGTTCTTCCACGATTGCACCGACTCTATTTTTGAATAAAGCTAAGTTTTCATTAACCTTTTGCTCTATATCGTCGTCTATCTTCCTAATATCTTTCTGCAATTGATTTTCTTATGATTTTAAATTAGAATTGACCTCTCCCAAGACTTCCTCTTTAATGGTCCCAATTACTGTCTTTAAATCTTTAATTTCGTTACCTAGATTCGTTTCTAGACCTTTAATCTTAGTCTCGAAAGATACTTCGGTAGATCAATCTTGAATTTTGCCTACATCTGCCACTAAACCATCGATGTCGAATCTCAACTTCGATACATCTGATTTAATGTCTTTCTGTATGGACATAACGTCTGTTCTTAATGTAAAAATATTTTCTTCTCCTCTACTTTCTAATTCAATAATATTTTTTCTTAATATTTGAACATTTTCCTCTCCTTTCATGTTTACTGCAATTATGTCTAATTGTAAAGTCTTCAGCATCTCATTATTCTTTAAAGTTAAACTATTCTCTAATCTAGTTAACTTATTTTCTAATTCAGTGTTAGTTTCTTCACTACGAGACTGTAATTTCTCTTCCAATGACTTAAAGTTATCTTTCAAGTTAGCTTCACTAGCTTTTAAATGACCTTCAGTACTAGTCTGTAATCTAGTTTCTAATGACTTCAACTCATCTTTGCTATTTGACTGTAGCCTTTCTTCTAATGACTTAAAATTGTCTTCACTATTTAACTGTAACCTAGTCTCTAATAACATCAACTCATCTTTGCTATTTGACTGTAATCTGGTCTCTAATGACTTTAAACTGTCGTTTAGATTGCCTTCGCTATTAGCCTGTAATGCTTGTACATTCTCTTTACATTTAGCTTCTAATCTAGCTTCTGAATTATTAATTTGTTCTTTAACTTCCGTTTCCATCTTAGAAATAGTTTCTGCAATACCAGACATACCCGTCTGTAACTCTCCTAACACCTTCGCTAAATCTTCCGGCAACATAATTATGTTTTCAATATAGGTTTATATATAGAGACGTTAGACAACAACACATCACAATGTCTCAATTCCTGCATTCACTTGGGTATAGGAAAAAATGTCTTATAACTAACATGATATTACTAATACGATTAACATGAACACTGGATTGGGCACACAAGTACATTGTCTGACTAAGTTTAATAAATTTTGTAACACAATTAAATGAACTTGAGATCACTCTCTCAGTAATCTAAATCTGATGTGATTCCATAGAATAAACAAAATCGAAAAGCCCCACTAGTTGGATAAAGCCAATTCTCCCTCTCTCTCTGTACCCGTTCGTCCTGGGGATGCGATGACCCATCTGCTATAACATCGCATTCCTGGAGTTCCAGGACAGAGCGGAGTTAAATGAACCTCTAGTCAAATAAGGAATGTGTCGGAAATTCGGCTGAGTTATCGAAAAAGCAGTGGGTATCACGAGACAAAGTATCTCTAGGGTCGTTACGGGCTTAAGTTTAATAGAAAATAATGCAAATATAAATGGGCGCCATCAACTGAATTCCTAGCAAACCACTTCCTTTCCGGATAAGCCTTACTCTAGACAAGGAAAGAAAAAGGAACATCACACCATCATCAGATCACAACTAAGATAAAAACAAATTTATTTTACTTTGATAGTCAGACAGACATTTTAAATATAACTCCTACCTAAGAGTATGGTCGAATGCCAAAGTTAAATTGTCATTGTCCAAAAATCGAACCATCTCTTTTCTATTCCAAATTTATTTTCATCCACATAACAAGAAAAATTTATAAAGTTCTCTTGGGTTCTCAGGATCACTGTAGCACTATGTCTTTCGTCACTGACATTTGTGAAACCTGAGACCTAATTTCTCTTTAATTTAACATCAATGTGGATTTAATAATGTTATTAATCTGTCTAAACATACACATATAATAATCACACATATTAAATATCACGTAAATTATGGTTTGCATGGCATAATTTGAATGTTGAACATGTTAATCAAATGCTTCTAAACATCGAATAATTAATTTACACTATTTACATCGTCATTAACAATCACTTATCTGTGAATTACAGAAAATTCAAATTCTCATTGGTCATCATTATCGTCATCATCAAAATTAAATATTTCTCACATTAATTCTCACTTCAAAATTCTACATATCCCTGTCAGAATCGTTAATTCATCACCATTACATCATTTAAATTCTCAACTCAAGTTGCAATTCCTTCAAATTATCTCTCAATTAAATTTATTTAATTCCATATAAATTCATTAATCATCAGCTTCTTTTATTTAATTATCACCTTCTAATTCAGTTATTCATCATCATTACAATCGTCTATTAATTTATTTCAATCAGTTTATTTATCCAATCTTTAATTCATCCATTTATTTAATTCATCGATTTATTCAAAAATTTAATTTATCAACTTATTTAAATTTCAATCCTCTGGTTATTTAGTTTTTCATTATTTCATCTAGTCATTCTGATTTTTATTTCATTAGGTCAGATCGTTAATATGCTTATATCTCAGATTATTATTTCGTTAATTATTATTTCAGAAAATCTTGTATTATCAACTTCATTTATTTGTTTAATTTCCTAACAAATTGTTTAATATGGTTTATAGAACGTTGTCTTACAGTTTTATCACTTCCAAGTTATATCTCGTATTTAATTTATCATGCCAAAAAATATTATTGCCTCCACGACATCACGTTGGATCTAACTATCCACAACTACATTACATTTCTTCAATATTGTGGTGTTTGAAGCCATATTTTCAGTGTTGCCTTAGTAAACAAGAGTTTAGTGCTTTTCAGTCGGTCAACACGAATGTACCCAAAAGAGATGGGTTATGCCCTAATCCTGAAATAAATTTCATGAGATTAATAAAACACTAGGATGACCAGTTTCGATCGTCAAGCGATCATCATCAGATCCAATACACTTAGGCTATAAAATCTATGTTTGAAATACAGGTGAAAATATTTACAATATGTACAATTATTTAGTTGCAGTATTGGTACTGCAACTGTCAGTGTATGCTAAATGCAGTATATATGTTAGGTGAAATGCTAAATGGTGATGGCTATCCGGAGATTGTACTTTAGAGAGATTATATGGTTGTAAACTATGGTTAAACTATAAAATTTTAGGCTAACTACTTATCTGATTGTCTTCCGTACTACAGCTATTCGCAGTTTCCGTGCTCACTTGAACTCGCTGTGCGGTCGACTGCGGTGGTTATGTTAACGACTGGTTTTTCCCCGCCTTCCCCCCCCCCCTGTCCCTACGTGCTGTGGGGAGTGATCACGATGTGTTTATGTGAGGTGTTGCCAACCTAGATAAGATGTATGTTATTGAATGAGGTGGATCTAGAACTATTAAAGACCGTGGATTAGTCCTCGCCACGCGTGGAGCATAACCCATTCGAACTAAGCGTTGACGGTCTTATGAGGACGTCCCGGCACCAATCGAGATACACCTAGCCAAACGAAACAATCCCAACAATCTAAATGAACACACGTTCATGGAGAGCTCACCCCTCTTCACGCTACTAAAAAACACACCCTGTCGGAAACAAAACACAATTTAGCGACACAGCCAAGCTAGATAAAAAAAAAAAAAAAAAAAGAAGGGGGGAAATTAGGGGTTTTTTAATAGGTAAATGTTATCTGGATCAGGTGTACGATGTACTTTTCTTCTGCAATAAACCAAGGCCCATATTAGAGGCAGTATTAAAGGTGCCGGGACGTCCTCATAAGACCGTCAACGCTTAGTTCGAATGGGTTATGCTCCACGCGTGGCGAGGACTAATCCACGGTCTTTAATAGTTGTAGATCCACCTCATTCAATAACATACATCTTATCTAGGTTGGCAACACCTCACATAAACACATCGCGATCACTCCCCACAGCACGTAGGGACAGGGGGGGGGAAGGCAGGGAAAAACCAGTCGTTAAGATAACCACCGCAGTCGACCGCACAGCGAGTTCAAGTGAGCACGGAAACTGCGAATAGCTGTAGTACGGAAGACAATCAGATAAGTAGTTAGCCTAAAATTTTATAGTTTAACCATAGTTTACAACCAAATAATCTCTCTAAAGTACAATCTCCGGATAGCCATCACCATTTAGCATTTCACCTAACATATATACTGCATTTAGCATACACTGACAGTTGCAGTACCAATACTGCAACTAATTAATTGTACATATTGTAAATATTTTCACCTGTATTTCAAACATAGATTTTATAGCCTAAGTGTATTGGATCTGATGATGATCGCTTGACGATCGAAACTGGTCATCCTAGTGTTTTATTAATCTCATGTAATTTATTTCAGGATTAGGGCATAACCCATCTCTTTTGGGTACATTCGTGTTGACCAACTGAAAAGCACTAAACTCTTATTTCTTCAATACTTCAAATATCACGTTTAAATACAACAATTACTCCACAAAACTCCATAAATATTCAGCACATACAGCATGAATTTCAACAATTACGCAAGACTGGGTACGACGACCTCATGTCTGCTTCAAAATACATTATCAACGTTGCAACTATCACATGGCAAATTCCACAAAATGCCTACCACAAACTCCACTTAACCATGTTGCATGATCTACAAAAAATATATAACTGGCTTCAAATTATCAACGCACACAATCTCCAATAACTGTAATTAATCTGATCACATCTAGACAACTTCTTAAACAATTGGAAAAATATTACTTCAGTAATTTAAGATCTGCTTTCAGATAGCATAAATTCTCTTACTATTCTTATAATTCACATCACAGAAAAACACCAATGTGCTATAATCTCATATCAAAATCTGCAATACTGAATTGCCTTGAAGTAAATCTGACCATTAATGATTAATCTCATAAGATTCAATTACTTTAAATCCTTCTCAAAGGTATCAAACACAATTATAAAAACCATCAAAAGTATCAGCTGTAACAGCTGTTAAACTGAAATTACTCTCAAAAGAGTATAGCAACAAAATATTGGATTGGCAAACAAGAATTACTAAATGCAATCCTGTAGACATTTATCGTTACTTTATTTAACAAAATTTCGACTGATATGTGACTAGTAGTTCCTTGTTTAATTCACTTACATCTCGTGTACATTCGGATGATAAAAATGAGTCCCTCAATGGCGAGTAAGATGTGTAACCACCGTACAGTCGTATAAATACGAAAGACCTCGCCCCGTCGACTTGGATGATAGTTCCCTGAACGATGGGTAAGATGAGTAGCCACCATACAATCGTATAAATACGAAGGACCCCATCTCGTCGTCTATATGAGTGAATGTACCAGATAGGAATCAACAAGTTTCTAGTTGTCATATAAAAGCGATGTTCATTCACTAAAGTGAATAACTTCTTAATATCTCCAAACAATCCAATGGAAAAAAATCCCTACTGATGAATAATACACACTCGCTAGTATGCAATGAACTGACGAAGTAATTTCTGATAATCAATTGCCGATCACGAGTCCGAAATACTCGTTATACAAAAAAAACTATTCATGAAAAATATCCTAGCTGGAAAAATGTCTAACAGACCAAACATCTGCTTAATAAAGTCAAACAATGGTGAGAATTTCGTATAATGATGCCTGCCATATCATATGGTCACTCCATATTCTAGTAAATTCGAAGTATATAAATTCAAACCATGTCTTAATAATCGTATCACTCCTATTAGAAAAATATACATGTGTGCCCAGTATTCATGAAAATAATCGTATCAGGTAGTTATGACTCTTACAGTACCTTTCATAATCAGCTGTAATTAAATTTCCAAGATCGTCGATTTTCCCTACATAAAGAATTTCTCGAAAGATCGGCGTGAATATCATTCCATCCATGAAATGGCGATTGCATTCGAAATCCCAAGTGAATCAGCTGGTGGACTCCTCTCGTCAGGAATCGAATCCATCGCTCTGCGGTGCCATCTTGTCTCTATCAGTGTCTACTCGGACATGTTGAACTTCGGATTACCCATAGCGGATATTGTCCAACTCCTTCTCGAAAAAGTTCATGGAAACAGCGGGCCCCCTACTCCTCTTCTAAGTTACGCCACTGTTCCGTTAAATGTTCAGTTTGAGTATTGCAAGTTCAATTTCAAATGACTGCTAAGTCTCACTTTCGTAAAATAAAATTTTACTTGAGAGTGTTCAAAATTACGAAACACCCTGTATTTGTCTGTAATTTGGTAATTCATGAAACTGCATAAGAAATAAATCTTATTAATGCACGATCTATTGTTCATCAGTGCCTATGCTAACAACATTCCGTTTACTTGAAATAGTTAAAGTAGCTTTGAATGTGTTATATAACAGCATAGCCATAAAGTTATTCGTAAAAGCAATGTTCAAACTGCGTTGAAATGTAGCTTGTAATAAAGCCTTCAACTACTTGCAGTGCGGTTCTGACATATCCCGGCCGTCTGTAATTGCTTCCTCGGCCAGCCCGCCTGGATCAATGACCCGCCTGGCCTTCGCTGCTCGGCGATGCAAGAACTGTCGCCTACACTTAGCCGTGACAGTTTCTGTATGTTACGTGACCTTCACTGTGCGTCTCGCTTGCGCTATAGAGCTGCTCCTACCTGCTCGTCTGACTGAGCTCTACTGAACGTGCTGACACTGTCTTCTTGCTTATGTGTTTGGCGCAGGCACGTGGTGTATTCCCCCACCACTGTGCTCTCACGTCACGGTCATAGTCTCGAACCCAGATCATCTCGGCTATTCCGTTATAAAATAACTTAAGGGTTATCTGACTTCCATAAAATTATTTCCACATATAATGCATGTTATATATCCTCTTCTAAGATGTTTAATTGCTATAATTCCATAACTATTTCAATAAAGCTTCACATCTCTATCCATAATTCCATCTTCTTACAGATATCAATGCCTCCCTGATCCTAGACCTCCTACGTCATCTTGACATTCTTCTTGACGCGATCGGTGCGCTATCTTTTCCTATCTCTTTCCAAAACCTCAACTACAGCTTAATGTCTGCTGGCGTAGCCGATAGCCTAAACTAGGTATCGGGTACAATATATCCTACTAATAGACTATTAATTGCCTCCATGAACATACAAATTGTCGGTTTGATTGCTGTAATAGTTTCGTAGATATTGAGAACCGTCTAAATATTTTGGATGGTCACTATGTTGGATTTTCATATTATAGGCCTTAGATTTATGTAATATTAGGCTATATAAAGATTATTGTGTAGTTTTTTTTATTCAAACTTCAATTGCATGATTAGGACACAAGAAATAAAAGCGGGATTTTAAAATTTCACTCAATCGCCATCTTATGGTTATGAAAATAAGTTAAATAAATTAGATGCCAGTCGATTAAAATTTGTATAAGCATATACCGTATCAAGGTTCACTGCGCTTGGATGGTTAAAACGCAAGAAACGTCCATTTGAATATTTAAATATAGCGTCGCCGCCATGTTGGATTTGTGCTCGCCAAGTTATTGAACGTCCCATAGGTGAACTTATGCTTATAGCCTCTATACACTTACAGAATTTCAGTTTGATAACTGTAGTAGATTAATAGATATTGAGAACCATCTAAATATTTTGGATGGTCGCCATGTTGGATTTTAATATATGAAGTACATAGAGTTATATACTGTTAGATGATGATTATTGTGAGTAGGGGAGTAAGGGGGGTTCTAACGAGTGTCATGGCCGCCGCGTGAGTCCAAGCCAATATCTCGTGAACCCATGGTCGGATTTTAACAAATGACGTGTCATTGGACTCGGGCTGACGTCCTGTTTGCTATGGACTACTCGTTATATTTTTGGTTTTTTTTTTGAAAATTTTTGTTTTCGAAAGTTGGTGATAGTTTGAAAACCAAAGATGATAGAACGTTGTGCCATGGCCCAAACGAATGGTCTTTATGACATTTATTTTCTATAATGAAAATTATTTACTTTTTATGTTTTTTTGAAAAAACTCGAATTTTGAAAATCCTATATTTTGGAAACTAGGAACTCTACAAAAACGTTTATTTGACATAAATGAAAGTTCCCTATGCTCTCTACCCCCAAAATAAATGTCAAGTCTCTAGAGAAAAAATTTGTGTTTTGTAAGTAGTGGGGTAACACGGGAGCTGTGACACTTCTTATTGAACCCTCCTCGAATTTGCCCCGAACCTGATATCTCGCTAACCAATGGTCGGATTTGAACATACAGGGTGTCCTAGCACTCTTAGTGATGCCTCCTACTTTCCTATAGGCTCTTTATTTAATTAAACGACCAAAACTAAAAGGTCTTGTGCTTTTAATATCTCGCGAACCAATCATGCTAGAGGTGTGTTCGACAGGTCCAAAGACTCGGGCTGACGTCCTCTTTACTATAGACCACTCGTTATAATTTTTAATAAAATTGGAAACTCGATTTTGGGGTAAACACGTGTTTTTTGTGATTTTTGCCGATATCTCACAAACCAATTACGCTATAGACGTGTACGAGGTGTCCTAGGACTCGAGCTAACGCCCCCTTTCGAGTGTGGTAGATATTTTTTTCCAAAAAATAATTCACAAAGGGCCTAACGCCATACATGTTGAAAAATGTCTTTACCGTTACCTGTTTATAATGTTTATGAAGCGTGGTGGTTGAGAGAGACGATACGGCTGAGTGTGTGTGTTTCACCGAACCTGTCGCTGACCACGGTGGCTATGCTTAATAGAACAATCGCTATTTCGGCGGGTCGGTTTATGACAGAGCGAGGTTGCGTTTTTTCACACATTTTACCTTTGACGTGTAAGCGGTGATGAGATCTTGGTTCTATGTTGGTCGAAGCGAGTAGAGAAAACAAACTTGCCGACGAGCAGGAGGTGAATGTCATTTGAGCTTATTGGAAGGCGCTGATCTGACTTGACAACAAGTGCAATGGAAAATGACCAAGACGCTTGAAGGTGAAATAATCTGACCATCGTGGTGGCAGGGAAGAGCGAAAGGCATGTGAACACATGTGAAACCACATGTAGGCTAAACCAGTGACATCCTGTCTTGCTTCGTACGTGACAAAATGCAAGTTCAGGTGAAATTTGATCCGGCACAGGTGTTCGCTTGGGACGTTAGCTGTCCACGTGCCTGATAACAGAATCTTCAAAGCGTGGGGAAAAAAAAGATTATACATGCAACGTAACATATATAAAGACATGTCGTTATCATTTCCACTCTCACTTAGGTGACTACCTTTGAACACATTGCGTTGCATGAAACCCCTGGTCTTGTTTAACAGTTTTGGTGTTGGTGGAAAATACTTAACCTTGTTGTGGGGTAGGTATATATTTATTCATTTATATATTTATTGATTTTTATATAAATACATGCAATTATTTATTGATTAGGTGATTAATGATTTTATTTATTTATTTGTTGGCAGATAACGTGTATAGCCTACCTGTCGTGTGTCTGTGGGAAATATATTAAAGAAAGAGAAAGACAGACAGCTAGAAAAGGAAACCATTTCCACACTAGCCCACGAGTCGGGAATAAAGCAAAGCATTACACGTCAAGGTGAGATTTTTTAAAATATATAACCTGTTTGATTTTGTTTTGTTTATGAAATGCAAAAAATATATGGAATGGATATACTTATGGTGGTTTATTTTATTTCTTTTTAGAGTGTTGGTAAACGCTTGACCACTGTGATAACCTGGAACGCGTGTGTTTGGGGCCATTGTCCAGTAGTCTACAGCTGAAAACTCAGGTGAGAGTGTTCTTTCAAAATAATGTCTTTTACTGCTGAGGATACGTTAACTTGGGAACCCATAAACAGTTGTTTTAAATCGCGTGTGTGCTCTGGCCGCGTGGTCAATGTTAGAAAAAGTTTGATTCCCAAAGAATTTTTACAATCTTGTTTTGAATTTTTTAAAATTGAAATTTGTACAGCACAAAGGTTGCATACGGCTTTAAAGGTGAATACAGGACTGGTGTGCGATTTCATATATAAAAAGAAGGACGTGGAGCATAAAGAGACATTTTATATTTGCAGTAAAATGCAAGAGCTATTCATAGCCCATAATTTGGAACAGTGGTATGAAACCCACGTGGTGAATGCCTTGCTATCAAAATTTGATAAACTGCAACAAGGACCGAGTGGCCTTGCCTTAGACAAAATTCATCATTTACAAATCAACATTTGTCACTTCAACCCGTTGAATGCTGGGTCTAGCTATATTAAAACACCACCAGCAATAGCTTCGAAAAAGGCTGTAGTGAATATTGAGAATCATGACAATGATTGCTTCCTGTGGGCTGTGGCTGCGTATTTGCAGCCAGCTCAAGACCGTCATGTTAACAGACCAGCAAAGTACAAGGCCAAGTTTGATGAATTAAAACAAACTTAAAATTTAACTCGAGTGTCGTTCCCTATGGACTTAACCGAGATCCATAGGTTTGAACAAGATAACCAGGACTTTTCGTTCATGGTGTATGGCCTTAATGGTGATGAGATTGTGGGTCCTATTTATGCCACAAAAGAACCGAAACGACACCACATTCATCTTTTATATCTGTCTTATCGAGAGGTGAATCACTATTGCCTGATTAAAAGTTTGAGTAGATTGCTAAGCAGTCAAATGTCTATGAAAAAGTGTGCAAAACATATTTGTGATCGTTGTCTGCAATATTTTACCACTCTTACGCTTTTGAAACGTCATAGGGTAGATTGTGTTTCTCAGGAAGCGGTGAGATCGATATTGCCACAAGGGGACAAGGCTGTGTTAAAGTTTAAGGACATTCACAAGAGTGACACTGTCCCCTAAGTGGTATATGCAGATTTCGAAGCTCTCACCACACCCATGGCGGGATGTGAGCCAGATCCCTCCATGAGCTCAACCACACCCATTCAAAAACATGAACCCTTTGCCATAGGATTTAATGTGGTGTGTGCCTATGACCCCACACAATCCGTTTACAAATACCGTGAGGGGCCAGATTGTGCCAAATGGTTCTTGGATGAACTTGTCAAGTTGGCTCATCATGTACAGGAATTACTGGACCGCCCAGTACCCATGAGTCTATCTCCAGAACAGCAGCAGCGGTATGAGCATGCCACAACATGTCATATTTGTGAAAAGCCTATTTTAAGTGGAGAGGAAAAAGTCAGAGACCACTCGCACTTTACGGGAGAGTTTCGTGGAGCTGCGCATAGTAAATGCAACTTGAACTTTCCAGCTCCTAGCTTCATCAGTGTCTTTTTCCACAATCTGGCAAATTATGACATTCAGTTTTTGATTCGTGAATTGGGTCATGTCAACAAGGGCTCGTTTACCATTATTCCTAAAAACCATGAGCGTTTTACAGCCCTGACATGGAGGTTGGGCGACTTTAGCATTCGATTTTTGGATTCCTTTAAGTTTATGGCATCCTCGTTAGACAGCCTTGAGAATGGCTTGAATGAGGAGGAATTAAAAAATACTAGAATGCATTTTAATGATCCTGAGCAATTTCAATTGTGCATTCGGAAAGGTATATTCCCGTATTATTTCTGCAACAGCTGCGACGTGTTAAAGCAAAGAAAACTCCCACCACAAGAGAAATTTTACTCAAAACTAACACGCAGTACCGTTTCCGATAAAGACTATGCACATTCATGTCAAGTTTGGCGAGTGTTTGGCATGAAGACCCTAAGTGAATATGCTTTACATTACCTAAAACTGGATGTATTGCTGCTCACTGATGTGTTTGAAAAACTCCGTAACTTCTGTCAACACATTTACGGTCTTGACCCGGCTCACTATTATACGAGTCCTGGGCTCTCGTTCGATGCCGCTTTGAAATACACTCAAGTGGAATTGGATTTACTCACTGATGTAGATATGGTTCTATTTTTTGAAAAGGGCATTCGTGGCGGCTTTGTGTCACTTAACCAGCGCCATGCCGAAGCGAACAATGTCTACATGCCTGATTATTCACTGGACAAACCAGAATCGTACTTAATGTACTATGACGTGAATAATTAGTACGGTTACGCCATGAGTCAGCCTTTGCCCTATGGGAAGTTTGCTTGGCTGACAGACAAACAAGTGTCAGAATTTGATGTGATCAAGGCTAGCCAAGAAACAGGCCGTGGATATGTGCTAGAAGTGGATATTGAATATCCCTCATCCTTGTATGATGAACATGCCGATTTCCCATTCTGCCTTGAGCAAATGGTTCCCCCTGACAGTAAAGTGAAAATGGAAAAACTCATGGGCACACTTTACAACAAAAATCGGTACGTGCTACATATCCAAATGTTGGTGCAATGCCTCGCTCAAGGCTTGGTGTTGAAGAAAATTCAGAGGGGTATTTCTTTTGCTCAAAAAGCATGGCTTGAGCCATACATGCGACTCAACACAGAGCACCGACAAATGGCAACACAGCAGTTCGAAATTAATTTTTTTAAATTAATGAACAACTGCATCTATGGCAAGTCCATGGAGAATGTCCGCAAATACCGTGACATTAAATTGGTGAATGTCTGGGAGGGGCGGTGGGGTGCCCGGCGGTACATTGCCAAGCCAAATTTCAAATCGATCAAAATTATCGATGAGGATTTGGCTACTATTGAAATGAGTAAGACCAGCGTGACCATGGATAAGCCCATTTACTTGGGTCAAGTCATTTTAGACTTTTCTAAATCGGTCATGTATCGATTCCACTATGAGTTTGCCAAACGCCATTTTGAGGACGTCTCTCTTTTGTATATGGATACGGACTCATTCATTTACCACATTCGCCACTGCAACCCCTATGACGTCATGAGGCAACATAGTGACTGGTTCGACACCTCTTGCTATAGCGCTGACAACGTGTTTCAGCTGCCCATAAAGAACAAAAAGGAAATGGGCGTTTTAAAAGATGAATGCGCTGATTCCATTATGACGGAATTCGTAGGTTTGGCTTCGAAAATGTATGCTTACCGCACACTCGACTCTAAGGAAGCCAAAAGAGAAAAAGGTGTAGGTAGGGCAGTGGTAAAATCGCTACGTGTTGATGACTATCTAGCGGTTTTACGCACTGGCAAATCTATGTCTCATACACAGTGCAGGATACAATCCAGCAACCATCATTTGTATCTTGTGGAACAGAGAAAACGCACCCTTGCCTCCATGGATAACAAGCGTGTGTGGGCTGATGATCTGCTCACCAGCCTGCCCTGGGGTTATGATCGCAACGAGGAGGAGGTGTGATTTCATTGTTTAATCGTTTATGGGATATAGCTTTATGTAGCTTGTAGATTTAGAATTTTGTAAATATTGTTTTTTGTTATTGTAAATAGTAGATTTTGTAAATAGTGGCAACCCACATGGACCTTTTGCTCTTAAAAAGTTCTATGCAACCTTATTTTTTTAAATTTTTTGATTGGTAAATAGTGTAATTCTTTTAACGCTGTACAAAGTTTTTTTTTATTGTAAATATGAAATAAGTAAGATTTTTTAGTAACGTTAATAACTAGTATTTAATTATTTTTTCGTAATGTAAATGATAAACTAAGAAAGTTCTTTTGGGATGAGTGTGCATGTCGAGAATGTGCTTTTGGGAATAAATAAAGTGGTTGTGTTTGTTCCCAAAGACAGGTGTGAATGTATGAGTGGAGAGAGAAAGCTGATGTGTATTGTTGACCAGAGCACACACGGTGAGGTAGGGTGGGTGGGTGGGGAGGGGGTAAATGGTCACTTATATACTCATTTTGTTATGTCATTAGTTTTGTTTTTCATTGAAATGTGGCAGACAATAGACATTATTTTTGTAAAAACAGTCTTACCTGCAGTAGTTGTAGACCTCGACGTTTCTCCAAACATGCATCAACACATTGCAGTATTATCAAGGTCAAGCACTCGCGTGAACATCATTGTCAAATCTCTACTTTCGACACACACCAAATGGAAAAAATGTCAAAACAGAAAAATGGAAAATCTATGTTTCCATATCACCAAAAACGCAAAACTTAAAACGGACATTTTTAAAAAACTGGAAATGACCATATGTGAAATATGAAAATTCAAAAAACTTCCAACGGATATTGTTTAAAATGTGTCATCAGCAAACTGGAAAAATCCATATCATCAAAAAACGCAAAACTTGAAACGAACATTTTTAAAAACTATAAATTGCAAATTGGCAAATGACAGTGTGTGGAATTCATCATATGTGAAATGTGTAAAATGAAAAAATCAGCCATCAACATCACGATTTCTTAAAATTAAAAATAACAAATCATTGTGCTCTGGTAAACCTTTGTTTTTATTTCATAGTCATAGTGAATTGACAAAAGAAAAATAGAATACAAACAAATCCCAATTCCTCACTCCTCTATGTTTATGTCCATGCATCATCAACTTTCCTTTCATAGCACTCATGACAATTAGGGCTGCCATCCTTTCACCCACTGAGGCATCACTGGATGTGAAACGTTGTTTAGCTTTCTTCAATAACAATTTACCTGCCACATATCTTAAACCAGGATGACTATGGCGATAAGAAAGGTCATGTTCCTTGCATGCTTGATCCAAAAGATTAATGGGTACATCACCACGTTGTAAACGCTTTTCGAGACGAGTTCCAGGGCCGCAAAAACGATAACCTGGAAGATGGATTTCGGAAGGTAAGTATTGAATCACTTTGTCAATGACGCCATTGCCAGTACAGGTCTGGCATATCCTTTTCCATCGATGGTAAAAAGGTTTGGTCTTCCTCCTCCTCTGTGGACGATGTTCGTGTTTGTTGTTGTTGTTGTTGCTTTTTCTCGCCATGACACTCGTGGAATGATTCAACAAAGTCTTTACACGGACTTTTATGACCGTGATACAGTTTCACTAGCTGGCAAGTCGCACACTGACGCATAGACGGTATTTTTGCCATGGCCACTTGCTTATGGTGATCGTAATCCGTACAGGGTTGCAATTCACGCAACACAGGGTCTTGAGCCCATGATTTTGGTACATGTTGCCAGATTTCTTTGACCGCGTTGGCGGCCACATAATAAATGAACGACTTGGGCAGCGCCAAGAGTTCCTCTTTGGTAAAACTGTCTAGTTTCTTTTTGCACACAAAGAACTTGCCGATGGCTTTGTCCGTAGCATTGCTTTTCTCCATGGTATCACGTGCTGTAGATGTTTACACGTCGTTTGTAGAAATCTCACTGATGTCATTCACAGGTAAATCTTGAGTTATAATTTTGTTCAACAACTCCCAGCAGGCATGAGTGGTTAACCAATGAAAGAGATGCCACGCATGCGATAGGGCTGTATGGGTAATGTTGCCACTGGAACAAGTATCCATGAGCGTTTGCAGGGAGGGGCAGCCCAACTCCATGAGGTCGTTACATTGACAGTAAGACGCCAAAAATGGTTGCAACCATTGACGTTTTTCATTACCTTTCACAAATACCACATTGGCCGAGGACAAGTGTGCTTTCATAACCACATCCAAATATTTATAGGAAATGGTTCCCTGATTCCAGTCTAGTTGCCTATGATTTTCAATCCACTGGGTTTGTTTACGGTCTTTTTCACACAACAAATCAAAAGCATGGGGTGGTTTAAATAGCAAATGCGTAGCTTGCGATATCCAAAACGTGGTACAATCGATCATGGCCACTTGTTTAAATATAAATTTGTTGTCACCAATTTTAAACCCTTGGCAATCCACAATGAGTGTGCGCAACATGTTGACGCTTGCCTGGACCAAGTTCAACTGACGACTGACTGACGATCACGTGTGATCATGGCATGGGCTTACCTACCATGCTAGTTTCAAATTGAGGTTAGGGTAGGACAGGGGGACATGCAAAAATAAGAATTTAAGAATTACATCATTTTATTATCATAACACGTCTTACAGGCTTTTCTCATTTTAGGATAAGGACGATAGCAACTAATACAACAATATAGTCTCTTGTGTTTGTAACGTCCATAACACCGATGATGTCCCAATGTCTCTAAACTAGGTGTTTTTGATGGTGAGCTGCTCACCGAAGCACCATGGACACCATACGGTCCACACGTATCGTAACTTGTTTTCTTTTCATCACCCAGAGATACAAGTGAGGGATAGCTTGAATGACAGGATATATTTCCCACTTCCATTCTACACACAGGTAGGGGCAGGTGGGTGACCAGCGCTGATGTTCCTGCATGGGTTCATCGCCCTCCTGCCATTGGTCTATGATTATGGGACAAAAGGCACATTTCACTTCATCTCTTGATTTTAAATAGTAGAATCCAGCGGCCGCTAAGGCTTGAGGGTTTATGAGAGGCACTGGCCGTGTGGCAAAGGTCTTGAAACGTTGTTCCTCAGAGTTTAAATTCATGGATGTAACGTCTCTTGAGGCTTTAAAGCAAGACATGACTGAGCGGCTTGACATGGGTTGAGCTGTTATTTATACACTCGTCACTTGGTTGGACAGTGGATAATAGTTGACTTGTTTGTGATGAATAATCAAACAGTAGGCCGTGGTATTGGCTGGTACATTGTCATGCGTTTCAAAATCTAGTCGAATGTCGATATTGGATGGCTTGACAGACCCTTCCAGGTAAGAACAGTCAAAGACAATCAGTGGTGCTCTTGCCTTAAACGCTTGGGGTAGTAGCATGGGACCGTTCTCTTTTTGATAATACGACCATTGAAATTTAGAAAACAAGTCGTACAGGGGGCCAAACTTATTTTTTGAAAAATCCAAATCCAGTCCTTCATAGGGAAACACGGCTCCGTTAAAGAAAAGACGTGCATTTCTCAATTGCAGGTGATCAAATTGCGTGGCATCTTTGGTTTGTTGATACTTGCGATTCGTTTGAAAACCCACGATCAGGTAGAGAGGTCTCTCTGTATAGCGAGCTGTTTTTACAGACCAACTGTGTGTGTTGGTGGTGGGCAATAGCGGATACTCATGGAGTGCCCAGCTTCTAAATTCCATGGGTAGAGGCATATCTCTCTTTACCATTTTGAGTATGTCCAGTTTTTTGCTATCTTCAAGGGTCACATGAGGCACTTTCCATAGCAAGCGCTGTAGTTGTATTTTTGAATCGATGGGGGCATTGTCGGCTCCCTTGAGTGCATTATTATCACTCCTGTCTCTCACCAGATAAAGCACTTGCCTTGCGTTGACCACAATGCGTTGGTGATCTTCGGCAAAGCCTAAAATCAGTTTAAGAGGTAAATATCCAGAAGGTCCCATCAGTGTGTACCATCCAGTCATTGGTCGAGTCAGGACACCAACCTGCCATGCAAAGTGTTTTAGCTTCTTCCTCACTATAAGAGGGGTATAGTTTCATGACACTGGAAATGCCCACATTTCGAGTGCTATCCACCACGATATCGTTAATGACATACCGCACTTCAGAAAACAGAAAGGCTAAACCATGGTTGGCCAACATGGATGTGGTGGGTGTAGAGCCATCGGCTTTGGTGAGCCGACCTTCAATCTGAATGACACTTTCATGCGGTAGGGTGTAAATATCTTGGTTGTTGATAACAAATTGAATTTCATCATTGTTATTGAGTCCAGGTGTTTGAGCTTGATAGGAATGGAGATCAATTCTTACCACTCCTGGTTGCTCCTCGATGCGGTTCGCTATCTCTAGGATAGAATTCATTATAAGCGTTGACGTGGTAACCCAAATGCTGTAAAATCTGCTTGCCTTGAGATGTTAACATATATTCACGTGGCAAACAACTAACACCATTCCTAGACGGTGTTGCTGCTTTATACACAAACTTCATAGTGGCTTTAGCACCAACTTGTAAGTCACTGGTGTGGTAGAATCTAGATCAATGAGTTGTTGATCTCTATTGATCAGTCTTAATGTTATATTACTAATACTATCGACAGCCACAGAATGAAAAAGCACCACTGGAGTGTTTTCTCGAATAATATACCCATTGGGCGATGTCACAATAAAGTCATAAAGCGAATGCGATGGTTCTTGATTGGTGTACACTTGGCAAATAATATTACATGTCACCGACACATGATGGTTCTCAATGAATTTCACTTCATGGTCCGAATCATGTTCTTTGTTGGGCTCCAACACACGTGGTTTAAATCCTAGTAATGGGCCAATGGAATCGGGGCGTGTTTTAAAGTCAATGTTAAAGGTAGAGAAAATACTGCAGCGATGAGTGTTGGTATTTCATACAAGTTCAAACTTGTGCGTTCCATCGAGAAATGACTTTAAACCATATTGATTGATCAACACCACATAAATGTGTTCATAAATATCATCGATCGTGTATCCACCAGAGTTCAAGGTGAGCACAGAATCATCATAGTAAAACTTGTTGTTCACATTTTCACGTATGTTGTATATTCGATTGTACGTTTCAAGAGAAACAAGTCCTAAACCATAGGGTTTTTTACTCAATTCGATAGGCGGGTAAAAGTCTAGGCTGACTTCAGGTCCACGTCCATGCACTGTAAACTTTTTACTTTCTGCCGACATACTGGTGGCGTTTTAGCTTATGCTGCGTCTTATATAAAAACAAGATGTTCAGTAAAGAACATATAGCCTACTTTCTCCTAAATGTATGAGTATAGTTATAACTCGTTGTTATTATCAAAGAGTATAATAGAACTATTCTTTGTTGAAGACCTTAGAAACGATTTACCTCTACCAAACGCCACAACCTAGATAAAAACTGCTACCATCATTGAAGAAAGAAAGATAAGAAGTATATCAAGAATGTTATGGATCTGGAGACATAATCGACCGGACTGGCGGCGTGGCTCAGCGGTAACGTTCTCGCTTGCTGGGCCCTAGGTTGCAGGTTCGTATCCTGGCGCAGTCAGCTGGCATTTGAGGGTGCACAAATGCGAGGGAGCCGTGTCAATACATTTACTGGCACGTTAAAGATCCCCTTCGGGCCAAAATTCCGGCACCCCGGTGTCTCTAAAATCAGCAGTAGTTAAAAGGGAATTAAAACCAATAACATTATTATTATTATTATTATTACGACCTGCCGTGGGCAACATCCAACTTTGAGTTAGGGCATGTCTTTACACGTCTGGTTGTGCATGGCTTTCACAACCCTAATTGAATTAACAAATCTTTCCATGACCCTACAGAGACGTGTGTATACAAACTATGTGGATATTTTCGATAATATAATCCTAACAGAGCGAGTGCATTCTAGCGGCAAGATGAAGAAACTTTTCAATAAAATCTGGAAGTTACCTTTTTGGCAGCTAGATGTCTCGAGTAAATCTGCTGGCGAATTATGTTTTAATTAAATATATATTTTACACCATAATGTGCACAATATAACGCTTAATAACATTTTCAAGTAACGCAAAATAGGCTGTTACAAACCCTTTAAAATAAAAAGTTAAAATGTATCGTAGTATCATCTTGTCATTCTTCAAATTCGATGCGCATAGAATGATAATGGTATAGTAATCAATGGATCCCCACGTAGACTAGTCGTGACATATATTGGTGAAATATCGAACAATATAATCCTAACAGAGCGAGTGCATTCTAGCGGCCAGAAGAAGAAACTTTTCAATAAAATCTGGAAGTTACCTTTTTGGCAGCTAGATGTCCCGAGTAAATCTGCTGGCGAATTATGTTTTAATTAAATATATATTTTACACCATAATGTGCACAATATAACGCTTAATTTTAAAACATCTGAGTCATTACAAAACAATAAACATATAACATTTCAAGCAAAAAACCTAGCTCTGATCGGGTTTGAACCATAGGCATTTGAGCGATAGGCTAACGCTCTACCACTGAGCTAATTGTGTCAACGAATATCGTTCTATTTAAAATGACTTACATAGAACTTGTTAGCAAATAATGATTTATACTAAACGATTTCATCACTGGAGTATATTATTTATATATAAAGCATTTCATACAAAGTTTATTTATTTTTTATCAGTACGCTATATTGCATGCAATACTCAAATTAGTGAAATATAAGTCCGGCACAAGATATCCGCTGCCATCTTGTCTTATTACTGAATCAGTTCAGCTTTTTAAAATCACGTCTGCACTATAGTATTACAAAATAAACTTTTAATTTCGAACGTGCCTCTTCCTTTAGAACAGTTAAAACGATTCTCGGCTCGATAATCGGAACTGGTGGGTCCCATGATATGGATTATAAAGTTTGCATAATTCGCACGGCCGCCATCCT
Organism: Meconema thalassinum; assembly: GCA_946902985.2. Classification (NCBI taxonomy): domain Eukaryota; kingdom Metazoa; phylum Arthropoda; class Insecta; order Orthoptera; family Tettigoniidae; genus Meconema; species Meconema thalassinum. The sequence continues at coordinate 494,917,601 of OX336391.1, forward strand.
GAAATGGTATGGCGGACGACCTTGTAATTTGGTCACAAGACGCATCCTATACGAAGGTATGTTGTTACCAAATTTGGTAGAGATCGGATGATTTGGTTAGTCGTTATTTGATTTTACGTTTTGAACGTTTGAGTGGCCGCCATTCAGTTTTAGTAAAGATGGCGGCGATATAAAACATGACACTGAGGTGTCCTTTGCTAGTGCTATCTTTGTACCAAATTTCGTTCAATTTGCATTCACCGTGTTCGAATTGACAGGGGGGGACAGACATTCAGAGTACACACACTCACACACACACAGACACACACACACACACAGACTCACACACACATACACACACACACACAGACTCACACACACACATACACACACACAGACAGACACACTTTTTTCGCCCTGTGTTGATCTCATAAGTCTACTTTCATTTTTTGCAAAAATCGAAAGTAGGCTAATAAACACAAACGTCCACACTGTTGGCTGTTAAACGTTTGCTCGCGTTTCACATTATAATATATCTTGATCCCGTTTCCAAAATAGGTCACTAGTTCTATGGGCGGAGGCAAATTCCCAAAACTGTGAAAGTACCATACCATGGATCCCTCTTTGACATAAGCTACATAATGCGTTCCTGGTCCTCGGTGATCATCCAAATTAACAACAGCACATTCCTGTTTCCAGGGTCGTGGGGCTAATTGGTTTCGCATAAACACACCTCGAAAATGAGAAAGCTTTAGTTGTTTAGCATAGCTTTCCACTTGTTGATGCGTCAGGGCATGTTTTGCTATGGCTGAGGTTTTTTTTTTTTTTAATATTTCGAAATGGTGAAATCCCATATCCTTGTTGATAAAAGGCTGGCTTTAAATTGGCATTTCTAGCCCCCATGGCGATCGCTTCCATCGTTTCATTATGTCGCTGACTTTCTTTGGGTTGTTGCTTGCCCTGCTGCGCGGCTTATGGTTTTCGCCACTGCACTAGCACCGCCCAAATGTGAGCCCAGAGCAGCCAAACCGGCAAATAATGCAGGTAAAAATCCCGCTCGTTTGGGGACGGGAATCACTCGCCCTTGGTTTGAACTCTGTCGCCGACGTTTTGGAATAACATGTCTCTGTGCTGCTCGAAGGGCTTTCCTTATGGTCAATACATTATTTTTTTTTTCTTTCGCAAGGGCTTATCCACGAATGGTGTAAGCCCAGGCTTTGCCAAGGACAAAGTCCTTTTTTTAGTCTTTCTCACTGCATACCTTTGTTTCACCATGATGATAATGACCCACAACCTTTCACAAGAAAGTTTAAATCACAACTAACGTTAGATGGTCATTTCATGGCTGTATATTCCAATTGCACATAAAGTGGGAAATCGTTTATGGTTTTTCCCGCTTGCTTTTCATCCCATGTCAACATGAGATGAAAGGATAATTCGTCACCTGCATTGACCATTTCATGGTTATGGACCAACATCCTATGACCATTTACCTTTATTTGTAAATGGTTCTCATCAGGTATGGCATATTTGATGTGAATGGTTCCATCATAGTGTAATCGATAGTGGCTTAAACCCGAAGCAAGCACATAGGTCGAGTGCTGATCATGGACTAGCGGTAAATGGTTTCTGTCATTCACAGGTTTTTCATTTGTCAGATACACTAAAAATACAGATGGGATAAATTTATAAAGCCTTTTCATTTCATAGGTCATGTAACGCTTGGTACAAACATCGTCTTCGTCTTGTGGGTCTTCCGCGTGAATAATCCGATGGTGATTAGCGCTATAGCCATTCACCGTAAGCTGGGGCACTTTGTCATAAAACGCATACACTTTGTTATCCACATACGTTTTCGTAGTAACGTCTGTAGACACTTGAGGATGTTTTACATGGGTTAACCGCTTTCCCTTAAAGTCATAATCTCCCTGTTTTGTGCGTGGCGCTACTGACCTATCCACATAGTGTTTATTAGCAGGATCTGTTTCCTGTTTAGGATCATGTATGGTAACAGACCTAGCTTTGGCCATCAACGCACGTCCAAAGACATCCATCGTCAACCTGTAGTACCAGTCTACTGTTTCTATGACAAGGTTCGGTGTCCTGTATATAGACAGCCTGCTAGCCTGTCTAAGCCTTAGTTGAAATGAAGATTATTAAGCAGCAAGAGTCATTCCCCGTGGGGGACATGGTTTCCCATCTCTGTCCCACATCACGTGAACAACGCCATGGTTCACTCTTTCCATCTTCCATTCGCTGCATCATTGTGGGGCCTTCCGGCTGTGGAAAGACTAATCTTTTGCTAACGCTCATCACAGCGCCCAATGGTCTGCGTTTTCAAAATATTTATATTTTTGCAAAATCTCTCTACCAACCCCTCTACGTGTTTCTGGATCAAGTCATGTCTGGATTACAAAAAGAGAATATGGGTTATTTTACATTTTCCATGCAAGAAAATGTGATTTCACCGGATGAGGTAAAGCCTGATTCACTCATGATTTTCGATGATGTATCCACTGAACGTCAAGGCATTTCAGCATGGGTCGACACAAACATATCGATTGTTTCTATCTTGGGCAAACGTATTCTAAAATGTCCAAACAGTTGATTCGTGACAATGCCAATGTCATTGTTTTATTTCGGCAGGACGAGAGGAACAGTCGTCACATTTATAATGAACATGTGAATCCGGATATGACCTTTCAAATGTTTACAGAATTGTGTGCCAAGTGCTGGAACACTCAACGTCATGCCTGTTTAGTGATTGACAAACAAAGTGAACTCTACCAAGGACGGTATCGCTTAGGGTTTGATCATTTTATTGCTATTTAAGGCCCTGTCTCATTCCCCGGCAAGTCATTTGTCAAGACACTATGGCGTTAGCAGAGAGTCAATTGAAAAAGCATATTATTAGAGCAAAAAATACTATTCGCCAAAAGTTTCGTCAATTGAAACAATCACGTGCAAATCATGCTTTGTTTATTCAGCAACATTTAGCACCTCCACTAAAAGCCATGTTGAAACCCTCTTTCAAGCCATCTGAAACGCTACCCACCGTTTCACAAGCCACGCAGACGCTGCACGAGGACCCTGAGGAAGAGGAAGAGGAACAGGAAGATTTGACTAGTGTTAGCGAAATTGAGAATGAGGAGGAACATGTGTTTACGCCTCAAAAAAAGGCCGCACCCCTTGCAGAGTTTTTGAGAAAAAAGAAATCCTTGGCCATGGTCGAAACACCTTGCCCTTCCAGAGCGTCTCCGTTTTCACAACTCTTGGCCACCCCTCAAAATAAAGCTCAACTGAAAACCATTTTAATAAAATATTATGGATCAACATTGGAACCCTATTTCACCGATCTATTTATTGTAAACACAGATACCACGTATGGTGTTCGCTATGAGGATGATAGTTTTAAAATTGGCGATTCATCCATTAAATTTGCTCGTACTAAAGCTGTCATTAAAAACATCAACTATAAATTAACGCCAGGACTGTTAAAGCTGCTCTTTTCTCGGACCCCCTCTTCCCATGATTATACGTCAGTGGACCTTGACAAATATAAATCCATTTTATTGGATACCCATGCCCACAAAAGACAGTATGATCCCGCTCAACAAGTGAATGCCAATATATCTCAAAAATATAAAACCATCATTGCAAAAATGTTTCCCACCAGTCAAAGTACTTGTCGTAAAGCGTCCGCTTCGGGAGTGACATTTAAACCATTAAAACCCCTTGTGGATGTTACCTACTGGCACAATCCCAATAAGCTCGTCCAGCGGCTACAGTTGTTGCATGCCTCACGTCAAGCTGGCCATACCGGTCACGATTGGGAAATTCAAGAAATTGAACAAGAACTTCGAAATGCCAAAATTATTGTTTAAGCCCTCACCCATTAAAATGGGTATTGCTCACGAGTTGCATCGCCCAGCTAGGCGTCACTATCCGCGACTCAAGGTGATTTCACGAGGTGTGGATGAACTTTGGCAGGCTGACTTGGTTGAAATGATACCCTATGCTAGCGTTAACGACGGTGTATGCTATATGTTGACCGTCATTGATGTCTATTCCAAAATGGCCTTTGTTGAACCTGTGCGTCGCAAGTCTGGCCCACTAGTTACCAAGGCCTTTCAACATATTATTCAACACTCCAAACGTCAACCTCAGCTGCTACAAACTGACCAGGGGAAAGAATTTTTCAACAAGGATTTCTCCAGTTTTCTCAATTCTAAGGATATTCACCATTACACCACGTACAGCAACCTCAAAGCCAGTGTGGTCGAACGGTTCAACCGAACATTGAAAACCCATATGTGGAAAGCGTTTACCGCTCAGGGCACGTATCGCTTGTTTGGACATGTTACCTGAGCTAGTGTCACGTTACAATGACACCAAACATAGAACGATTGGGACCAAGCCACGTCTCGTAACTAAAAATATTCAGCGATTGGATAAACTGTTTAACCCCATAAATACAGCCGATCCTAAACGTCACCGACTGAACTTTGGGGATTTTGTTCGTGTGAGCAAATTTAAGTCTGCCTTCAATAAGGGCTACACGCCTCAGTGGGGGACTGAACTATTTCGAATTCGTCGAGTCAACTTGGACAGTCCAGTCACCTATTTACTCGAGGACCTCAACCATCGACCCATAAAAGGTAGATTTTATCTCCATGAACTTCAGAAAACAGCATTTCCTCAGCATTATCTTGTGGAAAAATTGTTGAAACAAAAAGGAAATAAACTCTACGTCAAATGGTTAGGGTTTAACTCTACTTTTAATTCTTGGATGAATAAATTACATGTTGTGTGAACCTGTGTACTTTTTATTTATTCACACATGTTGTACACCACCTATAGCTCTATGTGTACAGCGCTCCTAGCTTCATGCATGTTTATACATGTTTGTCTTTCCCTTTCCTCCTGTGTTCTCTCATACATTACCCCCTCCCCTCTCCCTCCCTTCACCTCCCACCACTGCTGTTTGCAGCTCTTGCCTATCTATTGGTTGTGACATCATTCCCACAAGTTGCATCATACTTTTTACTGATTCAGCTATTCCCACGCTTTGAACATACTCTTATCGTGCACGTGGACAGCTAACGTCCCAGGCGAACACCTGTGGCAGATCAAATTTCACGTCAACTTGCATTTTGTCACGTACGAAACAAAACAGGATGTCACTTGTTAACAGTTATCGCGCACGTGGACAGCTAACGTCCCAAGCGAACACCTGTGGCAGATCAAATTTCACATGGACTTGCATTTTGTCACGTACGAAGCAAGACAGGATGTCACTGGTTTAGCGTGCACGTGGTTTCACACATGTTCACATGCCTTTCGCTCTTCCCTGCCACCACGATGGTCAGATTATTTCACCTTCAAGCGTCATGGTCATTTTTCCATTGCACCTGTTGTCAAGGCAGATCAGTGCCTTCCAATAAGCTCAAATGACATTCACCTCCTGCTCGTCGGCAAGTTTGTTTTCTCTACTCGCTTCGACCAACATAGAACCAAGTTCTCATCACCGTTTACACGTCAAAGGTAAAATGTTTGAAAAAAACGCACCCTCGCTCTGTCATACACCGACCCGCCGAAATAGCGATTGTTCTATTAAGCATGGTCCTTGTGGTTAGCGACAGGTTCGTTGAATCACACACACCCAGCCGTTTCGTCTCTCTCAATCACCACGCTTCATGAACATTATAAACAGGTAAAGAAAAAGAAAAAGTTGTTTCAACATGTATGGCGTTAGGCCCTTTGTGAATTACTTTCTGGAAAAAAATATCTACCACATTTGAAAGGGGGCGTTAGCCCGAGTCCTAGGACACCTCGTACACGTCTCTAGCGTTTTTGGTTCGTGAAATATCGGCAAAATCACAAAAAACACGTGTTTACCCCAAAATCGGGTTTACAATTTTTTTGTAAATTATAACGAGTAGTCCATAGGAGACAGGACGTCACCCCGAGTCCTTGGACCCGTCGTACATGCCTCTAGCATGATTGGTTCGTGAGATATTAAAAGCACAAGACCTTTTAGTTTTGGTCGTTTAATAAAATAAAGAGCCTATAGGAAAGTAGGGGGGCATCACTACGAGTGCTAGGACACCCTGTATGTTCAAATCCGACCATTGGTTAGCGAGATATCAGGTTCGGGGCAAATACGAGGAGGGTTCAATAAGAAGTGTCACAGCTCCCGTGTTACCCCACTACTTACAAAACACATTTTTTTTCTCTAGAGACTTGACATTTATTTTGGGGGTAGGGAGCATAGGGACCTTTCATTTATGTCAAATAAACGTTTTTGTAGAGTTCCTAGTTTCCAAAATATAGGATTTTCAAAATTCGAGTTTTTTCAAAAAACATAAAAAGTAAAAAAAGTTTCATTATTGAAAATAAATGTCATAAAGACCATTCGTTTGGGCCATGGCACAACGTTCTATCATCTTTTATTTTCAAACTATCACCAACTTTCGAAAACAAAAATTTTCAAAAAAAAAATTCAAAAATATAACGAGTAGTCCATAGCAAAGAGGACGTCAGCCCGAGTCCAATGACACGTCATTTGTTAAAATCCGACCATGGGTTCACGAGATATTGGCTTGGACTCACGCGGCGGCCATGACACTCGTTAGAACCCCCCTTACTCCCCTACTATTGTGTACGTTCATTATGTAAATGATGATTTTGATCGCATGATTACAGCACAAGAAACAAAAAATTAATTTTCGAAATTCGCACAGCCGCCATCTTGAGGTTACGTAAACAATTGAATTAAATTAGTTACCAGTGTATTACAATGTGTAAAAAAAATTGTCTGTACAAAGATTCATTGCGTTTGGATCATTAAATTGCGAGAAAAGTCTATTTAAAACTTTCAACTTCGTTTGGCCGCCATGTTCGTTGTCTAGTTAACCGTTTTTTGAAAGTCTCATAGATGAACTTTGAGTAGTGCTCTTTATCTCCGTACAAAATTTCATGGTGATACCTGTAATAGTTTCAGAGTTATAGAATGCCGGTGAAATATTTCACACAGCCGCCATCTTGAGGTTATGTAAACAATTGAACGAAGTTAGATGTCTGTGCATTACAATGTGTATAAACATTTACTGTACCAAGTTTCATTGCGTTTGGTTGGATAAATAGCGAGAAACGTCTATTTAAAAGTTGCAAATTCGCTTGGCCGCCATGTTGGTTTCGTAGTTACCAGGTTTTGAAAAGTTACATAGGTGAAATTCTAGTAGTTCCCTTTATCACCGTTCAAAATTACAGGGTGATATCGGTAATAGTTTCGGAAATATTGGATGCTGGTGAAATATCTCGCACAGCCGCCATGTTGGTTTGGTGAGACGTAACACAATTTGAAGGGTACGGTCGGGGTCGCCCGGAATGGTACTATGAACTTACCGAGTTTCATTGAAATCGCTCCAGCCGTTTAGAAGTTATTAGGGGGAACACACAAAAATCCCTCACACACAAACACACACACACGCACACACAGACACACGGACAAAAGGTAATCTCATAAGCCTATTTTTTTCATAAATGAAAATAGGCTAAAAATATGCACTATGGAATAACTCACTCCGCATTCTTAAGCGTTTCTATTTTGAATATAAAGGAAATATGAATAGATGGACATATAACTACACCTTTTTATTTTAATATATCAACAAAGGTACAGTTCTAAATAGGTGGAAATATTATCTTATGGAACTTCAAGCGCTGTTGACCATCAATAATTAAGTTATTAAGTTATGTTCATTTTTAAGTATAACTGATATAACATTTAATAGCCATTGAATTTATTAAAATGAAAATAATTTTACATTATTTACATAGTAAATGCTCAGTAAAAATAATTGATATTAACTTGCAAAAGGACTAAAACGTACCAGGTATTACAGTAAAATAATATCACTATTATTCTCTGGTAGTCTCTCGGAGTCCGAATCGAAATTTATGACTTTAAGAACAAGAAATAACAAAAAGCGCTTCAAAACATTAGGAAATTAGAATATACGCGCTTCTGAAGCAGATATATGCATTTATACAGGCAAATGAGAAAAATATGGTGTACTGAATTGTGACAAAATAACGAAAATATGCACAAATATGCAAAAAATATGATTTCGCATAAACTTCCGGGCGTTTCTCATCAACTCAACATTGGAGAAGGATCAGTCCGATGGTGGTTGATATTCTAAAGACACTGTAGAACCATAGGCTAAATTAACTAAATAGACATTTGATTGAAAGTTTTGTACTTTCCTAGGAGAAATAAAATTGATGTAAAGTTTATTATTTTTTTCTTTCTTGTTATCCTAATATCTTAGGTTTTTCACACTCTTGTCCCAGGTTTTTGAAACTCTTGTACTGGGCTTTTGAGACTCTTGTCCCAGGTTTCAAGGAAAAACGTATGGAAGCCCTAATTAAAGGCAATGTTTCCTTATAACGACTCAGTCTTATTGTGCTTCCGATTGGTCACAAAGAGAATATAATATTTTAGAAGTTATTGTGTTTGTTCCTGAATTTAAACTCGAAAACATGGCAATGCTGTTTACCACTCAACCCATAAGAAGCATGCATAACATAAATAATGCGACCTTCTCAATTCTTATGAACCCGTTTAAAAATTGTTACCCAGTGAACATAACTCTGAATACGAGTTCTCAAAAGAGCTGTCTTTGTTCCGATATCGTTAAGTTGGCAACGGTCTCAAGTCATGTTTACAACATTAGTTCCGAGCCTAAAGGGCTAGAACTGTGAATTATTCACTATAATAATAGTTTGACACGGTGGGTGAGTGGATAACGTGTCGGTCTACTAACCGCAAGCTTGAAGGTTCGCTCCTGGCCGTGGTAAGTAATTTTTGAAAGGCAAATAAAATCACGACACGCATGTCATACATTGTTGGCATGTTAAAGAACCCATTTGAATTCAGTAGGCCGTGTTCATAATGGCAAAATTAATCTCGGGATTTTCCGCTAACACAAAGTTCCTCATTTCTCTAATAGAAAGCGCTACAGTGTCAAGGAGCTTAGATATCTAACCTCCTTTACTTTCATAGCGCTTCAAGGAGAGATAAAAATTGGCATGCAAGTTGCCCTCTGGGTGACAATTAACAAAGCTTGCACCTGGCACCTGAGGCCATACGATATTATTAGATTATTACTATAATAATTAATGATTCAATGACAAATTAGGTGTTTTCATGCATGCATACGATCTGAATTTTGGCCAGTAAAATATATACATATGTGCTTGTACGTTTAGTCTACAGTAGTGTTTCAATATACCAAGTTTCATAGACTTCGGATCATTCTGTAATGAGTTAGAGGAACTCATCCCTGAATAATGTACATACGTGCAATCTATAAATACTGTATGTAAATACATGTATAAGCCAGTAGATAAATATCGTAGTAGTAGTAGTATATAGTTCATTATGCAGAGGTTCATTTCATACGAGAAATAAAAATATGCTTAAAACATTTCGCACTACTGTTACCCTCAAGAATGTAATTTTGACTCCGTTCACCCCCCTCCAGAAGCAAATCCTAGTTACGCCACTGATTGTAATTGTAACAATGTTACTGTATTTGCATCAGGATATACAATGTATTTTTTCATCAATAAACCTAGGCTGGCATTCACGGTAGTATTAAAGGTGACGGGACATTCTCAGAGAACGGCAGCAATTATATGGCTTCTAGTTTATGCATGGCGAGAATTAATCCACAGTCTTTAATAGTTGAAGACCGTCCTGAGTACAATAACATACATCATGTCTAGGCTTGGCAACACACCACAAGTACGCATGCACTTATTTCAGACATCATGTAGGAATGTGGGTCGCGGGGTCGGAGAACCAGCTTAACGAGATAACACACTCGTTCAGTCTCCTGTTACCAGCGACCGAGTGAAGTTGAATCTGCTCGCTGCTGTAATGCGGAAGACATCTTACTACCTAGGTAAGTAGCCTCCAGACAAATTCCGGAGTTCTATCACCACTTTTAACATATCACCAAACATCATATAGACTACAACTAACATATACCGACAAGTTGCATTACCAATACTGAAACTAAACAAGTGTATATATTGTAAATATTTTCACCCGGATCTTCTAACATAGACTTTATAGCCTAAGTGTAATGGATCTGATGATGATCGCTTGACGATCGAACCTGGTCATCCTAGAGTATTTATTAATCTCATGTCATTTTTTTAGGATTAGGGTATAACCCAACTATGTTGGGTACATTCGTGTTGACCGACTGAAAAGCACCAAACTTTTGTGTACTAGAGAGGTACTGTATGCAACCATAAACTTCGATTGATATAGCTTATATGGCTCCAGTGCCATCAATAGTGAACAATAGGAAGTTTCAACTTAACGCTGACTTTGAATAATTAACAATGAACATCAAATACTGATGTAACATTGAAAGAACAAATCAAACACCAGCAACACATATTTGATCATTTTTCGGTTATTTTCAGTGCTGATACCCGTAGATAAAAGGGTCTAGCCTAGAACTCTATAGATATGGAAAGTAGGCTGTTTAGATCTCAACGGAACACCTACTTGGAATTAATATGCCTCTTCTTCGGAGATCACTCTCTTGTTCAGAACACCTGTTTGGAGTCCCCGTAGTTATCGTAACCCGCTTGTCAGACGTGTTATGTTGGTTACATACATCGCAGGCAGTGCCGCTGTGGTCATAAGCAAGTCCATAAGTGCAAACTTCAATATTAATAAAGATTATCATACCGTACAACAGCAATAGACCATATCACCACTGTATTCAATCTTCATACTTAAAATCATTTTATAAATTAACACTGAGAGATAAATGATCGATTGGCTATCCTATATCATTTTAGTCCAATCTATTATTCATGCAGTCAGCTCTGCCTAGCTCTTCCTGGGATACATGTTCAGAGATGGCTGCCTGTCAAGCCAAATTTTCAGCATGAATGTTTTCTCGGGTGCGTGTTATCCACCAATTATTTGTGTGACTGTGTTCATCTTTGTCTGAAGAACACAGATCAACAATGATTAACCATTTCTTTTTCGTTGAAATCCTGGAAAGTTCCGTCATCCCAGATCTTCTTTATGGCAGCCAGACTTGGACTCTCACTAAAAGACAGACCAAGATGATACAGGTGTGTCAACGGAAAAGTGAGAGGAGAATACTAGGCATTTACCTCACTGACAAGGTGTGGAACAAGGAATTGTGAAGAATTAACCTCAAGATGGTGGCTGTGTCCAATAATTAAGTTTTTATTTCGTGTGTATTAATCATGCGATCGAAGTGAACGTTTGAATAATGAACCTACGCAAAAATCGTCATCTAATAATACATAACTCTAAGACCTACATAAATAAAAATCCAACATGGCGACCATCCGTAATATTTAGATGGTTCTCAATATCTACGAATCTATTACAGCAATCAAAGTGAAATTTTGAATGTCGAAAGAGGCAACTAACATAACTAGGATATATGAAAATAGGCTGTATAGTTCTTCACGAAACTACTTGTTTAAGGTTACGTACGATGGGACCCCAGTGAAGTGCGACCCACTGCCTTGTAAAGATGGTGACAAATGTCCACCGCTACTTTCCATCGGTTGCACGACATAAATCACCAGGCAGACGACGTTTATAACCACGACTTGCTGGCCAGGGTGAACGCTAATTATTTTAATTTTACGTAGCAATCTGCGACCACGTCTCCTCCTCCACATGTGAGAACGACAATCAAACGGATTCATTCAAAGAACAAAATATTATATTCATTCCAACAGACTCTTCGTCCGCAGGGCCAAGTCAGGAACGAATAATACCTGTATTTTACGAGCATGGAAATTTAAGGCCGTGGTAGCGTTGCCAACTTAACGATATCGGAACAAAGACAGCTCTTTTGAGAACTCGTATTCAGAATTATGTTCACTGGGTAACCATTTTTAAACGGGTTCATAAGAATTGAGAAGGTCGTATTATTTATGTTATGCATGATTCTTATGGGTTGAGTGGTAAACAGCGTTGCCATGTTTTCGAGTTTAAATTTAGGAGCAAACACAATAACTTCTAAAATATTATATTCTCTTTGTGACCAATCGGAAGGTCAATAAGACTGGGTCGTTATACGAAAACATTGCCTTTAATTATGGCTTCCATAGGGTTTTCCTTGAAACCTGGGACAAGAGTGTCAAAAACCTAAGACAAGAGTCTCAAAAACCAAGGACAAGAGTCTCAAAAACCTAAGACAAGAGTGTCAAAAACCTAGGACAAGAATGTCAAAAACCTAGGACAAGAGTCTCAAAATCCAAGGACAAGAGTCTCAAAAAACAAGGACAAGAGTATCAAAAACCTAGGACAAGAGTGTCAAAAACCTAGGACAAGAGTGACAAAAACCTAGGACAAGAGTGACAAAAACCTAGGACAAGAGATACAAAAACCAAGGACAAGAGTGTCAAAAACCTAGGCCAAGAGTGACAAAATCCAAGAACAAGAGTGACAAAAACCTAGGACAAGAGATACAAAAACCAAGAACAAGAGTGTCAAAAACCTAGGCCAAGAGTGACAAAATCCAAGAACAAGAGTGTCAAAAACCTAGAGCATCAAAAATCTAAAGTCAAGAGCGTCAAAACCTAAGACAAGAGTGTAAAAATCCAAGGACAAGAATGTCAAAAACCTAGGACATGAGTCTCAAAAACCAAGGTCAAGAGTCTCAAAAACTAAGGACAAAAGTATCAAACACCTAGGTCAAGACTCTCAAAAACCAACAACCAAGGACAAGAATCTCAAAAACCTAGGACAAGAGTGTCAAAAACCTAGGACAAGAGTGTCAAAAACCTAGGACAAGAGTGACAAAACCCTAGACCATCAAAAACCTAAAGGCAAGAGCGTCAAAATCTAAGACAAGAGTATCAAAAGCCAAGGACAAGAGTGTCGAAAACCGAGGACTAGAATCTCAAAAACCTAGGACAAGAGTGACAAAAACCTTGACCATCAAAAACCTAAAGGCAAGAGCGTCAGAACTTAAGACAAAAGTGTCAAAAACCAAGGACAAGAGTATCAAAAACCAAGTACAAGAATCTCAAAAACCTAGGACAAGAGTGTCAAAAACCTACAAGAGTGACAAAAACCTAGACCATCAAAAACCTGAAGGCAAGAGCGTCAAAACCCAAGACAAGAGTGTCAAAAACCAAGGACAAGAGTGTCAAAAACCTAGGACAAGAGTGGCATAAACCTAGAGCATCAAAACCCTAAATACAAGAGCGTCAAAGCCTAAGACTAGAGTGTCTAAAACCTAGGACAAGAATGTCAAAAACCTAGGACAATAGTCTCATAAACCAAGGACAAGAATCTCAACAACCTAGGACAAGAGTGTCAAAAACCTAGGACAAGAGGGTCAAGAACAAAAGGGTCAAAAACCTAAGACAAGAGTGACATAAACCTAGATCATCAAAAACCTAAAGACAAGAGCGTCAAAACCTAAGATAAGAGTCTCAAAAAACAAAGACAAGGATCTCAAAAACCTAGGACTAGAGCGTCAAAAACCTAAGACACGTGTGTCAAAAACCAAGGATAAAAGTGTCAAAAACCAAGGACAAGAATCTCAAAAACCTTGGACAAGAGCATTAAAAAACAAGATGTTCAGTAAAGATCATATAGCCTACTTTCTCCTAAATGCATGGGTATTGTTATAACTCATTGTCCTTTTCAAGGAGTATAATTGAATGTTGGTTGTAGTAGCTTGTTGAAATACAACGTGCTATAGGGATATTAAACATGAATATGAGGTGCCCCTTGCTAGTGCTACCTCTGTAAAAAAAATCATTCAATTCGGTTTCACCGTGTTTGAATTGATCTGGGGAATGGACTTGCACACATACTGAACCCTTCACAATAGCAGTGTTTATATGCAAGAATCTTGATCAAGGGGTCGCGCTCAGTTCCTAGTGTGATGTTTACGTTCGCCAAACAACATGCTCTACTGAGGTAAGGGTCATAGGATTAAAACTATAATTAAGAAAGAAAGGTGACAAGACGTAAAATAATAACATGATTTAATGACTAATAGTGCATAAAATGAATATAAACAACAATAATAAAAAAATCCTCCCTGAATTTTTCCCATGACAGGAATATTTATCAATGTTGAGGAGTCAGACGGATCTCCTCTTTATAAAAATGTGGATCCTAGTTCCACTAACTTGCATTTGGATTTTATGTACGCGTAATGACTAACTACGAGGAATGAGTACTTGGATGACTGTTCGTTTACAGCGGGTTAACAGCCACGATGCTTACGAGCAATCATCTCGTAAATCAACGTTTACGGATATGGGACATGACACTAATAAAAACCTTTAAAAATTTAATGCTGACACACACACTAAAATCTACTATTTACAGGAATCTCCCTCGAGACCCTCCATTAGCGCGATGACGCACTTGAAAAAATGAGCTGCCAACTCCGGCCAATTGCTCAATAAACAAACAAGGAAAAGACAGCATCGCACGTGACTTCACGGGTCACTAAAATGGAATATAAACATGGACTTAAAGCCAACAACAACAAAGCCTGACCGGCTGAGATTACTTTATATGAACAAAACTGCATGTTAAGCTAACGCTTCGGAGATTATCGTGATTCGTAGGCAACTCCCATTTATATAAACAATTTTTATTATTGATCAGTTCTTAATTCTGTATTTCAAGTAATTACGGAGTCAACAAGCACTCCACACTAATGACCTCGCTTGCAACATTCAGTCTGCCTTGTGAAACAGCTCCCCCTTCCTCAATACTTGTCATTGCCCCAACACCAGTGTGTAAAAATAACTGACCAGCTGTGCCGTTATCTCAAAGAATCAACAGCAACAAATCTCGCCCACCTAAACATATGGTCAGACATTAATAAAAAATAGCCACAATTGCCCTCGCAAGGTAACAATATGGACTTAGCACCAAGCTGACAGAAATCAGTCTACGCTGAAATTCCCGCTTGTAATGACCACAAAATACACACACTCACACTGCTGGGAATGACATCACGTTTTTCACACAGGTCGGTTGAATAGATGCTCACAAACTATTAAAAATATTAAAACCTACGATAGAGTTGACTGCTCTTCGTCACAAATCACATTGCTCCAAAGGCAATAATCTCACTGAATCTGATCAATAATAAACCTTAAAAAGATTAATTACCCTCCAATCTACTGTATAATTATATTACTCCAGTCCTACTTCTGAAACACAACATATCTCCGAGAGACGTTTTAACCGCATTGCGTAACATATGCAAACATGGTCGTCCACATAGCTACGTTAGTTAAAACAACAAACAAACAAGAACCTTCTACTAATAACATTTATGCGAGCTGTTTCCATGCAAAAAGTGTGTCAGACCAAAACTAAATATACTACGTTAATCACACAAGCAAAATATTTACAAAAATATGTCCCATATACCATAAGTTAATTTATCAGATAATAAGAATATTATTTTGTACTCATCCTCGGCCAGTCACCCGTCAAAGGACATCAGCTGCCAACTCCCAACTGAATGCTTCTTAGCTCATCTCAGCCATCTGGACGGAGTGTTGATAGTTCCAAACTTCTTCCAGGATAAGCGATGTCATCTCTCGTGCTGATTCAAAAAGTTAGATTATTATACACTTGATATCTGACTACTAAATTCGCCGTTTCAGGTACTTCTTTCCCCGGAACAGTCTGTTGGCGAATTGTCGATGCTACTGTCCCTACAAAATATAGTACTGTGACTATCTATCACTGAATTTAACACATTTATTAATAATTTCTGTGTCCTCAAGACACGCAAAAGTATAAGTGTCTACGTCCTTAGACGCGCAAAATGTAAAGTAACCTGTGTCCTCGACACACAAAAGTATAATAGCCTGTGTCCACCGACACACAAAATATAATAAGCCTGTGTCCTCGACACACCAAAGAATAATAAGCCATGTCTTGGCTCTTCATGCCACTTATAAATGAACCGGCCCTAGGTATTGATAGAGGGGGAAATTATATAAAAATTTCTCAAAATAATAGTGGTACAGAAATGAAATAAATATCACTGAACTCGTAAAATTGCGCAGGTCAAGAATATGCCCATTAATCCTAGAATCGATCATAGAGATGTCGTCTAGCCGATCTCCCGCGTTAATGCTAGCCATCGCGTGCCCAAGCTAGACTTGCCGCGCTCGTAAGCATTCATCTCCCATTGGTTCCACATTTTCTGTAACTTGGTGGTTTTTATCAGACCTTGGCCTCGTAGGAGTGTCTAGTATTTTCATCAGCCACTCACGTTACTGCATCATATTTTTTTTAGGCGCGAATATTACAATGAACATGCCATGAGCGTGTCTCACTGCGCGTCCCTTCTATTTTGAGGTAGCCACCACCTGTCCTTCTGAAACATTGCTAGGGTCTATCTTTTCAAAATCCTAAGTATTTAGCCTTTTGTCAAACTGCTGCAGGTATGTCCCCATTGTCTCCAACAAATGCTTGAAATTTCCTCATCTCCGTCTGGCTTATTTCATGACGCTGGTGGAAATATTTATTAAGTGAAGAAATAAAACATCGAATCATTTATCCATCAGAGGATAAAGGGTTCACAACTCCTCCACTCACAAAATTTCGAACTTAGGAGAAAGTCGATAATTTTAAAAAGACTTTCGTAAGCCAATTTGTTTTATTTCAGAATCACCCCTTTTCTATTACTTGGTCTAGCCGCTCCTGTCTTGAATGGCATTTAATCGTTTCATTTCCTGCTTGTAATGACCCTCTCAACTGCTTGCATGACGCGCTGGTGCCTTAGGCAACACTCTGCTCGTCTCGTTAATGTTTGTCAACACCATTTCCACTTCCTTCTTCACGTGCCGTACTCAACTGCTCCCCGTCCACTTGGTTGATATAGGACGTCCATATATTTAAACTGCATCATTATTTTGGCGCTCCCATGGTTCGCTTCTTCGATACTTTTTTAAGTTGGCTGCATTGTAGACCGACATTGTTCCTGTGCTTAACTCTTTCACTCTGTTTTATTATTTCCTAGGTTTCATACGATAGAATAGGGTCCTATGAACTTTTCGCAGAATTTGCTGAAGATCTTCTTCTCTGGATCCGATGTAGCGGGTCGTTTCACCAAAACGAGCTGGTTGATTTCTAGATCACTGTGAAACCTCTTATTTCTCACTCGCCGTAATCTGCGATCTGCTTGTTTTCTCATGTAGGCTCTCGTTCTCTCAATTCGCAGGTCAGGTGCTATCATGGGATCTTGTGGGCAGTTAATGATGCTTTTCCACGTTCTCACTGGATACTCGTTTTTGTGTAAGACCATAGGGATCTGTCCTGTTGACTCGTGCCTGGTAGAATTCATGCATGTCTCTACATCCTTAATTTTATCCACCCATTTATGATGTTCTTTGGGAATGAAGATTCTCAAGTATGATGTTACACATTTTATTGCTCTCTCACTTGGATTAGCTTGGGCATGTCGGATACGGCTTAAAACGTGTTTTATACCCATGTCCTCCATACCTTTCTTGAATTCGGCGCTTGTAAAATAACTGCCATGGTCTGACAATATAAATTCTGGTTTTCCACGGATTGGAATGACTCTATTTCGAATACGACTGAGTACTTGTTTCGATGTAGTTTTCTGAATGGGGCATAATATGACAAACTTAGAAAATACATCAATGCACACTAGCAAGTGCCGGCAACCTCGCCTTCCTTTCGGAATTGGACCGAAACAGTCCAGGGCCAGTAGGTCGCAGGGTTTCTGAGGTAGGAATGGTCTAGGATACTGCCTCATTAAATAGTTCTTGGGCTTTGTCCTCTGACAAGAATCACAAGTCGTAGTGACGTCACATATAGTTGTTCTCATACGTGGCCATGTAAATGTCTCTCCTATTGTCGCTTCACATTTGTCTAATCCGACGTGTCCGTAACTTTCGTGAGTATGCCATGTCAATCCTCGCTGTAAGGATGCAGGTACTAATATGCGTAACTTGGTGTGGTCATTATCTACCCATTTGTGCAGCAAATTGTTGACATAAACATATCTTCCGTCTTTGGCTTTCGCTTCTCGAAATGCAGGTGTTCCTGTAGGTAGTTGCTTTCTGAAGTATTGAATTAATAGCAATCCATGGTTCCGCTTCCTGTTCTCGCTGTATCTCACGTAACTCCTCCAAGAATTCCCGGTCCTTCGGTGTTAACTCCAAGTGTTGTACCATCGCTGTTTCTTCACTATCATGCTCTGGGTTCCTGCTGAGTGCATCCGGAATCACGTTCATCTTCCCTGGACAATGTTCAATCTCAATGCTAAACTGCTGAATATATATAGACCAACGTGTCACACGTTCGCTTGCCATCGACGTCTTAAACAAGAATGTTAGTGCCTTGTGATCAGTCCTGACAACAATGGGGTATCCATAAATTATCCTTTTCCATTGTTGGAGCGCATGAAGTATGGCCAACAATTCTAGTTCCGTTACAGTATAATTGCGCTCGTGCTTACGCAATTTTCGGCTGACAAATGCCAAATATGTTTTATGTTGCAGGTTAGCTGGATCTTCTTGGTAGAGCATAGCACCTATACCAATTAGTGAAGCATCCGCTTGGATTATAAATTTGTGCTTGAAATCTGGATATCCTAACTTAATGCAGTTTTCCAATAGCTGTTTTGTTGCTTGGAACGCCTTCTCACACTCCGCATTCCATAACCTTTTATTATTCTTTTTTAGCATTTCTTGCATTGGAGCTACAGTCTCCGTGTAACCTGGACAGTTTTCCTTAAAGAATCCCGTTACGCCTAAGAAAGCCCGAATGTGCTTGACTCTCGTTGGTGTAGGGAAATTCTTTATCGCTTCGATCTTAGCTGGATTTGGCTTCACTCCCTCCTTTTCAATGATGTGACCCAAATATAAGATCTCGCTCTTGAAGAAATGCGATTTCTGCAGGGTTAGGGGCAGATGACCACGTAGTTCTGCCCCTTAAAACAACAATAACTATAATATAACATAACTTCAGGTTTACTTTGAAATTTGATGCATTCAGGTTGCCTAATACTTTATCTAAATTTTCCATGTGAGTTTCAATGTTGTCGGATGCCAGCAGAATGTCATCAATGTAGCGCACCGTCATCTCCTTAACTTCCTCGGTTAGATTCCGATCCAGGGCTCGGATTAAAGCACAGCCCGCTGTTTTGACTCCAAAGGGCATTCGGACGAAGCAAAACGTTTGGTTATCGAATAAGAAGCCAGTTAGAAGCTGTGACTTCTCATCCAATTCAATATGGTGGAAACTGGACGTCAAGTCAACTGATGAATAAATGCTTTTGTTTTTAAAGCCTTTTAGTACGTCTCTGATAATTGGCGCTCTGTCATACTCAGGAAAAATGAGTCTCATGTTGAGATTTCTGGCATCTAAACAAAGTCAAATAGATCCATTTGGTTTTGTGACTGCCAAAATCGCATTTAGATAAGGTGTAGGTGTCTTCCTTATCACTCCAGCTTGTAACATCTCATCTATAATGACCTTAACTTGACCACGATATTTTTCCGGAATTGGGTACAATCTACTTTTGAAAGGTGACCAATCCTCGACTTGCATTGAATATTTGAAATTTAATATTTTACCAGGTACTGTATCAAATACTGTTTTGTGCTTACTTAAAATCTCTTCCAATTGTTTTCTGTGTTCACCTCCAAGTTGAATGTCATTGAGCCGCTCCTGTAGTAACTCTTCAAATTGTGCCTCACTGTCATCTCCTTCTGTTAATAAAGACCATATCTCCTGGGATTCACTCTCCTCATCTAGTTCCACAACAGCTCCTTCTATGATGTTATCTTCTGCCTTTCGTATCTCCTCTTCCGTCTCTTCCGATATTGCTTCCAATGCCCAAGAATTTACATCTCTTCCGGTAGTGATTTCATCCATATGCAATCCCACGTTCTTCAGCTGATCATACTCTCTAAAACTGACTGTATTCTGGTGCAAATCTATCACTGCTTGATAGTCACAAATGAAATTTGCACCAAGAATTATATTGAAATTCATCTTTGCCATGATAATGAATGTTTGCCCAAAAGTGTGTTCCAATATGTTCAGCTCTAAGTATGCCTGACGTTTACAAGTGACGGTGCGTTCAGGAATAACACCCCTCACTTTGAGTTGTGGTACGGGAATTACAGGAATATTCTGACTCCGTCCCAACTCTCGAACCAAGGCCTCCGATACCAGACTGATCTGCGACCCCGTATCCAATAAACATCTTATATTAATTCCACCAATCCTCGCGTAAATAATGGGTAACTGCCTAATTTCATCGTTCCGTGTTTTCACCGTCTCCTCCAGGCAGTCTTCTGGCAAAGCAATCCATTCTTGTATGTTCGCTACTATCCATCCATCTTCAACTTCCGACTGTTGCGTTTGTAGACTGTCTTCTTTATCCAAATTTAGAATTTTTTAGGTCCATTGCGACTCCCATCATCCTTTTGTCGCCCATGCCCTTGATATTCCTCTTGTCTCAGTAGACTTCCAGCTTCCTCAGTATGTGTGTCTGGATTCTTCATGTTCCCAATGGCTTTTTCCCATCTTCCTAGCTCTCCACCTTGGCTAGTGTGTAATTCCTCTAGGTAATTTTGTGATTGAGCGTGCCTATCATCCCAGTCATTTCGATAATTACGTGGCTCTCCTTGATTTTGATCTCTCCTTCCTTTCCATCTTTGATTAGCATTGAAATCACCGTATCTTCCATAAGGCCTTTCATTTCTTCGATTTTCACGCCATTGCTGATACCCTCTATGTTGATATCTATTGTTGCCTTGATATGACCTATTGTTATAGTGATTCTCGTTACGCTGGTATGGTCTGTTTTCTCCTTCTTCCTGGTTTCGCCTAGGTGTGGAGGTGCTTGTATTAGTACCCTGCGTTTTAGTGTTTGCCTGTTTTGGTTTTATGACCTCTGTCGTATTGACTAACTCCAGCTGTCTTCCTCCTCTATAATGATTCTGAGATGTAGTCTCATCTATCTGGCGTAATATCTGTTCTGCATGTAAGGCCGTACTATCGTTCGCTGCGACTAGTACTTGTTGCACGTTGACTGGTAATTGCCGCGCTATAGTCATCACCAAATCCGCTTCATTTAAAGGGTAATCAAGGTCGCGAAATTTTAGCATTTGCATGTTAAAGAAATCTGAGTATTTCGTTTGCTGGGTAGTTTGGTATTTTCTAGAGTAAAGCTCCATCCTTAGACTCTGTTGTAATGCTGGCGACCAGTATTTGCGCAGAAACGCTAATTTGAAATCTGTCATAGTTCCAAATGTATATTTGAAGCTTAAAAACCATGTAAGGACATTTCCTGATAAAGATCTCTCCATCATCCTCAATCTACGTGCTTCAGGTACCCCAGTGTCATTGTAATGATCTTCAATTTCTTTAATAAAGGCTTTAGGTGTCACCCCTGAATTCTCCGTGTACTTCTGCGGTTTATAATCGTTCGAGCGAATTACTTGGATAAGTTGTGTGGGCTGATGACCGTCTTGTGGCGTGGAACTCCTTTCGATATTCTTGCGAAACTCTTCTGTGTTTGTTGTTAATGGGCTCTCTGTCTGAGCTTGACTCCCTGCTGTGCTAGTACCCTCCGGGCTATTTGAGTCGTCCTGCTTGTCTTTCAATGTTCCCGTTTTAAATATCGAGGATTGTTCCAACGACCTCAGTTCAGCTTTTATGATCCTGTCTGTTTGTTCTTTAAGTTTACTCTTAATTTCTTGTTCTAATGCTTGAATACGAGTATGATTTTCGCCTACTGTCTTAAGGATGGTTGATCTTTCCTCTTTAGAATCGATATTCATTTTTCGCCAATCTTTCCTTATTTGCTCCTTAATCGTGCTTACTTTCTCCTCAATGTGGCTTTTAGTGTCATCCTGATTGCTTTCTATCTGGCTCAGCCTTTCGTCGATGGTATTCTTTAATTGTTTCTGATCCGCTTCTAGGCTTTTCCATTGCTCCGCTGATTTTATTTCGAGACGATCCATATCTTTAATTATGCCGGATATATTTCCATCTACCGCTGATAATTGTTGTTGAATGACCTTGCCGCTCTTTTCCATTTCCTTAAATCGTCCTTCTAACTTATCCTGAGCTATCTTGACCTCGCTTGTATTCATAGTGCACGCTAGTTCAATTTGCTCTAATTTAGCTAACACCGTTTCATCCAGAATGCTAAGTTTTTGATCAAAAATACTTTCCATTTTCTTAATCTGATCTAATTGTTTTTCATTATTTTACTAACATCTAGGGCCAGCAATACCATCTGTTGATTAGTGTGATCCTTCATCTCTGCGGTTAACGAAGCTAATTGGTTCGTGTTTTTAACATTCTGCGCCTCTAACTGCGAATTTATAGTGTCATTGATTTCATTTTTAAGTAATCTAGCTTGTTCCGCCTGATATTCATTTTGTTCAATCCTACTGTTATTTAATTGTGTCCGCAATGATTCACTTTGTTCGGATAGTTTAGTTTTTAGCGATTCACTCTGTTCAGACAATTTGTTTATAGACTCACTTTGTTCTAACAAACTATTGTTTATTTGTTCAGATAATTTCGCGTTTAATGCTTCACTTTGTTCTAACAGAGTATTGTTTAGTGATTCACTTTGTTCGGATAACTTCGCGTCTAATGCTTCACTTTTTCTAACATAGTAGTGTTTAATGATTGACTCTGTTCCGCCAATTTAGTGTCCAACAATTCCTGTGTCCTCCTAGCCGCGCTCTCAATGATTTCTTGAATCTGTTCCACCGTCGCCATGTTATACACTTTATATGAGACATTAGGGAAATGGCATAAAGCAATGCCCCTTGACACATACATACAATCCAATGCACATTTAATTTCTTTACCCAACTCAGTTCATTTATTTTTACATTTAATCCCACTAGTCGATTGCATCTCTGAGTGGTTCTAGTTTTACTCAATTTAATTTAAACCCAAACACATATTCAGTCATCAAATTGTTATCCTGATCTGATATTAACACTGACTAATTAACAAAGTATTAATTGTCATTTAAGGCTACCAGTCTCCTACCATTTTCATGAGTTTGACTTTCTAAACAAATCTAGTTTTAACTTTAATCATTGGGCGCCCGGTATCACGTATATTAATTTTATTTTAATTCAAAAGACAAAAACGTGAACCGTATTTTACATTGCAAACTCCTGATTTTAATTTATATTTCACACATTTGGCGGTATCCTCTTCGCCTCAATTACTTTTAATAAAATATCACTTTCCGGTGATTAAAATACTAATTGTGGCCTGTCAGTTTTACTCAAATACGCCAACTAAATGTGTTCCAGCAGCGAACCAGCAACAAAATTACACCTTCATTGTTGCGTCAGTTTGAAAAACCAACTACGCTTACATTGACATGTGCAATTTCTCTGCCGTTACACCACAGTGAACCGCCCCACGCTTGGCCGCGCCAGTTTACATAATATGAACCCTTCAGAATAGCAGTGTTTATATGCAAGAATCTTGATCAAGGGGTCGCGCTCAGTTCCTAGTGTGATGTTTACGTTCGCCAAACAACATGCTCTACTGAGGTAAGGGTCATAGGATTAAAACTATAATTAAGAAAGAAAGGTGACAAGACGTAAAATAATAACATGATTTAATGACTAATAGTGCATAAAAAGAATATAAACAACAATAATAAAAAAATCCTCCCTGAATTTTTCCCATGACAGGAATATTTATCAATGTTGAGGAGTCAGACGGATCTCCCCTTTATACAAAATGTGGATCCTAGTTCCACTAACTTGCATTTGGATTTTATGTACGCGTAATGACTAACTACGAGGAATGAGTACTTGGATGACTGTTCGTTTACAGCGGGTTAACTGCCACGATGCTTACGAACAATCATCTCGTAAATCAACGTTTACGGATATGGGACATGACACTAATAAAAACCTTTAAAAATTTAATGCTGACACACACACACTAAAATCTACTATTTACAGGAATCTCCCTCGAGACCCTCCATTAGCGCGATGACGCACTTGAAAAAATGAGCTGCCAACTCCGGCCAATTGCTCAATACACAAACAAGGAAAAGACAGCATCGCACGTGACTTCACGGGTCACTAAAATGGAATATAAACATGGACTTAAAATCAACAACAACAAAGTCTGACCGGCTGAGATTACTTTATATGAACAAAACTGCATGTTAAGCTAACGCTTCGGAGATTATCGTGATTCGTAGGCAACTCCCATTTATTTAAACAATTTTTATTATTGATCAGTTCTTAATTCTGTTTTTCAAGTAATTACGGAGTCAACAAGCACTCCCCACTAATGACCTCGCTTGCAACCTTCAGTCCGCCTTGTGAAACAGCTCCCCCTTCCTCAATACTTGTCATTGCCCCAACACCAGTGTGTAAAAATAACTGACCAGCTGTGCCGTTATCTCAAAGAATCAACAGCAACAAATCTCAACCACCTAAACATATGGTCAGACATTAATCAAAAATAGCCACAATTGCCCTCGCAAGATAACAATATGGACTTGGCACCAAGCTGACAGAAATCAGTCTACTCTGAAATTCCCGCTTGTAATGACCACAAAATACACACACTCACACTGCTGGGAATGACATCACGTTTTTCACACAGGTCGGTTGAATAGATGCTCACAAACTATTAAAAATATTAAAACGTACGATAGAGCTGACTGCTCTTCGTCACAAATCACATTGCTCCAAAGGCAATAATCTCACTGAATCTGATCAATAATAAACCTTAAAAAGATTAATTACCCTCCAATCTACTGTATAATTATATTACTCCAGTCCTACTTCTGAAACACAACATATCTCCGAGAGACGTTTTTAACCGCATTGCGTAACATATGCAAACACGGTCGTCCACATAGCTACGTTAGTTACAACAACAAACAAACAAGAACCTTCTACTAATAACATTTATGCGAGCTGTTTCCATGCAAAAAGTGTGTCAGACCAAAACTAAATATACTACGTTAATCACACAAGCAAAATATTTACAAAAATATGTCCCATATACCATAAGTTAATTTATCAGATAATAAGAATATTATTTTGTACTCATCCTCGGCCAGTCACCCGCCAAAGGACATCAGCTGCCATCTCCCAACTGAATGCTTCTTAGCTCATCTCGGCCATCTGGACGGAGTGTTGATAGTTCCAAACTTCTTCCAGGATAAGCGATGTCATCTCTCGTGCTGATTCAAAAAGTTAGATTATTATACACTTGATATCTGATTACTAAATTCGCCGTTTCAGGTACTACTTTCCCCGGAACAGTCTGTTGGCGAATTGTCGATGCTACTGTCCCTACAAAATATAGTACTGTGACTATCTATCACTGAATTTAACACATTTATTAATAATTTCTGTGTCCTCAAGACACGCAAAAGTATAAGTGTCTACGTCCTTAGACGCGCAAAATGTAAAGTAACCTGTGTCCTCGACACACAAAAGTATAATAGCCTGTGTCCACCGACACACAAAATATAATAAGCCTGTGTCCTCGACACACCAAAGAATAATAAGCCATGTCTTGGCTCTTCATGCCACTTATAAATGAACCGGCCCTAGGTATTGATAGAGGGGGAAATTATATAAAAATTTCTCAAAATAATAGTGGTACAGGAATGAAATAAATATCACTGAACTCGTAAAATTGCGCAGGTCAAGAATATGCCCATTAATCCTAAAATCGATCGTAGAGATATTGTCTAGCCGATCTCCCGCGTTAATGCTAGCCATCGCGTGCCCAAGCTAGACTTGCCGCGCTCGTAAGCATTCATCTCCCATTGGTTCCACATTTTCTGTAACTTGGTGGTTTTTATCAGACCTTGGCCTCGTAGGAGTGTCTAGTATTTTCATCAGCCACTCACGTTACTGCATCATATTTTTTTTAGGCGCGAATATTACAATGAACATGCCATGAGCGTGTCTCACTGCGCGTCCCTTCTATTTTGAGGTAGCCACCACCTGTCCTTCTGAAACATTGCTAGGGTCTATCTTTTCAAAATCCTAAGTATTTAGCCTTTTGTCAAACTGCTGCAGGTATGTCCCCATTGTCTCCAACAAATGCTTGAAATTTCCTCATCTCCGTCTGGCTTATTTCATGACGCTGGTGGAAATATTTATTAATTGAAGAAATAAAACATCGAATCATTTATCCATCAGAGGATAAAGGGTTCAATACATGGCCGCTATTTGCAAACTATTGGGCTGATGACCTTGTAGTCAGTCATAAGATGCTATCCACAAAAAGGCATGTTGTTGCAAAATCCGGTAGAGATCAAATTATTAGGATGGTCGAAATTTGATTTAAGCTTTTAAGATTTGGGTGGCCATCATTCCGTTTCCGTCAAGATGGCGGCGATATAAAACATGACACTGAGGTGCCTTTTGCTAGTGCTACCTCTGTACCAAATTTCGTTCAATTCGGTTTCACCGTGTTTGAATTGATAAGGGGAATCGATTTGCACACATACTTGGCCACCATCTGCAAACTATTGGGCTGATGATCTAGCAGTTTGGTCAGAATATGCTTCCCACATAAAGATTTGTTGTTGCAAAATTTAATAGAGACTAGATTATTAGGTTGGTCGTAATTACATTTTAGCCTTTAACATTTGGGTGGCCGCGATTACGTTTCCGTCAAGATGGTGGTGATATAAAACATGACACTGAGGTGGCCTTTTCTAGTGCTACCTCTGTAACAAATTTCGTTCCATTCGGTTTCACCGTGTTCGAATTAATAGGGGGAATCGATTTTTACACAAAGATGGCCGCCATCCGCAAAATATTAGGCTAATGACCTATTAGTTTGGTCAAAGGATGCTCCCTCCATAATGGTATGTTGATGCAAAATTTGGTAGAGATTGGATGATTAGGTTAATCTTAATTTGATTTAAGCTTTGAATATTTGTGTGGCCGCCATTACGTTTCCGTCAAGATGGCGGTAATATAAAACATGACACTGAGGTGCTCTTTGCTAGTGCTACCTCTGTACCAAATTTCATTCCATTCGGTTTCACCGTGTTCGAATTAATTGGGGTAATCGATTTTGACACAAAGATGGCCGCCATCCGCAAACTATTAGGCTAATGACCTATTAGATTTGTCAAAGGATGCTCCCTTCATAAAGGTATGTTGTTGCAAAATTTGGTAGAGATCGGATGATTAGGTTAGTCGTAATTTGATTTAAGCTTTGAACATTTGGGTGGCCGCTATTACGTTTCCGTCAAGATTGCGGCGATATAAAACATGACACTGGGGTGCCCTTTGCTAGTGCTACCTCTGTACCAAATTTCGTTCCATTCGGTTTCGCCGTGTTCGAATTAATAGGGGCAATCGATTTTCACACAAAGATGGCCGCTATCCGCAAACTATTAGGCTGATGACCTATTAATTTCGTCAAAGGATGCAGCCCCCATAAAGGTATGTTGTTGCAAAATTTGGTAGAGATCGGATGATTAGGTTAGTCGTAATTTGGTTTAAGCTTTGAACATTTGTGTGGCCGCCATTGCGTTTCCGTCAAGATGGCGGCGATATAAAACATGACACTGAGGTGTCCTTTGCTAGTGCTACCTTTGTACCAAATTTCCTTCAATTTGCGCTCACCGTGTTCCAATTGATCGGGGGGGACAGACATTCAGAGTACACACACTCACACACACACAGACTCACACACACACATACACACACACACAGACAGACACACTTTTTTTCGCCCTGTAGTGATCTCATAAGTCTACTTTCATTTTTTGCAAAAATCGAAAGTAGGCTAATAAGTCAAGAGTGTCGAAACCCAAGGACAAGAATCTCAAATACCTAGGACAAGAGCGTCAAAAGCCTAGGACTAAAGTGTCAAAAACCTAAGACATGAGTGACAAAAACCTAGAGCATCAAAAACCTAAAGACGAGAGCGTCAAAACCTAAAGACAAAAGCGTCAAAAACCTGGGACAAAAGTGTCATAAACCTAACACAAGAGTGACAAAATCCTTGGGCAAAAGTGTGGAAATCCAAGGACAAGAACGTCTAAAACCTAGGACAAAATTGGCAAGAA